>NW_006497557.1:2177017-2254741 GCF_000471905.2 Amborella trichopoda | reverse complement strand
GGGCATGTTTAATGTCGTGCCTCTGAGACCGTATGTTCTGCAGTTTAACGTCGTGCAACCAGGACATGTGATATAGTTTAGTGTCTTACAGCTTGGACCATGGCTATGCAGTTTAGTGTCTTGTAGCTTGAAAGGTAGTGCGGCACCAGATCTCATGCTAGTTCAATTTTCCCATGGTCTATGCGATCTTGGATGATGTCTCCAATGGTACTACAGTCCTTAGTCTTGTGACCAAGCAACTTATGATATTGGTAATAATTAGGCTCTTCATCCCTCACGATATGAGAGAGTTTCAAGCAACTTGGGGATTATGCATATGTCAAAGGAATAACCCTTGTGCTGGCTTTGTCTTGAGAAGCGCATGGCATTGTACTTGGGGAACTTGAGTCTTTGGCCTCCTTATGGCAATAGAGTTCGATCATAAGCTGGGTACGGCTTCTGGTAGCGATTCAGCTTCTCTGTCACTAAGAGATCGCATATTTTTGATGCTTTGGCTACCATGCATTTTACTAGTCATCCATTCTCAATCTGAAGAAAAGATGGAGAAGGGACTGACAGTGAGGGAGGTGAGGGTGGGAGTAGCTCTTCTCGTGATGACCATTTTTCAGTGACCGGACGCAGTGCTTGAGGGATAGAAAAGAGGGATTGGTGCCCCAAGGGGATACACTCAATTCTACATATGACGGAAATAGCTCTTGGTGCAAGATTTCTATCACTTCATCCCTTGATTTCATCTCGGCTTGTAATTGCCTTGGTGAGGCCTTAAGTTGTGCGATCTCATCTCCATAGGATTCAGGTACTTCAGTGATCACCATAGTTTCTTCACCAACTATACTTGAAGGCTCTTTTACGTCAAGAGAGAACCTGAACCTCTCATAAGACGACAAGCTTTTATCATCATCCTCAAGAACTCACATGAGGCATTCATGGCACGGGGACAGCAGGCAATTGGGTTTACAGGGAGTCGTGGTGTTCTCAGGGCATGGAGGATCTGTTTGAGCAGGGCTCTCAATAGGGGTATAACTCATTTCATTCAATACTGGGGAGCTGCTTTCCTCAAATAAGAGTGATGAGTTCTCATCAAAGGTAAGAATGTCTAGGCGAGAGCAGGCGAGGGAGGCCGCTTCATTGCAACCAACGAGAGCAGATGACTGTCCATCACGTCCTCAAGATTCTGTGATGAAACCATGCAAAGGCGGAAGGAAAGTGGACAGTGGACAGTGGCAGAGTCCCCTTCCTGTTCAGAAGGTCGGCCTCATCAATGAATTTCTCAAACCCTTGAAGCGGCTTAACAGTCTTTTTTTTAGCTTCATCCTGGGGAGCCGGGATGTCGAGCTAGAATCTGGGGGGAGATAATAGATCATTCTCTTGCATTATGGGAAGGAGACCTGTCTCTCCATAGATCAAACTCTCTACGACAAATAGGTCATGGACAACGCCCTCGGTGGGTTTGGCTTCCATCTTACTTGAGACACCAGGACTGCCCCACAGCGGTCCCCTTCAGCTCAACAGATGTTTAGGGCAAAGTGATTCAGGCCCACGAGCTGCCTCGAGCTCAGTTTGCTCGAAGAAGCCATTGCTCTCGATACCCCGACCTGAGATGGGTTTGGGTATCTGATCGGGTGATGGCGCAATTGGCTCAAGATTGATGGGGTCACTGGGATCAAACTGGCTCTTTTCTCCATTTGTAGGCTCGTCTTTGCCCCAAGTGAGAATTGAATCTTTATAGATAACTGGCTTCATCCTACCCCGAGTAAACTTTTTAGTGTTCACCTCATGCCATGCTTTTTTATCACCATCCACATCAAGGGGTGTTAGAGGGGAGAAAGGGCTCTCATCTTCAAAAGAGAAGCCTTCAATAGTGTTCGTTTCTTTGCCCTCAGAACTAGGGGAAGATTCAAATTTGTGCATGTGTGCACAATGCAAAGCTGCACCAATGGCGGATGGCGGAATTCTTGCGTATGCACCCCTTGAAGAAGGACTTCAGGTGACCTGGGAGTCAACCTGGGCTCGAGTAGCATGTCTTGCCGTAAGAAGCCTGGTGCCATGAGCATGTATGTGTGATGGAATGGTTGTGTGACCATCTCTCACAGAGTGAGTAGGCGTGTGATGGGAGGGGGGGCTAGGAGATTTCCCCTCGTGTGCTCGGGCAGGCGTAGTAACAAGCTGCCCTGAGCAATGCAATGCATATACAAGGAGAGTGCAGGGCCAGGTCCAAGAAGAGCCGAACCCTGACAATGCCCCGAGGTAACCTGAGGGTTGCCTTGAGTGGTGCAATTCATATGCAAAGGATGTGTAGGGCCAAGTCCAAGAACACCTGAACCATGACAGTGTCCCGAGGTCACCTAAGGGTTGCCCCGAGTGGTTCGATGTGTAAGCAAAAGATGTGAAGGGCTACCCTGGCAATGTTTAGAGGTAACCGGAAGGTTGCCCCGAGGTGTATCTAGAATGGATGGTCCACTAGCTTTAGTGGGTGTGTATGAGGTGGTGTCTCTAGAGCTACATCCTCCTGGTGTCGAGCCTCTTGTTATAGGGGCCTGAGGTGATAGAGAATGGGGGGTAGCCTCGTGGCCACCCATAGGAGCAACAACAGATGACCTACCAGTCATGGAAGACGGAGGGGCGGCCTTCAAGCTGCCCCGAGTAGTGAGACCCGCAAGTAACTTGCCGGTAGCAGGGTGCATGCTGTGTGTGGTGGCGAGTGTGCCACCAATGCAAGGTGCATTATCGGAGGGTCCGCCAATGTAAGGAGGTAGGGAGTGAGGGACTTTTAGGTCCGTCCTCACCTCTATCCAGGTGAAGACCTGGAAGCGTGACACAGGGTCGATGCTCAGGAGAGAGGTCAGGAACGAGGTTCGTGGAACTTGTTCCCGATGAAGACTCACGTGTGCAGGGATTACAACCCCAAAGATAGAGAGTAGGAAACTGAAGAAAGGAAAGTCAAACAAGGACAATCCGACTATGGGGTAGTGTGTTCCCATTGGAGTCACCAAGCTAGTTAAATGGCTCGATCTCACCCTCTGGTCGAGATGACTTGGTGGCATGGGACATACCTCACATGGGCGCCCTCTTAGATCACGTGGAATGCCCCTTGGCCTGTGGCTAGTTCAAAATCGTCTCCTTTGACCTGTTTCTCTTTTTCTGTAAATACACACACACATTAGAGTACAGACAAGTGGGTCTGAGGACCCCACCTTATCAGAGGGTGAGCGTACGCATGTGGACTCCAAGGAAAATGGAAGAATTAACATAATAGAATTCGTGTCAATTCGACAGCCTTCCATTGTCTTCTTGACAAGGGACTCTTAGTACATATTTTACAATAAAGAAAGAAAGAAAAGGGGTGAGATTGAGAAAGTGGAAGAGAAAAGAAAAGAGAAAAGAAGAAAGAAGAGTTTGAAGGCTAGTCTACTTTGCACCTAGTACTTCAAAGAAAAGAAGAATAGAGAATTGAAGGCTGGTGTAGTTTTCACCCAGTACTTCAGAGAAGTAAATAAAGAAGAAATTGAAAGCTGGTCTGCTTTTCACCCAATACTCCAAAAAAAATATAGAAAGAAGAAATTGAGAACTGTTCTACTTTTCACCCAGTACTCTTTATAAAGAAAGAAGAAATTTGAAGGTTGGTCTGCTTTTCACCCAACACTTCAAAGGTAATGTGTATTTTAGAAATGAAAGAGAAAAGAGAGACAAAGGCTGGTTTAGCTTTCACCCAACTCTTCAAAGATAAAAGTGAGAAAAGAGGAGTGACGACTGGTTTATTTTTCACTCAGATTCTTCAGAGATAAAATGTATCTTTCGAAAGAGAATGAGGGCTAGTATGCTTTTCACCTAGTCCCTCATAATGTCAGTGAATAATGAGAAATAAAGAGAGGAGGCTAGTTTGGCTTTCACCTTGCTCCTCAATAGAAAGGATTGAGAAAAAATTAAAGGAGAGAAGAAGGATGGTTTGGCTTTCCCCCATATCCTTCAGAGAAAGAGAAAGGAGAAACGAAGGCTGGTTTGTTTTTCACCCAGATCCTTCAGATACGAAGAAAGAAAAGTATTTGTTTTAGAGAAAAGATGGGGAAAAGAGATGGGAGAGGGTGAACGTTAGCTTCGCTTTTGCTAAACCTTCGAAAAGGGAGAAGAGACGAAAAAGAACGAGAGAAGTGAAGAAGATAGAAGAAGTTTGATTGGACGGCTAGACTGGCACAGTGGCAAGACTGGCATGGCAGCTGGTTTGATGTGGCAGCTAGACAGGCACGGTGACTCAGACCGGCACGACGGTTAAATTACTCGATGACAAGACTGGCACGACAGCTGACCTGACGGAACAACTGGCCAGACACGGTAGCTAGACGAGCACGGTAGCTAGACTGACATGACGGTTAAACTGCCCGACGACAAGACTTGCACTAGTGCAAGGCTCAGCCTACCCTCTAGTCAAACAAGCAAAGGAGAGAAAGAGGAGAGGTGAAGACTAGCTTGGCTCTTGCTAGATCTTCCAAAAGTGACGAGAGTGAAATAAGAGTGAGAGAGAAATAGGAATGAATAAAATAAAATTAGAGAAGGTAATTAGAATAAAATAAAATAGGTAAAGAAATAAATTAAAATAAAATGAAGTAAAATAAAATAAAAGGGATGGAAGAAAATAAAATAAAATGAGATGAGGTAATAGGACTAAAGTAAAAGAGGTAAATAAAGTAAAATGAAATAGAATAACATAAAATTAGTGAGGTAAATTAAATAAAGGAAATAAAGATAAATAAAAATAAGGTGAGGGAACCTAATATAAAATAAATAGAATAAGGTAAATATATTAAACTAAAATAAGATGAGATAAATGGGATGGGTGAGGTTAACTGGAATAAAATAAAGAAAAGAATAAAATGGGTTATGGAAAGGGAAGTTTAGTATTTGGGTTACTGACTTAGAGAGTGAAAGAATAAAAAAAGTCATGAGGGGTTTATTACGTCATTAGGTTTTGTTGAGGGTTTGGAGGAATGATGAAAACAGGACGAAACGAGATGGGTGACGCGAAACAAAAAGAAACGAAACTAGGAAATGAAAAGAACAGAAAAAAACGAGTATTTCGTTGGGGGAATTCTAGAGAGAGAAAGCCTGAAATTGCAGAGAGGAAGATCGTGGAAGGGGCGGAGGTTGCAGGCGGCAAGGAGAGGATGAGAGAAGGCCCGTGTGGTTTGCTTTTAGAGTAAGAGAGAGAGCGAAAGGTTGCACGTGGGTGGGACTTGCAGAGACTTTAGAGAGAGAGCAGCATGGTGGTGAAGATGATGGTTGCCGGCAGCAGAGGTGGAGATGGTGGAAGGAGTAGGGGCTGAATTTTTGGTGGAGGAAGAAGGAGGGGTGATGAGAGCAGGAGAAGAGGGATGGTTGCAGGTTAGAGTTGGTGACAGCTGGAAGGTTGCGAGATAGGGGCAGCATTTGAGAGGGAAAGAAATGGTCCATAGCCTGATTGCAGGCAGGTGGTAGAGAGAGGAGGAAAAGAGGCGGAGAAAGAGAATAGTGAGGTGACGATAATGGGGGCTGGATTACAGTAGGTGGTGGTTGTGGCGATTGAGAGAGCCGCAGGTGGCAGAGGTGGTTGCAGCTGAAGAAAGAGGGGCGAGATTGGGGGAGGCGGAGGTTGCTGTGTGAGGTGGATGCTGATGAGAGGCAGGAAAAGGGGCGGACCGATTGTAGGCAGCAGGGAGAAGCATGGACAGCGAAAGATGGTGCGGCACTGCTTGGTGGTGGGTTGTGGTGGAGTAGAGGAGCACGACAGTGCGTATGCTCGGCAGTGAAGGTCACGACCGGGAGGGCCTGGCAGTGTAGTTCGTGACTTGGAGGGCTCAGTAGCCAAGGTTGTGACTGGGAGGGCTCGGCAGTGGAGGTCATGCTCGGTAGAGGTATGAAGGTAGTGGCTCGGTAGCAACAAGGAGGAATGGGCCGTACAACAGTGTGGTGAAGGCGTGCAGCAGTGAAGGATGAGGAAAGGGGCGTGCAGCAGTGAGGAAATGAATGTGCGGGACCACAGGGAAATGGGGAAAAGGTGGACGTGAGGGTGGACAGCGTCGGAGTGGTCGTATAGGGAGTAAATGAGAGAAGGAGAGAAAAGAAGAGAGAGAAGAAGAGTGAAACACGGACGACAGCTTAAGCTGCCATCCATGAAAGGGAAGAGAGGGAAAGTGAGAGGAAGAGATTAGAGAGAGAAGAGAGAGAAAGAGAGTAGAGAGAAAGAGAGAAGAGAGAGAAAGACAGAAGAGCGAGAAAGGAGAGGAGAGAGAGAAAGAGTTACCTTAAGCTTAGAGGTACCAACCCAAAAGTTTTCTCATTTTTCTCTCTCTTAAACGTGACCCAACAATGAACATAGGATGTAATTTTATTAAGTCGAAGTAGGGTCCTTGATATAATGCTAATACGTGATATATATGGAAAACCTATCCAAACATGGGTGGATGATAAAAAACTAACCTAATTAACGAAAATTAATTATTAAATAAACTAAAGAAATTCTAAAATTGGCAGCAAAATGATGATTTTGCCCTTGCCCCAACAATCTGTGAAATTCAAAATCAGTCTTTGTTTCTTCGTGCGAACTTTCTATGGTTGATTTAAGGCCTCTCCGACTACCATTCGGCCAAAATAATATTGTATTCTTGATGAGCTTGAGAAGACGATCGTTTGGGTATTTATTTCGAGCTATGGATCAGAGTTTTGAACCACGATCATGACGAGACAAAAATATAGGAAAATATACAACCTTAGATTCAACAATCAACCCGTTTCTCAGTGTTTTTTGTCAATTTCTTCTTTGCAGTGTGATGAACAAGTTGCCACCATCATTATGCAAAAAGAACAGCTCGATTTGGTGGCCGGATGACTATTTTTCAAATTGGGAAACTTTGGCCAAATTGGGAAACTTTGGTCAGAATCTAGATTCCGATAGCAAGATTCCGATGGCTCGGGCCATGTCATCGTGCGCGCCACATATAAAATAGACAGAGTCGATGAGAAGAACGTGCTTCCAAAATTTGGGCACGATCCGACCCGGGATGAGGGAGATACGGCCATATAAAGTTTTCCCCCGAAACTGTGAAGCACAGTTTCCATTAAGGGAAATTGGTTTACCGAGAGCGCAACATAATAGGGTACGGCCTACCCATTTTGGGTAAGTTGCCTATAACTTGCTCCAAAAGTGTCCAAATGCACCGAAATTTGGTACCCAAGAGTTTTCAAACATTCCGAATCGAATAGCGATCGTCTGGAGACCATTTGACACTCCGATAGTGGTGCTTTAGTTCAAGGTCCATTTTCAGCACGATAGAGGCAAAATTTTCCAAAATGTTTTTGTCATCTGCACTACCTTAAACTTGTCAAATTGCGACGAAACTTGACACATGTTCTTAAGAGGTACTTAGGTACACTCTTACATGTTTTCGGAGCATTTCGAGACTGACCAAAATTTCACTTCCAGATCAGGGTAAGTGTCCTACGGCTTCCGTAGTCCACAAGCATGTTGGCACCTGTGGACCTAGGTCACGAACTGCTCTCTCCTTATTCGCAACGGGGATAGTGATAGAAAATGACCTCAAACAGTGGACACTGGCGGCTTAGACCAACGATTATGCTACTGGCAAGCTTAGTTTGGCCCTCTACAGGCGGGGCCTCTTGCCCTAAGGGAAGGGGGAACGGTGTGTCTTCCTCGTCCTTTCAGTTTGGCAGGTCTTTCTAAGGCACAGAGAGATTCAAATTCAATAGGGGTCAAGGGGATTACTTTTCCACATCTCTTTTCTTCTTGGAAGAGATGATTAAGTGACCTCGTCATGTCTTCCATATCCTCATGAGAGGTTGAAGCAGTTTCCCTCAATTTTGGGTCTGTTTGGGCTTTTGTAGATAGCACGGGCCCCTGGGGATGTATTGGGTTTGCAAAGCAATATTTTGCGTCGACATAGTGTGATTTGTCAGTTGGGAATGGCCTTTTGTCAACGTAAACCACATGCTGCCTCCCATCCCGGCTATATTTGAAGCATTGATGAAGTGTGGATGGGACCACACCATGCTCATGAAGCCAAGGGTGACCCAACATGATGTTATAAGAGGTATCCATGTGGATAACATGGAAAAGGATGATGGTGTTCAAATCTCCAATCTTGAGCTTGAGCCAAATCGTGCCCGCCGGCTTTTCCCCGGACTGATTGAATCCTTGAACAGTTAGGCTGGTGGGTTCGAGTTGGTCAATTCTTAATCCAATCCAAGAAAGGACCCTTCGGGGCATTAGGTTCACCATAGACCTCCATCCAGGATGATGCGGTTGACTTGACTGGCGTGGAGTTCACCTGTCACAAAGAGGGGACGGTTGTGCGACCTTTCACCTAATTGCAAGTCATCATCTGAGAATGTGACATTCATGGAATTGTTAAGTATGATAGGATCCACTTCAACTCGCTCGACCTCAGTTTCATACACCTCGAGACTTGAGAGTGCTTGCACCAAGGCCATTCGGAGGTTGTTGGATAACATGAGGGAATCGTAGATGCTCAAGAGGGCAGTGAGTTTCCTTAGATGTTCGACCACGTCGTATTTAACTTTGTCTGCTTTGGGAAGGGCAGTTCCTTGGTTCTCCCTTGTCTTGAGAGGAGAGGCAAACACAAGGATGGTCTTTGGTTGAGGAGGATCCAAAGCAGCTGCCAGGGGAGTGGCAGCCGCTGCCACAGGCTCAGGTGGAAGAGGTCGACTGCACTGCGCGGCCGGAGTAGGTGCAACGGGAGTAAGTTGGGGCGCAGACAGCACAGTTGGAGCAGGTGCAACAGGAGTAAGATGGGGCGAATAATGCGTGGGTGTGGATGTTTGGCGATGGATGTACGAGGTGTCGGTGCAGTTTCTTGACATTTGGGGAGAAGGGGTGGTTTGCTGAGGGAGACGGTCGGCTCTGCATAAGTGATTGGCCGTGGGCCGGGGCATTTTAGTGTTTTGAACAGAGGGGGTTTCCAATCCAACTTTATCCTCCTCCCCGACTGTAGTCGCATCCGGTCTACCTGGGTTGTCGCACATCCTTGGTAGAAAACTAGCATGTGACAAGTCTTGTGACTCAAGGGGCCGGTCTAGTCAAACTACCCTAATGCCTTTCCCGAACCAGACTTACGGGGTTGCTGGCCCTTTTCTGCCTCGGGCCTTGGGGTTTGAAGCCCTTGAGGGCACCATCTAGGTTGGTTGGGCTCACGATGGCCTTGGGGCTCCATGTTTCCTAGGTTTGCTCGCGACAGCCTTCGGGCCACGGGTTGGATGGGCAAGGCGCCCCAACACGTGCTCTGGTGGCGCAGTAGTGGGCGGCATTGTCAGTTTCAGGCCCTTCTGTGTCCAGCAATGGGTCGAGCCTGTTATGTTCTGATACACCCTACGGGGAGGCGACCTCCATCTTTCACTGTAGGAAGGGCACTTCCACCCCCTTCTCATGTTTCGGCTGCAAATTCCAATGAATCCTTCCCGAGAACCGGAAGCGGTATTAGTTTTCCTTTTGGCAGGCCTGCTCGACTGATGCACGGGCGAACTTAATCAGCTCGGGCAAAGTGTAATGCCCGGGAAGGAGGCAGCTTGAAGGCCGCGATGGTGGCCGGGGACTGCTTGAGAGAGGGGCAAGGCGACTGGTCATTGTTAATGGTGTCCTCCTATTTCACACCCTATGGCGAGGGCTTGTTCGCACGTACGAGGAAGGAGGAATGGAGAGAGTGATGTTCGAAGGGAACTTCTTCGAGTACTTGGGCGGCTTGGAAGGAGTTGGTGGAGCGGCAAACACCCGTCCTCCTTTGCGGTTGGGAGCATCTTTGGACTTACACGTGTGTGTGCCGTCCATGGTGGTGTTTGGGGAAGTGAGGGGTGGAGTACTCTTGGTACCCACGCGTTTGGTTGGTGAAGCCTTAGAACCTCGTACATGCATGTGCATTTGTTTGTGGGACTTTCCGCTGTCTCGAAAGTCGCATTTTCATCGGATCTCAACCTTTTGGATGCCCCAAACTAAAGGGTTAGCATGCATGATGTGGGCTGTCTTGGAACCACCCGTGCTGCGTCCGGGTTGGAAGAGACTCGAAAGAGTTAGGCAAGTGGGGTGGGCTATATCACCTACCCCGATTCGCCATAGTGACGGTTAGATCATCAGCAATGATGTATGTGTAACAATGATGTATGTGTAGGTGCGCATAGTGGTTGAGTGGCTACGCGGATCAACATAGAAGTTGCCATCGTATGGTGTATGCTCGGGGATGCCAGTGCTGGCAATTCCCGTGTGTGACATGGGCGGGGTCACCTTCCAGTTATTTGCATAGGCAGTGGCCTTTTTGGGACCCATCGGGCGATGAGGAACAGTGGCACAAGGACCATGTTGAGGCATGTGACTGGCGGGGTGTTCGTCAGTGACAGGGTGCTTTTGTGAGGGGGCGGGTGTAGTGCCACCCATGCAGTTGACATCAAGGGATTTTCTCTTGACACCAGAAGAGGAGGGACAAGGAGCTTGAGAGCCCATGCCCCAATTCTTCCTAGGTAGGACTAGGATAGCAGGGCTAGCCAGGTCGCTTGAGTAGGACGTGAGGGAGGCAGTCCCAGATGGTCTGCTAGCTCTAGGTGAGGTCAAGGACATGGGGATGTAGAAATCCCCAATCCGGACAAAGAAGGGATTGTGGGATCCCATATCAACTTTAAAGAGAGAAGAAAGAGAGGTTCATACCTGAAAATAGCCAGAGCCAATGATAGGGTGACGTGTCCCCAATGGAGTCGCCAGTTGGTCAGACCTGGTTCTCGTGGGGGGGTCGAGAGAGAACCCTCTCTTGGACAAGTGCAAGGTCGTCGGCCCGCGGGCTTGAAGGAGCGCACTGGTGTGGGGCGGTGGGCATGGGGGCTCATGGCGTGAGAATAAGTACCAACAATGAGATAGATTTTTTTTGACAGGGGTGTTGGAAGGTATTTTTTATAAACATGAGGACCCCGCTCAATAAAGGCATAGCAAGTAGTGGAAGATTTGACAGTCTCAGTACAGTCCCAGAACTGGCTAGGATATTCATGAGGTCTCTCAAAACTCTCCTACCAAGTTTCGTCGCATTCCGACATGTGTAAGGTAGTGCAGGCTGGGAAACCGTTCTGACATAATTGACCTCTAGCACCGTGAAACGAACCCTTCTAACTAGAGCTACATTTTTCAACATCTTAAATTGCTGTGGGACCACCACCATTGGATCCGGTTCTGTTGAAGACCCATAGGGGTCAAGTTTCATACCAAACGGACACTCTAGGAAGAAATTATAGATGAAAGCGTGAAACAGGAGGAGCCGCATGCTATTCCCATGCGACCACCCAGCAAATCTACACTATTAAAGGGATAATCACGACCAGTGACTTTCAATGCTTATATCTTGACCGTCCCACATCATATCGCACTCAAATTTGGTGAGCATGTTCATTTGGTCAAGACGAGCGATTCGATATGTGGCACGCCCTGTAACGATACTCGAGCATGAAAAAAAGCTAGTGAAAAGCTGCTGATCCATGAAGAAAGTGCAAAAAAATCTGCATCGTCATGCCTAGCTCGAGTGGCCAAACCATGCCGCTCACGAGCCCGATCGACGCAAGACCAATTTCATTGTGGGAGTTAGGTCTCGGGCCATCTTTGACCCAAATCTCGTACATGATGAATGGTTAGATTCTGTACACAAAGCCCACGAACAAACTGCAAATTCTGTCTTTAGAATCCTTGATTCTGGCAAAAATTCCAAACTTGCAAAATCTTCGTTCAGCCAAGAAATCGAGCTGTGTTTGACGCCCCGTGATCATAGCAGCATGCTCAGTGTGATTCAGCTAAGAAGACATAAGAAAACGTCAAGGAACGAACACATTATCGATTAGAAGTTTCAAGATCTACTAAAAAGTCAAGTCACATGATCGCGCACCAAACACACGATCCATGGCTCGAGGTTGGTATCAAATCGATCGCCATGCCGAGCCCTACAAGAAAACAATCATCTTACTATCAACCAGGCATCAGAATGACCCCGGATTAGCCATGCAAGAACATGTAAGTTCTAGGGCAACACAAGGATTGTTCTAGAATTCCACAACTTGTTAGAAAGGGGTAAATCTTTCATTTTTCACCCTATTTTCTAATTTCTTTTAAATCAATTTAGTCTTAATTTTCAGCAATTAGGGTTACTTTTGATGATCCACCCATGTTTGGGGCACAGTTCTATATATACATACCACCATTGTATGCAAAGAAGGAGAGAAGGTAGACACATACACACACACAAGAGTGTTTGCACTTAATACAAGTTTCCCTTTCTTATAATTGTGGTGTTACGCTTGGGAGAGAGGGTGAGGTGAGAGAAACTTTCAATCAGTACCCCTAAGGTTGAGGTAAATCTTCTCTCTTCTCTTTCCTTTCTTCTTCTTTCTTCCTTCTCCCCTCTATCCTCCCTCTTCTTCATCTGAGCCCCTTGCAGAGGCCTGGACGACAATGGCAGTGCCATGCATGCCTCTCCCTTAGTCTCACAGGTCGCGCATAGCTATGGCAGCACCATGCGTGAGTCTCCCTCCCCTCCTTCTAATTTGTATCTTTCTCTCAGTGATGTCTGTAGATGGTGTATCCCATCGCCGCCCACAGACATAGCTTTAATGTCTCGGTGAAGAACCTTGACGATGAAGTGTGTTGCCACCTGCATGAGTCTTCCTCTATGTGCATCTCACATAGACGGCGATGCCTATCGCCGCCCGCTAGAGACCTTGGCAACACCCATCACCGTTCGCGAGATTCCTCCATGCGTCCGGTGCCTATCGCTATTCCCCCTGCGTACCATGCCTTTCGTCATGGGACCTAGGAGAAACCATCCCCGTATGCCTTGTCAGGAGCTAGCACAGTCCACAAGTGATGCGCTGCCTCCTTCCATTGCCCCACCGTGATGTCTATCGACGTCCAGCTTTCCCCTTCTCTGTGTCGTCTCATTCTTTTTTCTCCACCTCTTTCTCTTCTCACATGACCAAAGGTGGGCTTAGATTAACACCACCGTGTCGACCTCGGTTTCGAGTAGTATTGTCGCCATGATAGTCCTTGAACCATGCCCGTCTTGCTACTACTCCGAGTCGGCAACTTCTGGCCGTCATGTTAGTCTTGCCCTTCCTTCAAGTTCTCTTCTTCTTTCTACATTTCGTCTAGCCTTTCACTTCATCACCTTCTCTCATGAACGTGCATTTCCCTAAGATAATGGTGGGTCCTTTTCGACCCACTTGTCTTACAAATTAACCATAGAAGTATTGTGCAAAAAAACAGGATGATTACAGGTCAAGGAAAGCGATTTCGAACCAGCTCCAGCAACTGGGGGGCCTTCTTCGTAATCTAAGAGGGCCCCCATATGAGGCAGCTCGAGTAAGTCCCGAACCCACTTAAAATTCCTCTCTCATTGGTTGGTATACTTGCCCTTGCCCTCGAGAAAGGTTCTGAGAGAGCGATCTCAAGTCTTGGGTCCACCAGAGACACGAGACACGTGCCACCAGATCATCTAAATCCGGAGGGCAAGATCGAGGCACCTAACTAGCTTGGTGACTCCACTGGGGACTTACAACCCCTTAGTCGGTTCGCTCTTGTCTGACCAGTTTCCTTCTTTACTTTTTGCACTCATTTCTATGGCACTTGGGTTGTTCAACCCGTTCATCAGGGTCAAGGATTTCCGTATCCCTGCACTCATGGCCGTCTCAGGGAAGCGAGCCACTCAAGCCCCTTTTCCTACTTTTCTTTTGAGTCAAGACTCACGGTCCGGCTCCCAGGTTCTCACCTAGGTTGATGCGAGAGGGGATTTAAAGGTCCCTGCCTCCCTAATTTCTCAGCCTGGTGGACTCTCCACTAAGGCCCCTAACATGTGCAGCACTTCTACTGCCACGCACCCTGGTAATGGCAAATCTCTGGCCAGTCATACTGCTGCAGTACACCAGAAGGTTGCCCTGTCCATCCCTGCAAAAGGAAAACAAACTGTCGTCGCTCTTAAGGCTCGTCGTAAGGCAAACCCTCGTGCTCCTTCACTACTCCGAGCCCCCACACGTGGAGGGTTGGGAAACAGAGGTGGAGCCCCTGAGGTCTTCACTGCTCACACACACTCAAAAGCTCGTGGTCTATCCACTCAAGCTACATCTCAAGGTGACCTTCATGTTGCCTTGAGCTCGCATTCAGGATTAGGACTTCCCGGGCCAAACCCTACATGCGCCATGCATTCGCTTTCGGCAGCTCGGGACAGCGCTTGCTCTATGCCACCTCGAGCACAGGAGGGTCGACCGCTCCATCTTCCCTCCTTGCAGACATAGCTTGACCTTGTGAGAGACAAGCTCCCGCCTCATCCCTCACAAACATAAGCTGGTGGGTCTCGACCTCCACAGGCTGAACCCATTGACGGGGCCCGGGCTGACCCCCAAGTCACCCGGACAGCAAACCCTAAAGATGCACATGCACCATCTTCGTAGGTCCCTTTCGAAGATCCGGGGCATGCAGGAGATGCCACTCTACCAAAAGCAGTATCCCTCATGCATTGACTAGGTGTCGTTTCCCCTGAACTACAAAAAAGGGAAACTCCCCTTATTAAATGGTACCACATCCCCTCACCAGCATACAACCCACTTCTATGTGGCCTACTGGGAGACGGCAACTGACGGACGTCTTCTTCTTTGCCATTTCGTTGAAACTTTCGAAAGACCTACCTTTCAGTGGAATGCTCGGTTGTCACCAAATTCGATGAACACTTGGCAAGAAATGGAGCAGTTGTTCTGGTAACACTTCTATGAAGTCCAAAGGAACATGTAAATCATCGAGCTCCTCACCTTGATGCAAGACCCTAGTGAGCCGATTGATAAATTCATCACTTGATGGAGAGAGTTGGCGACCTTTCATGCCACTCCCAGGATTGAGAAGGAAGCAGTACAGACCTGCATACGAAACCTGCTTCTTGAGATCGCCCTACATGTTGAGGCATCCAATCCGCCCTCCATGTCAGAGCTCATCTCTAAGGCAGTCCGTATTGAGGGATTGTTAAAGCACGACAACACCTATTAGCATTCTACCGGCTCAAACTCATGCCCCAGCAGTCGGGGCAATCAAAAGGTAGTAATCAACACAGCCGTTACCGTGGATGACACCAAAGGCTAGGTTTCTCAAACCCTGGATCTCTCCAAGGCATAGGCGTCTCTGGCTAAGGGCAAGGACTAGGCCTACAACAGTGTCTCGCTTCCTAAAAACTCTGAGCAAAGTGACTACTTGGCCTAGCACCAGAATAAGGTTTACCCCTTCGACATGGAGTCGACAGTTGCACTACTTCGACTGCTGCCAGAACAAAACATGATATAGTTGTTGGAGGCCAATACCACAGAGTTGGCTGGGCAGGAGGCAAATGAAAGGTACTGCACCTTTCGTAGGAGGGTCTGCCACCGCACTCACGAGTGCTATAAGCTCAATGGCACTATCGAAGCCCTTATCAACAAGGGTCAGATAAAGCTTGAAGAATTGAAAAGGTGTTCGCGGCAGACGACGGGGCACCCACTCTCCTTCGTGCATTCTTCTCCATAATACGAGAAGAAGGAATCGCCACCCTATAGTCGATAAGGCAGCCTAAGTTCCTGCCTCCAGGGACAGAGAACCTCTGGTGCACATATCACCGGATACGAGGCCATGACATCAGCGAGGGCACTAGCTTCCATATGCTCTTAGCCGAAAAGAAGTAGCATTGCCAGGAAGTTCAAGGCTATCTGGCAAGACATCTTGGAGTCCCTCTCCCCCCTGCACAAGAAGACCCCCCGAAGTAAGCCGAGGGAAGCGCCGAGCAAGACCCTCTCCAGGCATTCTTCTAAGTGATGCTCCACCAAGGTTTCATCACTCCCAAGATCGCTAGGCAGCCAAGACACCTTGCCCGAGGCAAGAAAAAACTATGGTTCTCCTATCACCAAGTGTGGGGCCACGAACTCAATGACTGCTCCGAGTTCGACGCCATAGTCGTAGAGAAAGTGAAGCAAGGTCTCATGTATTGGGCAATTCTTTTAGATTACGTCCAAGCCCTCGCTCTCCTTCAAGGAGAAGCCACGCCGCAGGCCCCTCATGAGTATGCCCTTGACTCCTCAGGGCCTTGGAGCTCTCAGCCCTAGGAAGTCTACCATGGGTGAAGCAGGCTCAAGTCCCTGAGACACGAGGCAGTCCATCAGGCTATTGCCTCTAGTCTGCCTGATAGGGCTGTCCAAACACCCCCTCGAGGATCTCGAAGGAGACGGTGAACACCTAGGTCGGTTTGTCGAAGGAATCATCTTCCTCAACCGCCAGTCGAGAAAGAATTCCTCAAACCCCTTCCTCCGCTACCGACCTTTCGGGACTTCATCCTAAGCACAACTCTCCTCATCTTATCATCCAATCAGGCAGACGGCCCTGAGTCATCAATATCTCAAGAGCCGACCAAAACGGGTGACGATGTTAAACACAACGGTCAAAGCCTGGGCAAGACCTTAAATACCCCCTGCAAACGTCCAACTCTGGCGACGATGTAGAAAGCTCCTCGGAACGTTCTAATCCTTCTTCTCCTTCCCTCTCCTCTATTTCTTTTACAAGTACCACACGGCGATGCCTAGACTTCGATTCTTTAAATAGGGAGTTCGAAGACATCAGCCTTACCATGCCGCAATAAGAACACTAAAGAGAAATGCTAGCCCAAGCGGCAGGATTCTCGATAGCTGTCGAAGCCCCTGGCAACCCGAGTTAAAGCCAAGCCATCTTCGGGCTCCTCCCTCCACTAAGCCTGCCACATGATCCAAGCGCACGAGGCATCGCCCAGTTTGGGGCAAGCACCGACTGAGCCCCATCACAAGGCAATGGACCCCCCATTTGAAGCTGACCCTACTATCCCCTGAACTAACCAAAGATTAGCCTTCCCCCACATTGTGCCCCCTCTAGAGGTTGAGATGTCAGGGTCATAGGTGGCTACACTCGAGATCGAAGAAAACCCTTGTGAGTCCCTCGACGAGGAACTTCAGGAACTTCCCGAAGAGTTGGAGGAGCGTGGTCAGGCCACGACTGATGAACCGAAAGAGATCAACCTAGAGGATGAGGCCGACCCAATGCCAACTGTCATCTCAGCAAAGATGTCCTCGGAAGAGAAAGAAAGCTATATCTCCCTCCATCGAGCAAATCGGGATGTCTTCGCCTGGCATTATTACGAGCTGCTTGGTATAGAACCCCAGATTGTTGTCCATCGCCTCGGTATTGATCCTACCATCAAACCCATGAAGCAGAAGTAAAGAAGGTTTAGGCTCGACCTCGAGATGCAGATCGATGCCGAGGTGAATAAGCTTAGGCAAGCTAGATTCATACATGAAGTCAAATACCCAAGATGGCTGGTGAATGACGTCCTAGTCAAGAAGAAGAATGGCCAAATCAGGGTCAGCATCGACTTTCTTGACTTGAACACTGCTTGTCCCAAGGACGATTTCCCCCTGTCGTTCATCGAGATGCTGGTTGACTGCACCGCCCATTGCCAAATCTTCTCCTTTATGGATGGTTATTCTGGTTACAACCAAATCAGGATGGCATCAGAGGATGAGGAGACCACTGCGTTCTTGACTCCAAAAGGTGTCTTTTGCTACACTGTGATGCCTTTTGTGATGAAGAATGCCGGTGCCACGTACCAGCGAGCTATGACAACCATCTTCAGGGACATGATTCACAAGGAGGTCGAGTGCTATGTGGATGACTTGGTGGTAAAGTCTGAAACAAAAGCCACTCATGTGCAAGACCTTAAAAAGGCGTTTGAGCGGTTGCGGTGTAACCAGCTCAAGATGAACCCCTTGAAATGTGCCTTTGGCGTACGCTTAGGAAAATTCTTAGGGTTGATTGTGATATACCGTGGGCTGGAGATCGAGCCAGTCAAAATCAAGGCAATTCAGGACATGCCGTCACCTACAACCCTCCATGAGCTGCAGTCCCTCCAAGGACAGATCGCCTACATTGGAAGGTTCATTTCGAACCTCTTAGGGCAATGCAAACCCTTTTCACACCTCTTAAAGAAGGATACTCCCTTCATATGGGACAAAGGGTGCCAAGCTACGCTCGAGGACATCAAGCAATCTTGTTGAATCCACTAGTACTCTCTACTCCAGTGTTAGGAAGGTCCCTCATCCTATATGTGACCCCCCTCGATGAGTCACTCAAGGCACTCTTGGTGCAGAACATCGAAGGAGGGAAAGAGACGACGCTTTATTATCTCAGCCGCAGAATGCAAGGGGCTGAGAAGAACTACCCTCCCATTGAAAAGATGTGCCTAGCCTTGATCTTTACGGTACAGAAGCACCACCATTACTTGCTCAGCCAAGAGGTCAACTTAATCTCTAGAGTGGACCCGGTCAAGTTCCTTATGACCAGACCATGTTTGTCAGAACGTTTGGCCAAGTAGGCATTATTGCTAATGGAGTTCGACATCACGTATGTACCACAAAAGGTAGTGAAAGGTCAAGCCCTAGTTGACTTCCTTGCGGCTCACCCTGTCCCATTAAAATCTCCCCTATTAAGCGATCTCTTGAATGAGGAAGTTTTCTATACAAAGGTAACTCAGCCTTGGGAGATGTACTTTAATAGAGCATTCTAGTCAGATAGAGGGGGCATTGGAGTTGTCTTCTTGACTCCCGGTGGAGGAATGATTCCTCTATCCTTCTCACTTGCGGAGGCGTTTTCTCATAATGAAGCTGAGTATCAAGCCCTCATAATCGGACTGGGGATCACTCAAGAGCTAGACCTAGAATATCTAAACATCTTTGGTGACTCTGCCCTCATCATCCGGCAGCTAAAGGGGATCTATGAGGTAAGGAAGGATACTTCAAGACTTACCATGACACGACCAAAACTTACATGGCCCAGTTCGACGACTTCTCCCTAAGTCATATCCCTAGAAGGCTGAACTCGCAGGCTGATGCGCTCTCAAATCTCGGTGCCACCATCCATTTGTCTTCATCAGAGCCCACTCCAGTCTTGGTAACTGAATGGAGACATGTTGACGTGAGAACCGAAGTTGACACAGACGACGAGAGGGATGTCTTCCTTGAGTGCCCGCCTTACCCATTTGGGGCACTACTCGTGGCTAGGGATGTCCTCAAGGCAGAACAGGAAGTTTCTCAAGGAAAAGAAGCCAAAGCCAGGGAGCAGGAGCCTGAATTCTTTGCCCCGATGTTTACAGAGGTTGAACAAATAGAAGACTAGAGGGAGCCCATTGTGGACTTCGTAAAGCATGGAAGTGTACCTCAAGATCGAGCCGAGCGCAACGACATATGACAGATGTCTACCAAGTACACCCTTCTTGATGGGGATATCCTCTTCCGTCGGTCATATGACGGAATCCTCCTTAGATGTGTCGGCGTACAAGAGGCAAGCAAAGTACTCGAGGAAGTACACTCGAGCATCTACGGGCTGCATTAGTCAGACCCCAAGCTCTATGAGTGCATACGTAGACTCGGCTATTACTGGCCTTCCATGGTAGCTGATGCCCAAAATTATGCCAAAAGATGCCAGGTGTGCCAAATACACTCAAGCCTCATTCACTAACCCCCAGAGCCTCTCCATCCTACGGTGACATCATGGACCTTTCCTAGTGGGGTATGAACATCGTAGGACCCAGTGACTCTCCTTCTGTCTTGGGTCATGCCTTCATCCTGGCGGCGACAGACTACTTTCCCAAATGGGCTAAGGAAATCCCTCTCAAACAGGTTCCGGGGACCGTTGTGGCTAACTTCATGCGGTACCACATCATATATCAGCTCGAGGTAATGGACTAAATAATTTTTGATAATGGCCCCCAATTCAGGAGCCAACATGTTGACCGCCTAGTCAACCAGTTCGGTTTTGAGTGGAAGTACTCGACTATGTACTACCCTCGAGCCAACAGGTTGGCCGAGGTATTCAACAAGACTTTGTATGGGGTGTTCCAGAAGTCAGTGTCAAAGTCAAAGAAGAACTGACATGAGAAGCTGCCTGAGGCTCTGTGGGCCAATCGCACTACCATTCGTAATGCTACAAACTCCACCCCTTATTCCCTGGTCTATGGGGTTGAGGCGGTCCTATCCTTACAAGTTCAAA
Organism: Amborella trichopoda; assembly: GCF_000471905.2. The sequence goes on along the minus strand of NW_006497557.1, from coordinate 2,234,643 downwards.
TACCCTCACTCCGTGTTATCATACATCAAGGGCTAGCTGAAGACGAGAGGGTCAAGCTCCATTACCAAGAGATGGATGCCCTTGATGAAAAGAGATTAGAAGCCTAACAGAACCTCGAGCTCAATCAAGGAAGAATGAAGAGAGCCTTTAACAAGTCTGTCAAGGTTCATCCATTCACTTGTGGGGACCTAGTTCTAGCAGTCAAGAGACCGATCGTCATGCACGGCTGCCACAAAGGAAATTTCGAGCCCAAGTGGGAGGGTCCATCCGTAATCAAGAAGGTTACACCAAGCGGGGCCCATGTACTAACGAACTCTGATGGAGATGAGGCGATGTCCCCTATCAACAGAAAATATTTAAAGAAGTACTATCTCTAACACGGTAATAAAGCATGGTGTGTGCAAACAAAACGATAGAAATGAAGACGAGACACATTAAGCCAAGTCAAAGGAAATTCATTTCATTCATTGAATTAGAAAAAGTTGCAAATTACAACCGAGGGCCCATTATTAGGGAAGTTACAAAGCTCTTGCATCTGAGGATAGGAGGACAGTTACAGGCCAAGAGAAACACCCTCCTCAAGAAGCAAACCCACCAAAGAAGTGCCTGCTCCATGAAGAAGTGGCAAAACCACTTGGGAGAAGTTAGCCTCGTTCTTGCCAAGGAAAACGGTTACAGGCCAAAAGAACAAGCCAACCACTTTCGAGTTAGCTTCAATTCATCTGACGAGTATATCAAATATACAAGGCAGACTTCTCGGGCAAGGAACTAGCTTATGAGGGAGGGCGTACCCTATTCACAATGGACGCCCTTCCACAAAGCAACATGAACTTCACAGCTGTGTCGAATGACTTTGCTTCCCACACACTGTGGTGGCAAGGCCTCCCCGTTTGCCATCACTCTTGACCCTCGAGAGGCATCACCATCCGAGGCCATTGTCGTGCGCAACACAATGTTGTGTCTTTTCATCACCATGGGCAGGCTAATGCCACACGGGACTATCACCGCGAGCCTCATACCCCCAAGCATGGAAATCACTGTGCGTGGCCTAGGGACACGTGAAGGCAGTGGCGCATGTAACTTAATGTCATGCACGACTTTGAAGTACTTCAGTTCTTGCTGTTCCCAATTACCGAGGGACATTGACTCCCATGCCTCTTCAGTTACCCCAACTACTACCCATGTCGATGGTCCACCTTCTTGCAACCCTTCGCCTTCCCCGCTATCCTTCAGACTTCGTCGAAAACACACCTTCGACCGCTAGGATCCTTGGGCTGACCCTGTTCTTTCCCCTACCGGCATGGCTTCCCCTTGTCAGAAACACCTTTCCACTCAACGGGAACCTCCCGTCTGACCCTATTTTTCCCCTTTTTCGATGGCTGGAAATATCACAAAAAACACCTGGAAAACCTCTCCCACCTTTTGCTTGTTATCAGAGTAGGCGAAAACCATAAAAAATCCTCGAAAGCTTCCCTGTGACCTTGCAGATTGCCCTTCTCCCTGGTTTCCCACTTCAGCAATCCACCAAAGCTCACCGAAATTCTGATAAAATTTCGATGAACTCAATGCAGCTCCTTCTCCTTCTCCTCCAACAACCAGAGAGCTGACAAAGCCCTCTGAGCTCCCTGCGACCTTCGTGCTTCATCAGCGGAACGATTAGAAAAGCTCTCGAACTCTGGCAGGACACCTTTGTAAATTCTGCCAAGGTCCTGACAGATCCTCTTCCTTGCTCAGAAAGCTTCGATGCTAGCCAAAAACTATTCACGAGCACACTGTGAAGCTTCACACCTCTTGAAGTTCGTCAGAAAAGTCCCTAAGGACCTTTCTCTACAAGTTTTGGTGGAGACATGCTCACTAGAAAACCCACACCAGGAACTTTGACTCTCTCTCTAACCTTCTACTGCTTTACCTTTTGGTAAAATAGTAATGTGAGGTTTCTCCCCCTTTTATACTCTGCAGTACTAAAGACTGCCCCCAGCAAACTTATAATGACTCTCCACTCCCCAGCTCTTGATGGCAATAAGGCCAAGCCAGGGCCGCCAAGCCCGAGACCCAAAGCAGCATCACCGTGCACCTCGTCAAGACTTTGTCCAGGGGACTAGCACCGAGCATTTTGTTCACAAGGTTTTCGTCGTGCGTCTCATCCAGGGACTACCACTGAACGCTTCGTTAGGAGGCTATTACCGCACGCCACGTTAAGGACTAGTGTGTTCATTCCTTGATGTTTTCCTGTGTTTTCTTCTTTGAATCACACTAAGCATGCCGCTATGATCATGGGGCACCCAACGCAGCTCGATTTCGTGGCCGAAAGAAGATTTTGCAAGTTTGAAATTTTGGCTGGAATCATAAATTTCAGCGACAGAATTTACAGTTTGTTCGTCAGCTTCATGTGTAGAATTCGATCTTTCTTCATGTACGGGGTCAGAGTTGGCCCAAGACCTTATGCCCGTAATGGAATTGGCCTCACGTCGATAGGGATTGCGAGCAGCATGATTTGGCCGCTTGAGCGAGGCACGGTGCTGTTGAATTCCTTACACTTTCTTCATGGATCAAAAACTTCTCTCTTGCTTTTCTTCGAGCTCGGGTGTCGTCACGGAGCATGCCACATATTGAATCGCTCATCCTAACTAGACGAACATACTCACCAAATTTGAGCGCGATCCAATGTGGGACGGGCGAGATATGAAGATTGAAAGTCGCTGGTCGTGACTGTCCCTTTAATGGTGGTGTTGCAGGGTGGCCGCATGGGAATAGCCTGTGGCTCCTCCTGTTTCAATCTTTCACTTATAACATCTTCTTGGACTGTCTGTTTCGGCAGAAACTTGACCCCTGGTGGTTTTCCACAATGTCGGATCCAATGGTGGTGGTCCCAAAGCAATTTGAGATGTTGAAAATGCAGATCTAGTTATAGGGGTCTGTTTCAAGGTGCTTGAGGTTGATTCTGCTGGAACCGTTTCTTAGTCTGCACTGCCTTAGACATGTCGGAATACGACAAAGCTTAGCAGGAGACTTTTAAGAGACCTCATGAAGATCTTGGCCAGTTCTATTGCTATTCTAAGATTGTTGAAATTTCTACTACTTGCTAGGCCTTTATTGAGCAGAGGCCTCATGCTGATGAAAAATACCTTGCAATAGCATGCCCCTCCAAGTGTTGTGCTTTGAGAGAATCAAGAGGGGCAATCATTCAAGAAGTTTGAGGGATGGTCGTAGAGTCCACACCCTCAAGAGACTATCTGTGGTTTTGGAGCATGAGGCCTTTGTCTGGACCTCCTCATACAGAATCGGGCCAAATGCTACAAACCTCTAGTCGGCACTTCTTTTACACCAGGTTTGCCTTTGATGAGTAGGGTATCCCTATGCGTCCTATCTAGTGGATTCCTGTCGGGGGCTTCTTGCCTGCTCGAAAGTCTTGTCCCCTGCTGGTTAGAGGGCTTTAGTGAGACATACCCTGAATTCAGTGGAAACCCTGGCCTTGTCAGTCCCTTGCCGTCGTAATAGCCCTTAACATTTCTGGAGGGATCTCATTAAGGACTCTCTATGATTTTGGAGCATGAGACCTTTTTCATGACCTCCACGTACAGAACCAGGCCTTTTTTAAAGGCCAAATGCTACGAACCTTTGGTCGGCACTGCCTTTAATGTGCAAGGCATCCATGTGGGTCCCATCTAACGGAGTCCATTCGGGGGCTTTTGGCCTGCCTAAAAGTCTGGTCCCCTGCTGGCAAGAGGGCTTTGGCAAGACGTACCCTGAATCCTGTGGCAACCCCGGCCTTATCAGTCTCTTGCCTTCGTAATGGCCCTTAGCATTTCTTGAGGGATCTTTTCATAATCGTCCTCAACCTCAAGGACTCTTGTTTTTACGGAACTTGGGAGATCTTATGAGGCTCTCACTCCCTGACAAGCCATTGAAACTGGGGAGATCTTGAGAAGCTCTCACTCCCTGACGAGTCATTAAAACTGGGGAGAGCTTGTGAGGCTCTCACTCCTTGATGAGCCGTGGAAACTGGGGTGTCGATTGAGACAGTGGAAGTGCGTCAACCTGCTTTCTCAGTCCAAGCACCCTTTCACAATTCTTCACTTGAACAGGGGAAGTGGCGCCATGAAGATGATTTTCACCAACTTCCATTATTTTTGGGCTCTTTTACCCATGACTTTGTGGCCATGTCCACCCTTTTCATCCATTTTTGCTCACGGTGCCGTTTTAAGGTTTTCACCATGCCTGGGTTTATTTTTCTACAGAACTCTCTTACTCATGCTTTCATGACCATGCCTGTCCGTCATTTTTACTCATGGCGTTCCCTTGTCCAGGTGTACACCATGCCCATTTTTGAGAGAAGGCATGTTTTAGGGTCGTGCCTTCAAGAGCTATACAAAGCCTTTTAACGTCATGAGGCTAGGACGTGCACTATAGTTTTTGGGTCATACAGTTGGACCGTAGTGGTAAGGAATGGCAGTCTGTAGAGGACATAGAGTGAGTTTGAGGGTGACATTGACTCACTTGGGAACGTGGCATGAAGTTGCCTGTAGAGAGTTCATTGAATGGAAGGTGAAAAGTGGTGACCCATTAGCTGACAACGAGATGTCTCGCCATTTGGTGAGCATGGGTAAGACTTTCGGGAATAAAATGAAAGATGGTGAAGGTGGCTCGCACACATGAATGGGCAGGCTAGGGAAGATGTGCATGGTAACATACTTAAAGGGTGTGTGTGCGCACGTAGACTCATTAGAGAGGCAATAGAAGTGGTGTAGGTGGCCCTCGCACACGCATGAGCTGGCTAGGGAAGACGTGCGTGGTGATGCACGTAAAGGGAGTGTGAGCCTAGGTAGGCTCATTGGAGAGAAGAAGAAGAGGGTATGCACGCACCAATGGGCCGATTAGGGAAGATGTGCGTGGCGATGCATGCAAAAAGGGATGTGTGAGAGCACATGAGGCATCTTTAAGGTCATGCCTCCTGGACTTGGGTGAAGCAGTTTAATGTTATGTGGCCAGGACATGCACTACGGTTTATGGTCATATAGTTTGGACTGTGGTTACATAGTTTAAAGTCATGCAACTAGGACAGTGCAGTTTAAGGTCATGCGATTATACCTCTGCAACAGTTTATGGTCATATAGTTTGGACTGTGGTCATTCAGTTTAAGGTCATGCAGCATGGACCGTGTGCGAGTCGCCATGTCAGCAGGGTTGCATGGGGGTAGGTAAGTGGATAGCAATTTGACTCCCTAGGGATAAAGATAGTTAAGGCCATCCACATGTGAAGAGATGTAGATGGAGGTGGTGACCCTACGAGGAGTAGTTAAGGGGAAAGGCTTCCCTGGGGATCAGGAGGGCCCATGTGACTCCATGGGGATAATGAATATCGGTCTGCATGGAACTTCGAGAGGCCAGGGTGTGAATGAACCACCCCCCCCCCCCCATGGGTTGAAGGAAGGATGTCTCTAACCCCCCCCCAACGAAATCCGCTGGGGTTTCAGTTGGAGTTATGCGTATAGACCATTCGGCATGCTGCATGTTACAGTTTTAGGGTCTTGTAGCTTGGACCATGGCTATGCAGTTTAAAGTCATACGGCTAGGACCATGCAGTTTGTGGTCGTCCAACTAGACCTCTGCTATAGTTTAGGGTCATATAGTTTGGACAGTGGTGCTAAGACTTTAAACGTCCTGTGGTTAGGACATGCACTATGGTTTAAGGTCACACAGCTGAACCATGGTCATAATTTTAAAGTCATGTGACAAGGACTTTGCAGTTTGAGGTCGTGCAACTAGACCTCCATCATAGTTTAAGGTCATATAGTTTGGACCATGGTCATATAGTTTTGAGTCATGAGTAAAGGACTAGGGCGATGCAGTTTAAGGTCATGCAGTGCGGACCATGGCAATGCAGTTTAAGGTCATGCTGCATGGACCATGGCAATGCAGTTTAAGGTCATGCAGCACGGACCACAATGATGCAGTTTAAGGTCATGCAGCGTGGACCATAGCGATGTAGTTTAAGGTCATGCAGCGCGGACTACAGTGATGAAGTTTAAAGTCATGCAGTGTGGACCATAGCGATGTAGTTTTAGGTCATGCAGCACGAACCATGTCGACACAATTTAAGCTCATGCAACGCAGACCATGGCGATGCAGTCTAAGGTCATGTAGCATAGACCATGGCGATGCAGTTTAGGTCATGCCATGGAGATGCAGTTTAAGGTCATGCTGCATGGACCATGACAATGCAGTTTAAGGTCATGCAGCATGAACCATAAAGATGGAGGGAATAGAGCCATTACCAGAAACTGGGCTCGCTGAGGGGCGAGGTTGTGCTGGAGGGAATGAGCTTTTTGAGGATATGGGACGATGGTCGGGAGGGGAGACCCAGGGCCTGCGTATGACGACGCTAAGTGCAACATTAGACTCAGATGATGGCATCAGGTCCCTTGGTGAAGCGCGCAGTAGTAGCCCTTAGCCAGATGTAGGGTGGTAACTCATTAACGGGGCGTGCATCAATAGCCTTCTGAGGAAGCATTCGGTGGTCGTCCCTAGATGAGATGTGCGGAGACCACCTTCTGAACAAAGTGTGTGGCACTAATCCCATGGACGAAGTCTTGACAAGGCGCGCGACGATGTTGCTTCGAGTCTCGGGCTAGGCTGCCCCCGCCCGGACTTATCACCATGAAGAGCTGGGGACTAGAGCATCATTTTGAGTTTGTACGGGGACAGTCTTTGGTACTGAGGGGTATAAAAAGGGGGGAGCAACCGTACATTACTGTTTTACCGAAGGGTAAAATAGTAGAAGGGATTTTTTTTTATGAGAAAGAGAGAGAGCCAATGCTCCTGGCGAGGGTTTTTCGGTAAGCACTTCCTGGCTAGAACTTGCAGAGAATGGTCCTTAGGGATAGTTCTGGTGAACTTCAAAAGGTGTGAAGCTTTGCAGCATGCTTATGAACAATTTTCAACCAGCATAGAAGATTTTTGAGCAAGGAAGAGGATCTCTCAGGGCCTTGACAGAATTTGCAGAGGTGCCCTGCCGGTGTTCAAGTGCTTCTCCGGTCATTCTACTGCTGAGGGGGAGGTCACAAAGAGCTCAGAGGGCTTTTTCAGCTCTCTGGTTGTCGGAGGAGAAGGAGAAGGGGCTGTATTGAGTTCACCAGAATTTTAGCAAAATTTCGATGGATTGTTGAAGTGGGCAACCGAGGAGAAGGGCAATCCGCAGGCTCACAAGGAAGTTTTCAGGAATTTTAGGTGGTTTTTACCAACTCTAATAACAAGCAGAAGGTAGGAGAGGGTTTTCCCTGTGGATGGGAGTAGATTCCCGGAGAGCAGAAGAAAGCACCGATGGGAAACCGAAGGTTTGGGAGACCATAAAGGTCGAGGAGGTTAGGAATCGTGGGACGGCGATCGGTCACCCTCCGCACGCACGGTGACAGGCCACGCAGTAAGTGTCAGGCGATGTGTCTAGATTTGAAGGGCTGCATGTGTGGCGCGTGTCGATGGCTACAGTGAGACATTAATGCGCCTTGGTTGGCGTGACATTGATGGTCCTTGATTGATCGTGAGATGACGATTCCCTCCTAGTGGCAGAAGGCGTAGCCATTCCCTTGTTCAACGAGGCGGCGATAGCGTCCTAGTGGGAAGACGATGATAGTCCTGCTCAGGTGACTGCAGTTTCTTCGAGACCGTCTAGCGCTCTTTTGCTTTTGTTCTGATGGCCAATGAGAAGGGGAGATCAGTACTGATGCATTCATCGGCAAACGTTTGGTGAGAGGTGAGTCGATCTGGCTTACTTGAGTCTTTTGTGAACCCAGGTGGCCTTTGAGCATCATCTTTGTGAGCGCCCCCATCCAGTTGTTGACGAGGGAAGATAATGATGGGAAAGTGAGCATAGAGGAAGGGGTAGGCCTTTTGCATTGCCTACATCGAAACGTAGCATCTAACGCGAACCTGCCGACTCTAGGCAAGCGAATGGTGGAAGCCCCGGGCATGAGATGGTCCTCCTCCTATTTGTGGGTGCAAGGGGAGCACCAGTACCTAAAGGGCTATTCCTTCTGGACCTTGAAAGTGCTGCGGGGCTTCAAGGATATTTTGAAGCTGGCTTCTTTGTTGGCTGCCCTCCAATGCTTGGTGGGCTATTACGACCATTGTTAAAACATGGTAAAAGTGTTATTGGAGACTTGAAGCCATGCTAGCAACATATGACTGCTTGGTCACGGAGAGGCAGGGATTTTGTTGATGGACCTGCACTTCGTTGGTGGGCTTCTGCTCCTCGACACCATGTATGACGAGTTTATTCCCCCAAACTCAGTCATTTTTTGAGGGGGGAAAGTGGGTAACGAAGCCCCGCCAGCCGGGCTTCGTGAATTGTACGAATTCTATCAGTGGCTCTATGATGAGCTAAAAAAGGGGCGAGTTTCCTTTGCCAAACGGGTAAAATTCTTCTGTGGCAGCTGTGTAAATGAGGGTGGCCCATCGCCAAAGAAGGGGGAGAAGGAAACCCCGGAAGTTTTCGAGCTGTGGAGGAAGAATGAGCACATCTTCCTGCAGCTTACTTGACACTCTTTCTTTGTAAATTTGCTCTCCTTGGGGGGTCAGACGACATTCATCCTGACACCCTTTATGTGGCTTGCGACATGGCACAGGGGAGAGAATACGCACTCACATAGCCTGTACTGTGCAACATGTATCATGGCCTAGGGGCCATCTCCAACGGGAGACAAGGGAAGGAAGGAGGGAACGACATAGATGATGGTGAGGCCTTCCTAGGAGATTTCAAGATCACTTTCGTGGTTCATTACGTGTATGGCTGGCTTGGAGCATACTTTCAGGATACATACTGTAGAACCAAAAAGCTGGAGGATAGCATGTGTCCATTTTTGCTGAAGATTGCCGGTCAGAACACAGTTTTTCATCCGTCGAGCGATGCGCACAGCCTGTTTTTCAACGATCACCTCCATATGACCCAGGTGGTATTTCCATTTGGAAGCCTCACAGACCGCGCATACGTCAACGACCTATGCCACCACTTGGATGGTGACCTCACCAACCTAAAAGAATTGATGTATATGTTGAGTGTTAGAGGCAGCATTCTTGCCTATCGCACTATCCATGGTGCGAATCTTGAGGGCTATTTTCCTCATCAGTTCACCCGACAGCATGAGCTGGATCAGGGTTGTTCGTTCTCGGTGTTCTTCGAGAATGACATAGTAAGGCTGCCCATTAAAAGACAGACGAGTTGGGGACCCGCAAGGAGATTTGGCATCTAAGGCACGTTGGTACTGCTTAGGCGACATGCTTGGAGGCCATCCTAGCCAATAAGTATGTGCTGCCCCATTTCGACAGAACAGCACGGGAGACCAAGGTTCACGAGAATTGGTGGAGAATTGCAATAAGGGGTACTAGGACACGGACCACCCCTGGAAAGGGGAGGATAACCACTGAAGCCAAGATACTAAGCAGCTAAAACTGGTGAAGACCCTTCCCTTAGGTGAAATCTTTACCGTGGGCTTCCCTTATGACTGGCGCATACTCAGGCGGCCTCGCCGAATTACCGTGGACAAGTATTTGCCACGATTTCTCTCTATGGAGGAGGGCTCAGAGAGTATTTTTTACCAACTCTCTACTATCGTCAAATGGAAAGAAGGCCGTAAAGTCCCAGGGTATGAAAGTCGTTCGGTCCGAGAATCCAATGAACAGATAGAGAGAGGCTCTCATAGTAAGCTAGCCCCTAGTTCCTCCAAGTCTAGGACATCGAAGGGTGGTGCACCTAAGCAAGCGAAAGGGAAGAAGAGAAAGCCGGCTTCTGTACCCGAGCTGGCACAAGGGAAGAAGAGAAAGTCGGTTGCTGCGCTTGAGCCGGTGAAGGGGAAGAAGGAAGGGCAGGCTGCTGAGTCCAAGCCAGCAAAGGGGGAGAAGGAAAAGTAGGATGCTCGAGCGAATCCTTGTGCCCCAACCAAGAAGGGAATTAAGTCTTCGGTGCTCAAAAAGCGTAGGGTCCCAATGACTCGTGAGTCAGAAGATGGATCTTCACTCTAGGCTTCTTCAGAGGGCTGTGTGTCTCCTTACATCTCCCTGTCACTTTCTGCTCTTGTGGCCTCACCTTCTCCTTCACCCGAATCTTCTCCTGGCTCCTTGGAAACTTGATCTAATGCTTCAGATGCTACTGCCCCGATTGAAGTTGCTTCAGATCAGGAAGCGACACTTGAGGCTGATGTGGACGGCTCGGTCCCAATGGTGGTAGATGAGGATGGTGGGAGTGCTACTGGCGAGGCGGTGGAGGTGGAAAGGGCCCTTGGGGTGGGGCCAATTGTCAAGCTTACTGAGGAAAGGGACATCTTAATAGACCTCGTGTTAATAGAAGAGACCGGGTCCCCAAGAATTGAAGAAGGGCCATCTGAGTAGCAAGAGGTGGTTGCCTTGAGCAGTGCATCTGCGGGGAGCACGTAAGTAGGATGCTTTGAGGAACTAGGCTTGGAGGGTCTGGGGGTGGCACCCGTAATCATAGAGGAGGCAGGTACCATGGGGAAGAGTGCTGTTAAAATGATCGCCTCGAAATACAAGGGCGAGGAAAGAGAGGGAGAAGGTGTCGAACCTCCCGAGGTGGGGATGGTCTGAGAAGAGGGGCCATGGGGAGTGGTCGTCGCCTTAGAGGATGAATCTGTTATGGGGCATCATGATATTGAGGTCGCAGCACCAGGCGAGGAAGCCGACCTCACGCCGGCTGCGGTTGCTGAGCTTGCAGAAATCGAGGCGATGGTGTCTGACCATGAAAGGATCGAACCTGACACGGTCATGATCGGGGGCCAGAGTGAGGAAGCTATTTTCGAGGTGCCAGAGGGTCATGAGGTTGCTTCTGAATTCAGGGAGCCTGAGGTTTTGGCTACAATCGGGAGCTCTCCTACTGTGGTTGCTCCTGCCATGCTGCCGAGGCTCACTTTCAATGGAATGCCGGGCGTCTTCTTCGAGATGTTGCGGGCGGGAGAGGGACTCGAGGGTGTCTTGCCAGGTCACCTTGAACTTCCTGGCATTGCTGCATCTTTTCAGCTAAGAGCTTATGGAAGCCAGTGCACTCGTTGATGTCATGGCCTCATATCCGGTGATATGCACACCAGAGGTTCTCGGTCCCTGGAGGTAGGAACATAAGTTCTCTTGTCAGGTTTGGGGTGGCAATTCCTTCTTCGAGTATTATGGCCTTCGAGCATGGCCTTCTCTCTCTTCTTCCTCTCTTCTGTCATGCACAGTAGTGAACACTATCGAGCGCGACCCTCTCTCTTTTTTCTCTTCTCCCTATCTCGCATGGCAGTGAATACTGCTGAGCGCTACCCTCTCTCTCTTTTCTCTTTTCTTTCTCGCATAGTAGTGAGCACTACCGAGCGTGACCCTCTCTCTCTTCTCCCTTCTCTCTGTCTCGCATGACAGTGAGCACTGTCGAGTGTGACCTTTCTTCTCTCCCCCTTCCTATCACACGTGACAGCACACACTGCCGGGTGTGACACTTCTCTCTCTCTTTCTTCTCTATCTTGCACGACAGTACATACTACCGAGTACGCCCACTTCCTCCTTTCTCCTCTCACCAGCCTTCAGTTTCTTTCTCTTTCTTTTCTTTAAAGTACTAGGTAAAAAGAAAACTAGCATTCAAATTCTTATTTCTTTCTTCTTTTCTTCTCTCTTTCTTTTGTCTCTCACTCTTTCTATCTCACCCCTTTTCTTTCTCTTTACTGTAAAATATGTACTAAGAGTCCCTTGTCAAGCAGACACCGTGAGGCTGTCGACTTGACATTGAATCTTCTATGTTATTTTCTATTTTCCTTTGAGTACACAGGCACGTGTGCGCTCACCCTATGATAAGATGGGGTCCTCAGACCCACTTGTCTGTACTCTAATGTGTGAGTGTGCTTGCAGGTAAGAAGACATAGGTCAACGAAGGCGATTCCAAATTGACCACAGGCTAGGAGGGGTATTCCACGTGATCTAAGAGGGTTCCTATGTGAGCTAGCCCGAGTGTGTCACAGGCCCACGTGATGTAAGTCCCACCTCACGATCAAATTCCTCTCTCACCAATTGGTATTCCTGCCCCCGTCCTCCTTACATATTTCTTGAGAGAGCGATCTCAGGTCCCGGAGGTATCTCAAACATGAAACCATGCAACTAGGTCAACCCAACATGGAGGGCGAGATCGAAGCACCTAACCAAAGAGCTTTTAGAGTCATCACTCAGATTGGACTGAACCTGCCAGCTTTTAACGTCGTCACTTGGATTGAGGGGTGCTTTTAGTGTTGTCACCCTTGTCGGACGAATGAGAAGCCTGGATCGGTCTTGGAATCCCTTCTTGGTTGACTTGCAGGTCTTGGTCAGTGGTAGTGACTGTCTTGTGGAGAAAATCCTGCAATGTCAACAATGGAGGGACAGGCGAACGGAATTCTGCATCGATCGAGGGTTGAAGGGTCCTCCTCCTTTGATGAGCATCCCTTGGTACTCTTCTTCTCTTACCCCTTTTCTTTGCTGGTGTAGGCTCACCGGGTTCACTAGGCTTGGGATCTAGCCTCGCTTGGCAAATCGCCTCCCTTCTCAAAGATTTCATTTGGTTTCACCCTCGATAAATCTGCCATGGTTGAGAAGTGGAGGGCTCATCAGATTCGGAAGATTCTTGTGGCTCATAATCACAAGAGATTTGTGTCTGAGTGACCTCTTGTGCTGGCAATCCAAGGGCTTAAGTGTCACCTTCAGGGATGGGGACTAAAATTTCAACTGTGAGGTGTCTCCTTCAGACTTTCACTTATACTAAGGCTCGGAAGGCAAAGCTCTCAGCCAAATCATGGCCACGTACTAGGTGGTATGGGCACCAGAGATGTTCGGTTCCTTGTGCAATGTGCTTGGGCTGCCTTGATGGCCGCGGTGCAATGATTCCTTCTTGGATCATCATGTTGAACATTGCCAGGTGAAGATTCAGTGGCAGTTCATCAGAATAATCTTCTTGCTCCTCTTCTTGTGATGCCACCATATGGGATGCCGCAGTTTCCCCAAATGCTTTCTTGAGAGCATCTAGCTAGATCTGTCCCCTTTGGATTAAGGCCTCAATATGGTCTTTGATAGTGAAGCACTCCTGAATAGGATGCCCGAACATTCTATGATCGGCACAATAATTCATGTGGATGGCAATTTCAACCGCTTTTGGCTTTCTTATCTCAGGCAAAGCAATCATCTCTTGTTCTAGCAACATTTGGAGTAGGGCGAGGACCAACTCCTTATTGAAGTTGTAAACCTTGTTCCTCTTTTCTACCCAGTAGTCCTTTTGATAAAGATTTTGACAGTGGAGGCACCTTATTGTAGGCCTGAGGCTACTGATGCTTTACCTAACGTGCCTCTTACGCATTGGTGGGATTCACCCCATTAGAGAAATCTAGAGTTTGGAGGGGCGCTTTCTTGGCATCAGATACGGTGATAGCGGTGCTGATTGCTCCCCTTTTTTGAGTACCTCGGGAATTAGGGTGGGTATTACCAGAATTCCTACTATTTTCCCCAACTGATGATGGCGCTCGGAGTTTGCCATGATGCTTAAGGGGGCTTTCTATACGGACTGCCATGGTTTGAAGCCTCGATATGCAGGGAGGATTTCGACCACATGTTACACGCACAGGTCTAGACGACATCGATCTTAGGCATAAGGTTGGTTTGACATGCAACCAAATATCTTCATCTTACAATAAACTGATCAACTGGCTCTTCTGGACCTTGGGTCACAGTGAGGAGCTCAAATGGATTATACTTCTCTTTAAACTTCATAGAAGCACTTGTAAAACAAGCATTCCATCTCTTCCAAGGTCTATATTGAGTTTAGGGGAAGTCGACCATACCACTTGAACGTTGGCCCATCGAGAGTATCGACAAACTGACGGAGAAGGAACGTCCCATCAACAGTGGTCTCTTGACATGCCGAGTGAAGTTAGCAATATTTGGCGAAGAGAACTAGTGCCATTAAAGACAGGGAGCCTCCCCTTCTGGTAATTAGGGGAAATGGGAGCAAGTCGTTGTACGAAGGGTAGGGCTTCTGATAGAGGGGCATCTCTTACATCCCGAGGATCTGCCTATCCTGCAAGATATGGCTGACTATAGCATCAATGTCATCCTACGAGCAAGGGGCAGAATGGTCATGAGAGTTCGAAGGAGGCAACTATCTTGGAAGCTTCTCATTCAGATCGGAAAGGTATGAAGAATTAGCCCCCTGGTGAGATGAGTTCCCAAGGAATGTGATACTTACCATCTATTCAATCATACGCCCTATCGGGCCTTACAGCCGAACCAGACATTCCTGAGGTTCATCGTTAGGCTGTTCGACGACCATCGTGTTAATTATGTCTTCGAGGGGAGAGGTCTCCTGCACGGTCAGGGCTTTGTGTGTTCGGCGTATGCGGGAGCTCGGTCAGCAGGGGTTGGAATTGCCCCGACTAAACTTGGCCCTAAATGCGGACTGAGTGAGAATCGGTTCGCGACGGTCTTGGGAGCGTGGGTATTGCTGGCTCAGGTCATTGCCTACAGCGATGACGACTGCGCAGGCCTCTACCCCTCTTTCTTCTGGCTCGGTTGCCCCCATAAATGGGTAGAAGGGATTCTTAACTAGGGGGGTAGTGGGTTTTCTTTCACCAGGCTTTTTAGGTTTCTTCTTTCATGCAATCCGTACGCCTTGCTCATGCTTGGTTCTCAGGTCCAGATATACTCCTTTCAAAAATCGAGACCGGTACCGTAATTGGGAACGGTCCGCCTTCCTTGAACAGCCCAAAGCTACCTCCATGAGTTGAGGTAAGGGATAGGGGCCAGTAATGACACTCTGTTTGTCCTTTTTGAGCTGTCTTAGCTTGGGTAGAAAAGGATGAAGAATGACTTCTCCAGTGAAGGGAGCCTTGCCTCGAGCTTGCCTTTGAGCTCCAGGGAGAACATGGGTTTGAAGAGGGGATTGCATGATGGCACTCTTGGGGAAGGCCTTTGAGTGCTATGTCTGCAAGGGTTTCGCCGGTGGAGAAGTTGCGAACGGGAGAGGAGTCGGCTGCCAGTGGCCTTTCGCCCGGGAGCTCGATGTAGACCGTGGTATCGGTGCGTGTGTGCTCCTCGAAGAAGGTCTTCAGGTGACTTGGAAGTCGACCGGGGCTCGAGCGGCAGTTCCGCGAATAAAAGGTCCAATGCCCCCAGCATGTGTGTGTGAAAGATTGATCTTGTTACCATCCCTCACAGAGTGAGAATGCATGTGCCAGGAGGGGCAATGAGAAGGTCGTCTCTCATGTGCTCGGGAAATCACGGTGACTGAGCAGTCCGGAGTGGTGTAATGCATATGAACAGAATGTACATGGCCAGGTCCAAGAAGCCCCAAACCCTGATGATGACCTAGAGTAACTTGAGGGTTGCCCTGAGGTGTAGCTCAAGTGGATGAACCATGAGCTTTGGAAAGTGTGTGGGAGGCGAAGGTCTTTGAACCTTCTCCTCGAAGTGTCGAGCCTCTTGCTATAGCGACTCGAGGTTGAAGATAATGAGGGGTGGCCTTATGGCGACCCACTGCAGCAACAACAGTTTACCTGCGAGTTCCGAAATACAAAGGGGCAGCCTTGTGGCTACCGGAGCAGTAGGAACGATAAGTAACGGGCTGCATGCAGTGTGTGGTGGCTGGTGCGTCACTGATGCATATGCCTTGGTGGAGGGTCTGCAATTGCTTGAGGGCAGGAAGTGAGGGATCTGCACATCCCTCCTCATCTCAATCCAGGTGAGGACCCGGAAGCATGACACTGGGTCGACACTCAAAAGGAAAGTCAGGAACGAGGCTTGCAGAACTTGTTGGTTAGGTGCCTCGATCTTGCCTCCCTAGATCTAGGTGATCGGGTGACAGGTGTCTCAGGTTCAGAAGACCCAGGATCTGAGACCGCTCTCTCGGGAACCTTGTTCACAGAACAAGAGCAGGTGCCTAACAGATGAGAGAGGAATTTTGAACGTGAGGTGGGGACCAACCTCACCTGGATCCGTAACTTACTCGGGCTGACTAGCTCTGACACCCTCTTAGATCATGATAGAAAGCCCACAGCTGCTTCAGTTGATTCAGAATTGCCTCTCTTGACTTGCAATCTCCTTGTTTTCTGTACAACACTATCATGGTTAACTTGCAAGACAAGTGGGTCGAAGGACCCACCCTTGTCTTAGGGCAATGCACACTCATATGGCAAAGAAGGTGAGAAATTAGGGTGATGAAGAAGAGGATTTAAATAAAGAGAGAAAGGAGGAGAGGACTTGACAAGGGGACTAGGCTAGCATGATAGCTGAACCAATACAGTGACCGACTCAAAGTGGTAGTAAGACGGGAACGATAACTTAGACCAGCACGACAACAATACCACTCGAAACCAAGGTCGATATGACTATCCTAATTTGGTGTGGTTGCAAGATAGGCATGGTACTAAGGACCAGCACGATGGCAATACTGCTCGACAGCTAGACCATTATTACAGTGCTAGACTGAGTCACCCTTCAGTTGAGCGAGAAGTGAAGAAAAGAGAAGAGAAGAAAGCAAAGAGGAGGCACGAGATGGCAAAGGAGGAGGGCCCGACGATGCTAAGCATCGCCATCCACAGCCGTGGAGTAACAGTGTCGTGGCCCCTGGATGGTGCTGGACATTGCTGCTCACACGCAAAAGGGGCAGGCGGCAAACGTTAGACGACATTAGGCATCACCATTGGCAACCCGAGAAGGCATCACATCTCTTTACGGGCGGCGATAGCTTCTTGTGAAGTGCACGGCAATAGGCTTGGGATGCAAGAGAAACCTATGGACGACGATAGGCATCGAGCACACGAAAGAAGCCTGCAAGTGGCGATAGGCATCACCGCGAACCTTCGCGGGCGGCGATAGGCAACACCATCTACAATAGGCACAGGGCGCAAGAGAAGCCTACGGACAGCGATAGACATCGCCGCGGCCCTTCGCAGGCAGTGATAGGCATCGTCGTATGTGATAGGTTTGCAACAGGGTGAGCCCCCTACGGGCGGCGATAGGCATCACCGTCTGTGCTTACGCGGGATGCCGAGGATACTCTTACGGACGGCGATGAGCAGCATCGTATGTGAACCTCGCTGAGACATAGAGATGAATGAAGATATGACGTGCGTTAAAGTTTATGGTCATACAGCTGGACCATGGTTATGTTGTTTAGAGTCATGCAACTAGGACCATGCAGTTTAAGGTTGTGCATCTAGACCTTCGCTATAGATTTAGGTCATATAGTTTGGACCATGATTATGCAGAACGAGGACCATGCAATTTAAGCTCTTGCAACTAGACCTCCGCTACAGTTTAGGGTCATATAATTTGGACCATGCAGTTTAGGGTCATGCACCTAGACTATTTAGATGGTAAGGGAATGAGACTCCTCGAGGAGTGATGACTATGGTGCAGGGAAGGAACTCCCTGAGGATGTAGAACGATAGTCTAGATGGGAGTGCCATAGCATGTGCACAACACTAAGTTTTGGATGACGCATGTGGCATTCGACCTAGATGACAAGCGCACGACGTTAGGCCCTGGTGAAACATGTGGTGATGGCTCTTGGTGAAGCGTACAACGATAGCCTCTGGAGAAGAAAAAGGCGATAGCTTCTTATGAATGCCACGATGATAGCCTCTTTAGTAGAGCACGCAGCGATAGCCTCTTGTGAATCACGTGGCGATAACCTCTGGTGAAGTGCGCGGAGATAGCCTCTGATGAAGCGCACCACGTTAGCTCCTTGGTGAAGCACGTGGCGATAAGGTATAGTGACAGTTGTAGGCTCATGAGGCACAGGCAGCAATGGCTTGCATTTGGGCCACGGGCTTACCCCACCCCGGCCTAGACCTATCGCCGTCTGAAGATGAGGACTGGAGAGTCATTTCAAACTTGTGAGGGGCACTTTGTCGTACTGCTGAGTACAAAGGGGGAAAAGCCCCATTTTACTATTTTACCGAAGGTTAAAACAATGAAGAGAGTTGTTAGAGAGAGCCAAAGCATCCATCAAGAGACTTCCCGCAAGAGTTTCCCAATCAAAACTCACAGCGTGCAGGCATTCAGAAGTTCTTCAGCAAACTTCCGCAAGTCGTGAGCCTTGTGGAGTGCTTGCAGACATTTTCAAAGAGTGTCAAGGCCTCTCGAGCAGAGAACAGGGAGCTTCAAGAAGATTCACCGAGGTTTTCTGGTGAGGAACAACAGCTATCGTGAGATAAATAGTGGTGCCATCAGGTTACGATGCCAATTCTGGTGTGCACAGGGACTTTTTGATGGACTTCTGACAAAACTGTGAGGGTCGCAGTGGTACTCTGCTAGAGTTCCAGTGATCTTCCGGTCATTCTATGGTTGCTTATAGGTTGTAGAAAGGTCAGGGGACTCTGATGGTCTTTTAGTTATCAGAAGGGAAGAAGGAGGAGCAGCAGCGGGCTCACTGAAAACATAGTGAAATTCTGGCGAGTTGTGGCTAACTGTAGAAGTATGAGGAGGGGAAATCGAAAGGTTGTAGAGGGCTTTTGAGGAACTTCGAGAAGTTTTTTGCTAGCTTCAGTCATCAGTGGAAGAGAGGGAAAAGACGAAGAAGGGTTTCTTAGAGAGTAGAAGTGAGTTCCCGATGAGGAAAGGAAACGCTGATGTGAAACCGAGGCATATCGAGGTCGTAACGATTGGGGAGCTGAAGGGCCGTGGGATGGTGCCCTTTGCACGCATGATGATAAGCCACACCTCGAGTGTCAGGCAGCGTGCTCAAATTTCGAGGGACATGGTGTGTCGCACATGTGACACGTGCAAACAGTTGGAGCGTAGGTGTTAGATGCAGACAACGTTAACCCACACTTCGTCCTAGTGTTTGCGCAGTGCTTGTGCTTTCAAATGGCGATAGCCCCTTAGTTGTGAGAAAGTTATAACCCCTTAGTCATGAGATGGCGATAGCCTTTATAGGAGCAGCCGGCGTTACACCTTAAGTGACCAGCCGGCGATACGTCCTTGCGAGCACAGCCGATGCTATGCCTTTGCGTTTTGTGGAAGTCTTGCATAGCCGGCGGTAGTCCTACCTCCTGTGCAAGGTGATAAGGCTGACCCTTAGTGACTTGTGCACGGTGGTGAAGCCTTTGTTCTAGCTTCATGGCCCGACTTTCAAGTGGAATTCCTGATGTGAAGAACCTCCCACAAGTAGGGGACCTTGGCACTAACAAATTCACTGGAAAAATCTTGGTGAGGGATGAACCAATCTGGCTCACTGAGGCTTTGTGTGAACCGTGGTGGCCTTTCAGCGTCACATTTGCTATTGACCCCGTTCGCTTTGAGGTTTGAGAAGACAACGATGGGAATGTAAGAATAGAAGAAGGGGTAGGCCTCCTCCACTTTTTGCATAGGAATATATCCTCAAGCGGGGACGTGCAGACCATAGGTAAGAGAATGGTGAAGACCCCTGGCCTGAAGTGGTCTTCGGTTGGTCTCCGGGTGCAAGGGGAACATCAGTATCTGAAAGGGTATTCTTCCTTGACTATAAGGGTGTTGAGTCGATACAGGTATACTCTAAAGCACGCTTCCCTACTGGCCACCATTCAGTGCTCGGCGGGAAACTATGGCCGTTGTTCAAACATGGTCAAGGTGCTATTGGAAACTTCGAGCCATGTCAGTAATACATGGTTTCTAGGCCGTGGGGAAGTAGGGGTGTCTCTGCTAGATCGGTACTTCATTGGTGGTCTCCTGCTCATCTGTGCTATGTATGACAAGTTCGTGTCCCCCGAACTCGGTCAATTTTGGAGGTGAACAGGTTGGGAAAGAAGACCCACCAGGTGGATTGCAAGAGTTGTTCGGGATTTACCAGCTGCTCTACTCTGAGTCCAAGAAGGGATGCGTCTTTTTCACCCAATGGATGGCATTCTTCTATAGAGACTGTGATGATGAGGCTGGTCTGAGCCCGACAAGAAAAGAGAAGGCATCCATGGAGGGAGCCCCTCCAGTATTTGAGCTGCATAGAGGGAACGACCACATCTTTTTAGCGGTAGAGCAGACATCCTTTGTCCAGGAACTTTCTATGTAGCATGTGACATGGTGAGGGCCCGAGAGTACGCGCTCACACAGCCAGCCTTATACAACATCTATTATGGCTTGGGAGCTGTGTTCAGGGGAAAGGTCTACCAGGGTGATGAAGGAGGGAACGATATAGTGGACAGTGAAGCCTTCCCAAGGGATTTTAAGACGCCTTTCCCCATCCACTATGTGTATGGCTGGCTTGGGGCTTATTTCTTTAGCACCTACCTCAGAAATAGAGTGTTGGATGAAACAATGCGCCCATTTCTCTTGAGGATCGCTGGGCAGAAAGAAATCGTCCATACTCCTGGTCACGCACGTAGCCTATTCTTCAATGACCACCTTCATATGAGTAGAACTGCTTTCCAAGTTGGGAACCTCACGGATCATGCTTTTGCTGATGAGTTGGGCAAAAGCCTGGATGGTGCTCCTACCACTCATAAGGAGCTAATGTACATGCTAAGTGTGAGAGGTGGGTTGCTACCTTACCATACCATTCATAGTGCCAAGCTTGAAGGGTATTTCCCTCATCGATTTGCCCGACAACATGGGCTGGACCAAGGGTGTCCATTCTCGGTGTTCTTTGAGACGCGGCATAGCGAAGACAGTTGCAGGAAGAAAGACCAGTTGAGGACCCAAGTTGGGCCACGTGCTTGGAGTTTACAGAGGTCAACAAGTATGTGCTGCCATATTTTAGCAAAACAGTGCAAGCAACCGAGGCCCACAAAATCTAGTGGTGGATTACCATTAAGGGCTATTGGGAAGCCGACCACCCCTGGAAAGGGGAGAACTCCAGTTGGAGCCAAGACACGCAGCAGAGGAAAATGGCGATGACTCCTCCACTGGAGGAGATATTCACCATGGGCTTCCCCTGAAACTGGCACATGATTGGGCGGCCTCGCCAGATTGCCGTGGACAAGTCTCTGCCACTGTTTCTCAATATGGAGAAGAAGACAAAGATAATTTTTGACAACATCTTTGTTATTTTAAAATGAAAGGAGGGCCGCAAGGTTTCGGGGTATGAAGGGCGCTTGGTCCAGGATTTGAAAGGGTGGATACGGAGCGGCCCTCACAGCAAGCTTGCTGCCGACTCTTCTCGAGGGAATGCTTCTAAGGCTACTGCACCCTCTCAAGCGAAGGGGAAGAAAAGGAAGCGGTCTGCCCCTGCCATTCCTCATGCACTAGCTCTCGGGCTCCAAAGCGTAAGGGCCTCAAGCATTTAATGGTTCGGGAGCCACAAGATGGCCCTTCGCCGGCTGCTTCGTCAGAGTCATACGTGTCACCTACTATTTCTACATCACCCTCTACTCTTGAGGATTCACCTTCACTTTCACCTTAGCCTTCTTCTAGCCCTTTAGAGGCTCAGGGCACTAGATCCCATTGCCCCAATCGAAATTGCTTCTATCAAGAAGTGACGTTCATGGCTAAAGGGGAGGGCCCAGTCCCGATGGAGGTGAACGGAGCTGATAAGACCAACCTTGATGAGGCGATCGAGGCAAAGAGGGCCTCTGGAGCTCAGGAAGTTGTTGTGCCTGTCGAGGAAAGGGAAGCTCCTTTATAGCTTGTGGTCATAGAAGAGGCTAGTGCCCCAAGGACTGATGAAGGGCCACCCGAGCAGTAGGAAGTTGCTGCACCAGTTGATGTAGCTATAGGAGATGCAGCTGCAGGACATCCTCAATGGTCAAACTTTGAGGGCCTAGAGGGGGCACCCCTGTCTGCAGTGGAGGCGGGCCCTATAGGGGAGCCTGTAGCTGAAATGGCTATCGTGGAGAACAAGGGCAAAGAAGAAAAGGGGGAAGGTATCGAACCTGCCGTGGCAGAGATGAAGGTTTTAGAAGAGAGGGAGAAGGGAGAAGGAGTTAGCCTTGGAGGGACCAAGTCTGCTAATGGTGAGGCTGACATGCCAAGTGAGGAGGCTGTGAGGGCCGAGAAAATTGGAATTAGAGCACCCTCTGCACCCGTAAATGATGAGAGTTTGGGCTTCATAGTCCCTTTGGAAGAGTCAACAACTCACACGGCTATCATCCCTTTGAGTTCTTCCGTGGAGACTGATGCTCCTTTCATTACAGCAGCCCCAGCAGCATTATCAAGCCTAGCTTGTGTGGGATGTCAGACATAATCAAGGACATGCTTCGTTTGGTCATGCAGAGACTGAAGGGTCTACCTCTTACTGAACTTAATAATGCAATCCAGTAGTTGAGGCAGATTGCCCTTGCAGAGGATGCACCAGAGGTCATCCCTTACTTCAATGATGTCGTAATCGAGTTAGAAGGGTGGAGAATAAAGGCCTTGAGTGAAGAAGCAACTGTACTGCGGCTGGAGAGCTCGTAATTGGCTCCTTTGGAGTCCTCATTCATGTGCCACCTTGAACTGATAGAAGCTTAATTGCAGCAAAAAGATGTTGCAGTCTCTTAAAGGTTGGACCTTGCTGAGGAGGCCGTTGCTCATCACCATAAGGTGATGACCCTACGAGCGAAGGTATTACAGCTGATACGAAAGCTTAACAACTTGGAGAAGGAGATTGCGGCCCGAGAAGAAAAGGACAAGGTGCTTGCCGATAATATTTTAGCCCTCGAGTATTCCTTGGAAGAAGGGACCGCCTTGATGGAGCATGAGGCTGAGCTGATGGCAGAGTTGAGGGGACGTATCGAGCAGGTTAGGGCATCACCTGCAATGTATAGGGTAAGATCAATGAGGTGATTGATCGATTTTGACAGTGCCTTCTTTCTATTTTTCTTTTCTTTTTTTTTTATTGTAAAGAAAAGAACGCTTGTAGTGCCCTTTTGATTTATGAACGAAATAATTATTTTCTCTTTCTGTGCGAGCTATGTCTTTACTTTACTCTTTCCCTTCTTTTTCATTGCTTCTGCCCTTTCACCGTGTGAGACGAAAAGAATATCCCACTCCTTGCTTTGTCTTTTAACAGCTTGTTGTGGCTCCCATAACCTCAAATGGGGGAGTAGTTGCTTCCTCCCCTCTTAGCATTTGATTGGATAGGGGCTCATAATTCATGGTTCTCATGATTTGGTGAGCCTGTTCACTATAAATACTCCAATCTGGGGGAGCTTTGGCGTCGCTTAGGGGTGCATTTCTTTTGAGCTCATCATATGTCTTCGTCTTAAGGATGAACTCCTTTAAGTGGTTTGAAGCGATGTGCATAATCTCCAACTGATTCTGAAGGCTACGGACCTCACTTCTCAGTTTTACCATGGGGTCTCGTTCCTAAGAGCGAGAGGGCTAACTCTTTCATACCTGTCCTTCTCGAAGAGCATCAGAGAAGTGTAAGACCTTCTTTTGGCTGCTGGTGACCTCATTGTTCAAGGAGGATGGGCTTTGGAGTACTTTCCTTGGTGGTTGGTATGACAGTTCTTCTTCTAGAAGAGCAATGGGAACATGCAGGTCTTTTTGTTGGTCCGACGTATAAGTTACCCTCGGTGATGGAAGGTCCACCTCTAGGGCTTCCCTAGCCTCTGGTGTTTCTTTTAGCTTGTCATTTTGTTATGGCGAATTAGAAGTAGAGGGGGAAGCTCCATCTTCGAGAGATGACACCATAACCTCAGAGAGGTGGCAAGGTATACTGGGGTAGATAGAATTCAAGGAGAGGATCTTACCTTGTCTTTCCACTTCTTTGAACATATTCGTAATCGTTCACTAAAGGTCTTCAATATCATCATGAGAGGAGGGTCTTGTCTCTCTCACATACTTCCATTCATCATCCTTTGACTTTTCTGGTGTTGGAAGATCCATGAAAGAGTACTTAGCATCAGCATAATGAGTCTCAGCTACGGGGAACAGTCTCTTATCAGCATAGACCATGTGTTGTCTCCCCTCTTGACTATACTTGAAGCATTGATGGAGCGTGGAAGGAACCACCCTCTGATCATGAAGCCAGGGGCATCCGTGCAGGACGTTGTAAGATATATCGATATCGATTACGTGAAACTGAGCATAATCGTTCAGGTCACCGATCTTGAGGCGAAGACGAACTGTCCTAGCCTGCTTTTCTCTTGATTGGTTGAACCCTTGCACAATGATGTAGGTAGGAGTGAGGTCGTCAGTCGGGTGAAGATCCTTCTTAGGATCAGGTTGACTGCTGACCCTCAATCTAGCATAATCCAGTTAATAGGGCAAACTTGTAATTCACTATTCACGAAGAGGGGTGATTGTGAAATATGCCTCCCAATTGAAGATCATTTTCAGAAAAGGTGATTGTCAAGCACCCACCCAGGATGGCTGGGTCGACCTCAATAGGCTCCACTTCAGTCTCGTACACCTCCAAGTTAGAAAGAGCTTGAACTAGGGCCATACGATAGTCACTGGATAACACAAGGGCATCATAGATACTCAAAAGGGCTGGAAGCGTTTTCAAATGCCCAATTATATCATATTTCACCTTATCCTCATTAGCCTTTTGTGTTCCTAATCCAATCACTGGTGTAGGTGGTAGGGTAGCTTCAGGAGCAGGTTTTGGATGAGTTTTGTTTTGTGACACTGACTGACTTTGTTGTTCAGCCAGTGCAGTCTGTGTTGATGGGGGAGTAATAGGGAATTGTATTAGGGATGTGGAAGTTTGAGGTTGAGGCTTAGGGAAAAGTGAAGGATAAGGAAACATGAGGACTTTGAGCTTTTGAAGTGTGGGCTGAAGCTTCTTTCCCGATCTTAGGCTCATTTACCTCGTGCTGGATGGTACTTCCAAGATCTGCACCATATAGGAGGCCTCCTTGGAACAGGAGCTTGAAGATGGCTTGATCTTGGCTTGGGCTGCCAGGGCGTCAGCAACTTTTACGAATCCAACCGCCAGGGCTATCATTTTTCTTAGGTGCTTCTGCTGCGACCTTCTGATGTTGGTGCCTCCGAGTTCTCTGTTTAGGGCTTTAAAGTCTGAGCACTACCGAATTGCACCTGCGCAAGAAATAGAAAATGAAGGATGAGAAGAAGAAGAAACAACATAGTTAGAATGTTCTTGGCAGCTTTTTATGTCGTCGCCAGAATTGGACACGTGTAGGGGGTATTTTAGGTCTTGCCTTGGCTTTGACCGTTGGGGGATGCTTTTAGTGTCATCACCCGTATTGGACGTGTCCCAAGCAACCGATGACTCAGGAATGTCCATTTGGTTGGACAAAGGGATAAGGCAAGATGCACCTGGGATGAAATCTTATAAGGTTGGCAGTGGAGGAAGGGGCCTGAGAAATTCTTCCTCGACTGGTGGCTGAGGAATGTGGTTCCTTCAACAAGCTGACCTAGGTGCTCTTCTCTTTGTGAATCCCTTGAGAGGTATTTAGTTTGTCATATCAGACTGATGAGTAGCTCTAGCTTCGCAAATTGCCTCACGCTTCAGGGACTTGAATCTACTTTATTCATGGTAGACTTCCCAAGGCTGAGAAGTTGAGGGCTCTGAAGGGCCCAGTGTATGCTCATAGGGGACCTGTAGTGAGATTTACTCTTGGATGGGAGTGATGGCTTGGAAGCATTATGGGAAAATGGCATAAACAATATGGCCTTCCTGTACCTTCTCTGAGACTATAGCTTCAAACCCAGATCATTCTGCCCGCTCATGGCCCCCTACCTGATGATATGAGCACCAGAGATTTTCTATACCCTTGGCAAGACGCTTAACTTGTCTAGCGCGCTTTGGAGTGACGAGACCGTGTTGGAGCAACACCTCGAAGAGGGCCTGCAGAGGGTCTAGCGCACTTTATTAGGCTTGTGTCGGGAGGCCTTCTTACACTGGTGGAGTAGGGACTTGAGGGTGCCTTCTAGGTTCTTATGAACTTCTTGGTGCTGCTGTATCTTCTTCGCCAAGAGAGCGTGGAAGCCAATGCATTCGCTCAGGTCATGCCCTTGTATCAGATGATACAGACACCAAAGGTTCTCAATTCCTAGAGGCAGGAACTTGGGCTGCCTTGTTGGCATTGGCGCAATGAGACCTTCTTCGAGCATTACTGAGAATAGTGCACGGAGGACAGTGGGTGCCTCGCCATCCTCTTGGATTGTCACTATGTGGGAAGCCTCAATTGCCCCGATTGCTTTCTTTAGCTCTTCGAGCTTTATCTAACCCTTATTAATAAGGGCTTTGATAATGTTGAGCGTATGACACTCTTGAGTGGGGTGGCCTACTCTCCTGTGATAGGCGTAGTACCTCTCATGTGTTTCCCGTCTAGCTTGATCCAGGATGTTGACCTCGGGCAGCTGGATTATGTTTTGCTCTAGTAGTAATCGAAGCAACGCAAGAAACCCACTCCTTCTCATAGGGGTACACCTTGTTCTGGTGCTGGATCTCGTAGTCACTTTGATCAATATTTTTAGGGGGCGGGACCTTGTTGTAGGACTGTTGTTGCTTGCTTCCAACCTATGCCTTGGTTACCCCTTTAGAGAGGTCCAAGTTTTTCTTAGTGTCAGTCACGGTGACAACCTCACTAATCACCGCGTTTTCCTGATTGCCCCTATTATTGGAGTTGGAATTGACATTGCCCCGACTGTTTCCTGAGCTAGAGGGCTGCTGGTGAGATCCACCATGGAGCTTGAATAGACCTTCTATACGAACTACTTTAGAGATGAGATCTGACATGCAGGGTGGATTGGAGGCCTCAACATGCAGGGTGATCTCGGGCAACATATTTTGTATGTAGGTCTAAACTACTTCTCTTTCAATCATGAGAGTGGCATGATAGTTGCCAACTCTCTCCATCGGGCGATGAACTTATCGGCAGACTCACCAAGTTCTTGAGTCAGAGTGAGGAGCTTTATGGTTTTCACATTGCTTTGGACTTCATAGAAGCGCTGGTAAAACAACTGCTCCATTTTCTGCCATGTGTGTACCAGGCTTGGAGGTAGCCAACAATACCACTAGAAAGCTGGCCCTTCGAGAGTCTCGACGAACTGACGGAGGAGGAGTCGGCTGTCAGTTGCCGTCTCTTGACATATCGCTTGGAAGTTAGGGGTATGCTGGTGCGGGGATGTGGTACCATTGAACAAAAGGAGCTTCCCTTTTTTATAGCTTGGGGGAAACGACACCTGGTCGATGTACGAGGGGTATGGATTTTGATAAAGCAGCGCCTCTTGCATGCTTGGGACCTTACTCTTGAGACTGTAGGTCCCCATGAAATCTATGTCAGTTTGAGAAACTATGCGGGGAGCAGAACTGTCTTGGGAGACCGGTCGAGGAGTTGTGTCCTCTCCAGGCCGGGAGTTGGCCTCATGATGAGGAGATGAAGCAGGGGACTTGGAGGCCTTCAAGCGATCCATCCTTTCAAGAATGGACTGCATCATCACCTTGAACCTGTTCATCCGTTCTTCATGGGCATCATCTGACGGGTTGATTACCATGACGCTGACCATTTCGTTTGGAGGGTTAGAGCCAAGTGGAGTAGTGGACTGTCGGGGTTGTCGAGTCGTACGTGGCAAGTTTGTATGTTGACCGTGTGAGAACCGGTTCTTGACGGTCTTGGGATTGTGACTTCTTGGCAACTCAATTTTTCCAATGATCGTAACTACCGAGCAATCTTGGACTTCTTGCTCAGGTTCTGGCATTCGAAGAGGGAAGAAGGGGTTCTGAGGCAGGAGGTCATCAAAAGTGGTAAGCTCAACTGCCTTAGGGGCATTTTTAGTCAGGAGCTGCAGGCCTCTCTTCTGCTTGATTTTGAGGCTGCAACAGACTTCAGTTTTGAGTACCAGGTCTCGAGGTGTTTCCCTGAAGGGAGGGTGACTGAAGAAGGAACTGGCTCATGACTTCGCCTGAGTCAGGATCGAGGAGGAATCTATAAAGCTGGTGCGTGTGCATCTTCAGAGGTAGACATCCGAGTGACTCGGGGGTCAGCTTGGGCTTGGTCAGCGGGTTCGACCTTAGAAGGCCGAGACCTACGAGCTCATGTTTATGAGGGACTGGATAGGAGCCTATCTCTCACAATGTAAAGCCTTGTGTGTTGAGAGGGGAGACAAAGTGGTCGACCCTAGTGTTCTCAAGCTGGCGCAGCACTGGCATTGCCCCGAGATGTGGGATGCAGATGCATGACGCGTGCTGGGTTCGGCCTGAGAAGGCCTAGCCTTGGATGCGAGCTCAAGGCAACATGAAAGTTTCCCCAAGGTCTAGCTCGAGTGGTTGGACAACGAGCCATCAGGTGTATGCAAGAGTTGGAGGCCCCAAGATCTTTCCTTTGGTGTGTCGAGCCTCTAGGAATAGAGGTTCGGGGTGGTGAAGGAGTAAGGGGAGTGACCTTGCGGTGACCCTCAGAAGAGATGGAAACCTCCTTGCCTTTCTCATAAGAGGACAGGTCAGCAATATGACTTGCGAGGGACATACCAGTATTTGGGTGGTAGCAAACAAGCTACGAATGCGAAGGTCCTTGTTGGAGGGTCCACTAGGACTAGAAAGTGGTAAGTTAGGGATCTTCAAGTCCCTTCTCGTACCAATCAAGGAGAGAACCTAGGAGCCGGACTGTGAGTCCAGACTCAAGAGGAGTGTAGCGAATGAGGCTTGAGAAGCTCGCTTCCTTGGGACGATCAAGAGTGTAAGGATGAGAAAATCCCCAACTTGGATGTACGGGTTGGATATACAGAAAATAAAAGGTGATGTTAATAAAGCAAGAGCGAACGGACAAAGGGGTAATAAGTCTCAAGTGGAGTACCAAGCTGGTTAGGTGGCTCGATCTCGCCTCCTTGGATCTAGTTGATCGAGTGAAACATGTCTTGGGTTCAAAAGACCCGACACCTGATACCGCTCCCTCAAGAACCTTGTTCACAGAACAAGGGTAGGTGCCCAACTGGTGAGAGAGGAATTTTGAACGTGGGGTGGGGACCAACCTCACCTGGGTCCGTGAATTACTCGGGCTGACTCGCGCAGGTGCCTCCTTAGATCAGGACGGAAAGCCCCTCTGCTGCTTCAACTGGTTTGGAATCCCCTCCTTTGACATGTAATCTCCTTGTTTTCTGCACAACATTGTTAACCAAGACAAGTGGGAGGAAGGACCCACCCTTATCTTAGGGCAATGCACTTTCATATGGCCAAGAAGGTGAGAAATTAAGGTGATGAAGAAGAGGATTTCAATAAAGAGAGAAAGGAGGAGAGGACTTGACAAGGGGTCGAGGCTAGCATGATAGCTGGACCAATACAGTGACTGACTCGTAGTGGTAGCAAAACGGGCACAGTAACATAGACCGAGGACAATGACAATACTACTCGAAACCAAGGTCACTATGACTGTCCTAATCTGGTGTGACAGCAAGATGAGCATGATACTCTGGACCAGCATGACGGCAATACTTCTTGACAGCCAGACCGCTATGACAGTGCTAGACTGAGTCGCCCTTCAATCGACCGAGAAGTGAAGAAAAGAGAAGAGAAGAAAGCAAAGAGCAAGCATGAGACGGAGAAGGAGGAGGGCCTTGACGGTGCTAAGCATCTCCATCCACAACCGTGGGGTAACAGTGTCGCGGTCCCTAATTCGCGCTGGACACTGCTGCTCATAGTGAAAGGGGCAGGCAGCAAACTTCAGATGACGTTAGGCATTACAGTTGGCAACACGAGAAGGTAGCACATCCCTTTGAGTGCGACGATAGCTTCTTGTCAAGCACACGACGATAGGCGTGCAACACAAGAGAAACTTGTGGATAGCGATAGGCATCGAGCGCACAAAAGAAGCCTGCAGAATGTGATAAGCATCGTCGTGACCGTGCGTGGGCGGCGATAGGCATTGCCATCTGTGATGGCACAAGGCGCAAGAGTAACATGTGGAGGTCGATAGACATCGTCGCAGCCCTTCATGGGTAGCGATAGGCATCGCTGTCTGCGATAGGTGTGCGGTGAGAACCCTGCGGGCGGCGATAGGCATCCCCGTTTGCGCTTACGCAGGACATCGAGGATACGCCTACGGACGACGATGAGCAGCGCCGTCTGTGAACCTTGCTGAGAGATAGAGAGGAGGAAAGAAACTCACGAATGGTGCTACCATTGCCATACACGACCTACAAAACCATAGGAAAGGGAAGAAAGAAAGAGGCATGCAAGGCACTGCCACTGCCCTGCTTGGCCTTTGAGAAAAACTCAGATGAAGAAAGAGAAGAAGAGAGAGAAGAAGAGAGGAAAGAAGAGAAGAGAGAGAGAGATTTACCTTAACCCCAGAGTTACCGACCTAAAAGTTTCTCTCTCCTTCCTATCTCTCTCAAAACTCAACCCAACAATGAAAATAGATGGCAATTTTATTAAGCAAAGTTTGGTCTTTGTATAATGATAGTACGCGATATATATAGACTTTTTCCCAAACATGGGTAGATTGATCAAAATTAAACCTGATTGTTGAAAATTAAGATTTAAATGAATTAAAAAATATTGTAAAAAAAAGGTGCAAAATGAGAGATTTGCACCTTCTTAACAATATAACAAATTCCAAAACAGTCCCTATTGTTGCCCTAGAGTGGGTGATCTTTCATGAATGATCTAGGGTTCCTTTGGTGCCCGTTTGTCCGAAAGATGATTGTTTTCCTGTAGGACTCAACATGGCGATCAATTTGATACCAACTTCGAGCCATGGATCGTGTTTCTGAGCCACGATCATGTGACTTGAAATTTGAATGAATATTGCAAACTTCTAATTAATAGTGTGCTTGGTGCCTGATGTTTTTCTGTGATTTCTTCGCTAGATCACACTAAGCATGTGGTCACCATCGCGTGATAACAAACGTAGCTTTATTTCATGTCCAGACGAGGATTTCGCAACTTTGAAGTTTTGGATGAAATATGGAATTCTAATGCCAGAATTTACAGTCAACTCATTGGCATTGTGTGCGAAATTTGACCGTTCATCATGCGCGGGGTTTGGACTAGTGATAGCCATGGACCTTACGCACATGATGCCGGTGGTTTCACATCGATCGGGTTCACGAGCGTCGTGATTTGAGTTCTCAAGCAAGGCGTGACGCTGAGATTTTCCTGTAACTTTCTTCATGGATCGACAACTTCTCTCTAACTTTTCTCTCCGCTCGGGTGTTGTCACAAGGTGTGCCACATATCGACATGCTCGTCTCGACAAGATGAATACGTTCTCAAAATTTGAGCATAATCCAACCTTAGATGCATAAGATACGAGCATCATAAGTCACTCTTCATGACAGTCCCTGTAATGGTGATTACTTGCAGGGTGGCCACACGGGAATAGTGTGCAGCTCATTCTGTTTTGGTCTTTTACGCATTACTTCTTCCTGGAGTGTCTGTTTAAGATGAAATTTGACCCCTCGGGGTTTTCAACTGTGTCGGATCCAATAACGATGGTCAATAACGATGGTCACATAGCTGTTGGACATGTCAAAAATAGGGTTGTAGTTATAGAGGTCTTTTTCAGGGTGCAAGAGGTTGATTTTGCCAAAATTATTTTTTAGCCTGCACTGTCTTAGACATGTCGAAATGCAACGAAACTTGACAAGAGACTTTTTGGATTCCTTTTAAATATCTTGGTCTGTTCTATAGTCAATCTTAGACTATCCAAATTTCCATTGTTTGTCAGGCTTTATTGACTCGCTTCTCTATTTTATTCTGCATTGGGAACCCATGGTGCTAAAAAATGTATTCAAACACGTGTTCCTGAGAAGGAATCCTAAGTGCGGGGATTACGAAATCCTCGACTCGAATAAAGGGGTTGAATAACCCTGAAGCCATGTGCGTGCAGAACGCAAGAAGAATAGCAAGGAAAGTTAAGCAAGAACGATCCGACGATGGGGTAGCGTGCCCCCAGTGGAGTCACCAAGCTGGCTGGGTGCCTTAATCTCATCGATTGAGTCGTGAAGACCCAGTTGACAAGGACCCGACGGTCAGAGACTGCTAACTCGGGAACATCGACATGCATATGCATGAGTACGTACACGGATGTGAGCTGGGTACCAACTAGTGAGAGAGGAATTAAGGTCATGAGGCAGGACTTACTTCACATGGGTCCATGGCAAGCTCGAGCTAGCTCGCATGGGTACCCTCTTAGATCACAAAGAAAGCCCCCCAAGTATGTGGCTGGTTCAGACTCACCTCCTTTAACCTCCTTGCTTCCTTTCTACAAACGCACACACACACACACATAAAATGTCTAAATAAGTGGGTGAAAGAACCTCGACTTGTCCTTGGATCCAGCATTCATGTACTTGTATATTTGGAGGAGAATGAAATGGGGGAACACGGTATTGTAGAGCCAATCAGAGACAGAAAGAAGGGAAAGGGTGGAAAGAAAGAAGAGAGACATAGTTAAAGGGAAAGGAGAGAAGATAAATAGAGGGAAGAAGATAGTAAGATAGTGTGAGGGAAGGGGGGAGAGAAGGTTGAGTGAGAGAGTGGAGTTAGAGAGATAATGAGAGAGAAGGGGAAAGAAGGTTGATAAAAAGAGAGAAGTTAAAGAGATAGTAAGAGAGGGGGGGAGAAGAAAGAGAGGAGAAGATAGTGAGAGATGACGAGATGGTGATTAAGCCACTATTTAGGGAAGAGAGAGAAATCGGAGAGTGAAGAAGCTAGAAGGCAGGGAGAAAGCAAGATGGTGAGACAGTGGCTGAGTTGCCATTCAGGGAAGAGAGAGAACAAAGAAAATAGAAGAGGAAGAAGAAGCTAAAAGAAAGGGAGAAGGTGAGATGACAAGTTAGGTGCTGTTTGGGGAAGAGAGAGAAGATAGAAAATATAAGAGAAAAGAGAAGCTTAAAAGAAAGGGAGAAGGCGAGATGGTGGCTAAGCCAATGTTCGGGGAAGAGGGAGAGAAGTGGAAAGGAGCAGCTTAGAATAAAGGGAGAAGGCGAGACGACTGTTAAGCTACCATTCGAGGAAGAGAGAGAGAAGTAGAAGAGAAATAAGAAGCTTAGAAGAAAGGGAGAAAGCAAGACAGCAACTAAGCCGCCATTTGGGAAGTGGGAGAGAAGTAAAAGAGAAAGGAGAAGCTTAGAAGAAAGGGAGAAGGTGAGACAACGGTTGAGCTACCGTTTGGGGAAGAGGGAGAGGGCATAAGATACAGAAGAAAGCTCAAGAGGATGTGACAACGTCTGAAGCCTGCCACTCTGGGAAAAGGCTCAAGCTACCACTCGGGGAGTAGAGGGTGGGAAGAAAGAGGAAAACACGGCTTTTAAAGCTTGTCACTCTAGGAAAAGACTCAAGCCACCACTCGGGGAGGAGAGAGAGAGGAGAAAGATATGAAGAAAGGGAAAAAGAAGACAAGAAAGAAGAGAGAAAGAGCAATAAGAGAGAGAAAGAGGGAAGAAAGGGAGAGAGTAAGAGGAAGAAGAGACGAGGAGAGAGAGGAGAAAAAGAGGAAGAAAGGGAAGAAGATGAGAAAGAAAGAAGAGAGTAAGAGCAATGAGAGAGAAAGAGAAAAGAAAGGGATAGAGTAAGAGAGAGAAAAGGAAGGGAGAGAGTAAGAGAGAAAAGGAAGGGAGTGAAGGGAGAGAGAGAAAGAGGAAGAAGAGAGACAAAGGAGAGAGAAGGGAGAGAGAGAAAAGGGAAAGAAGAGAGAGAAGGATGAGAAAGAGAGAAAAGAGGGGAAGAGGAAGAAGAGAGAGGAGGAGAGAGAGAAAGAAGATAGGGAAAGAGGAAGAAGAGAGAGTAAGAAGATAGACTAGAGAAAAAGAGGAGAGAGAAAGAAGAGAGGGAAAGCAAAAGAAGAGAGAGAAAGAGGAGAGATAAAAAGAAGAGAGAGAAAGAGAAAGAAGAGAGGAGGAGAGAGAAAGAAGAGAGGGAAAGAGGAAAAGAGAGAGAAGGAGAGAGAGAGAGGAAGAAGAGAAAAAGAGGAGAGAGAAAAGAAAGAGTAAGAGGAAGAAGAGATAGAGAAGGAGGAGAGCGAACGAGGAGAGAAAGAGGAGTGAAAAAGAGGAGAGAGAGGAAGAGAGGGAAAGAGAAAGAAGAGAGAGAGAAGAGGTGGGGCCAGTTGCTTGGCCACTCACCCCCGCTTCACACGTAAGAAGGGAGAGGGTTACCTAGTGGGTCTTGGCTCGGAGGCTAAGACCAGGGGCAGTAAGTAAAATATTCTTTCTCCTCTCTCTCTGACAATGATTAAGCAAAATAATCTAGGAAAAAGAGCTATCAATGGAAGATTTTATGTAAAATTAAAGGTGGAATCAAAATATTATCCA
Source organism: Amborella trichopoda (assembly GCF_000471905.2). The sequence goes on along the minus strand of NW_006497557.1, from coordinate 2,200,537 downwards.
AAGACCTTGAGATCAAAAGTTTTCCCTTGAGTTATTACATGCTGGATGTATAAAGCAATCCATGGGAAATATGGGTGGATACAAAAAAAATAACCTATATGCTGAAAAATAGACATTTTCTAAATTAAATAAATGCTAAAAAATAGTGGTAAAATGATGATTTTACCCCTCACTCACAACAAGATGAGTAATTTCAAATTAGTCCCTGCCATGGCCATGAGATCCTGTGAACTTCTTGTGGTTGTCATGAGGTCCTTCTGGCCACTGTCCAGCTAAAATAATGTTGTAAACTTGTAATGCTCGGTCCGATGGTCATTTTCGTAAAGATTTTGAGCCATGAATCGAGGTTTTGGGCCACTAACTTGAGGCGACAAGATTTGTGAGAATCTTACAATTTTAGATTCACGATCTCACCCATTTCTTGATTGTTTTTCCTCGATTTTTTTGTTGTACATTAACGAGCAAGTCTCCATGATCATTTTACAACAAGAATGGCTCGATTTGGTACTCGAATGACCACTTTCTCAATTGGGGTATTTTGGCCGGAATTGGGTTTTTGGTGGTCGAAAATTTCCTTTTCTTGGTCCCTAAAATACAGTAAATCCGACCATCCATCACATGTAAGGTTTAGCTTGAATGGATTCCTCGACCTCGTGGTCGCAATGCATCTGTTTTTAGGTCGATCGGGTATGCTGACATTGTGATATGGCTATTTGATCAAAGGGACCTTTTTCTTCAAAATTTCTGCAACTTTTACTTTTCCATGGTGATCTTCTCTCTTCGACTCCTCTCGGCTCTGGCCATGACATCGGACATGGCATATATCAAAACGATCGGGCCAATGAGTCGAACATCCTCCTAAAATTTTGGCTCATTCTGACTAGAGATGAAGGGGATATGGCCATGGAATGTTCAACCTAAAACTGGAAAACACAGTTTCCATAAGTGGAAGTTGGTTTGCAGAGGGTGCACCAGGATTGCATGCAGCCTACCTATTTTTGGTAAGTAAACCGCATATTAGTTCATGAACATCATAATAAGCCGAAACTTGGTACTCGAGGATTTTTGAATGTTCTGAATCCAACAGAAGTGGTATGGTAATCATTTGAAGATCAGAAAATGGGGCTGTAGTTATAGGTTCTTCTTTAACATGCTAGAGGCAGAATTTTGAAAATTGTTTTGGCGTCTAATCTGCATTAACTTCATCGGATCGCGACGAAACTTGATGAGTACTCTTAAGAGACCCTTAACCACCTTTTCAATCTTTTTAACCCATTCTGGGACTGTCAAAAGTCAAGCTCTAAATTTGGGCTCATTATACTACTACTTATGTGGTGCAAGTTTGGTTTGTTTTGGTCTTCATTTGCAGCATTTCCTAATTTGGGAGGTCATTAGAAAAAATCATTCCAAGCTAACTTGCTTTACCTGTACCCTTGGGTGTTGTGCTTATCGGACTTTGGATCAACTACAGTATTTATATAAGTTTGCAACACTTTGCAAGGTGGTTGCATTGAACTCAGTTTCACGGTGATCCGATGTGTGGATTTCGAGCTATGCTTCATGAGGTTCGAGATGTCTTCTTCTTAAAACACTGATTTTTCTGGTTTTGTGCTCACCTTCTTTCTAGAAAATTTTTTGCTCTGAGTCGCACCACGGTGCCGACCCTAGATCAAAATGACGGGGTTGTCGTGATACGGGGTTGTCGTGATCTAGAATATGTCCAAGTTTAAGTTCTTTTTGGTTTCAAGACGAAGGTTCTGTGGGTCCTTGAAGTCCCTCTCAGGATGTGACATCACAATCTCCATGCTTTGGGACTGGTTTGGTGAAGCCGCACCACGAAAGTGTAAAACCTACCCGTTTTGAGGCAGTTTGGGTGTAGGTCCCACTTGGGTAGTCAGATTGAGCACAAATTTGATCCTCGGGGGTTTTTCGATGTTTTGAGTGCAATGGTGGTGGTCTAGTACTGTTATAGACCTGCTAGCGCATGGCTACAGTTGTAAGGTCGTTCCTTGTACTATAATACTCTTCTTAGGTTGTCCAGTTTGAGGCTTATTTCACAATATAACTTTGGTCTATCAATGTCTCGAGTACTAGCAAGATCAAGTTGTCACTGGCTTTGTCCTTATTCATGTAAGGGAGATAAGTATGTCAAAAATAGCGTACAATAGTGTTGTGGCTCCGAAACCTATCACGTAATGAAGGCAAGTAAGGCGTAGAGAGAGACTAGACCGCAGGTCTATTGCTGTTTCGAGTTACTAGGTGAGGCAAAGAGAGAGACACATAGAAAGAGAGACGGTGTCACTAGTGTTGCGGCTCCAAAACCTATCATGCGATGAAGGCAAGAAAGGCGTAGAGAGATAAACGAGTTCTTACGTAAAGAGATAGACGAGACTGTAGGTCTGCTGCGATTTTTAGTTACTATGCGAGGTAGAGGAGAGAGAGACAAGGTCACAGGTGTTGTGGCTTCGAAACCTATCACGCGATGAAGGCAAGATAGGCATAGAGAGAGACATGACCGCAGGTCTTCTGCGGTTCCGAGTTACTACATAAGGTGGAAGAGAGAGAGATGTGAAAAGAGAGATAGGGTTGTAGGTGTTATGACTCTGAAACTTAGTACCCAACCAAAGAGAGAAAGAGTGCAGAAAGAATGGAGGGACCGCAGGTCCACTGCAGGTCACAATTGGTTGATGTTAACATCAGGGTAGGTTAAGGTGCCAGAGTTAAGGGTAACTTCTCTCTCTCTAAAAGTTTTCTCTCTCTCTAAAAGTTTTTGAATTTGAGAGGTTACTGGAAAAAGGGTTCTGGTGATCAGACAAGTCTTTCCATCTTTGACCTTTGAATTTGTGCCTTTCAACTTTCAATTAAGTGCAAATGTTTATACCAGTTTGTAGCCGTTCGTGATACGGTCGCATCAGACCCAATTTTGCGATGATCTGATACACAGATCTCAACTTATTGCTTAACTAAGCTTAGGTTGTCTTTCTTTCAAAACTCTAATTTTCATGGTTTCTGGCTAATCTTCTCTTCAGAAAAGCTTTGGTTTTGGGTCACATTATGACGCATGCCATATGTCAAAATGACCAGGTTGTCGAGACTTAACTTGTGTCCAAATTTGAGCTTGTTCTAATTCCAAATGAGTGACCTGTGGGTGCTTGAAGATCAACCCGAGATGTGAAAACATATCCCAAGATTGGAAACTGGTTTGGTGAGGTTGCATCGCAATAATGTAAAACCTACCCTTTTATGGTAATTTGGGCCCAGAATATTCTTGAGAGGCCCGATTGAGCCCAAATTTGATCCCCGAAAATTTGTCGACATTCTGAATGCGATGGCAGTGGTCTGATATTATTTTGATGCCCTTAGTATAGGACTGTAGTTATAAGGTCTCTTTTTGACATGATAAGAACTTGTCTTGAGAGTTGAATTTCATCCTGATTGAGTCAAACCTTATCAAAATGTGACAAAACTTTGTGAGTGTCCTTCGGGTATCTCAAACTACCTTTTTCATGCCTTTCAAATCCGTTTTAACATTTTTTCCATGGTTGCCCAGTTTTAGGCTTATTTTGTAGTGTCTCCATGGTTTGGCGGTGTCTTGGGTACCGGCAAGGCTCTCTCCTTATGCACTTTGAAAATACAAGTACGTCGGAAATGATGTGTAACAACATAAATTGTCGCATCAGAAGGCTCCCATTGTTGGATATATCCACACACAATGATACGAAGTGAGCTAAATGTTGGTAGGGGAGCCTTGCCCATCAAACTTCATAAATTTGGGACGCGGGTACCCCAAGGGATATGGCAGTTCGTCGATATATGCTGGGTATGGCTTTCAATAAGTCTCAAGCGCTTGTACACCTGAAAGGTGGAGCGCTAACAGATTTCCATCACTAGATCACACAATGTTTCTACCATCAAGGAATTATTGGCTATGTGCGAGAGTTGATGTGGCATAGGATCCTGCGTTGACCAGTTCTCCATAGCCGGGTTTGAGGACTGCTGCCCTGAAGGGTTATTAGGGTTAGGAGCTGTTCTAGCAACTATCAACGTTTCAAGTTCGGCAACCAGTGCTTGGAACTCCGCTTCTCTTTGGGCCAACGTTGCCCTAAGGCACACCATCTCTTTGGATTCAAGCGTGTCATTCCCTGTCTCAGCCATCATTATGCTTTCGATAGTGTCTTGCTCAAGTGGTCTGGTGGATTCACTGTCTGAGACTAGTACAGTGAACTTTGGTAGCTCAAAAGGTAAAGATAATGTGAGCACAACGGCTCTTTTCGTGCTTTGGCTACATTGCGAGTGATGTGGGAGGCTTAACAGGTGGGGGTCCCTCATTAGTCAAGAGAGATGAGATGTCATTAAACCCTAAGGCCATCTTGCCCCTTGGGCTTTCATCATTCGTCGAGCTTTTTGTTGGTTGTCCCTATCACATTACAAGGCCATGTTTTGAGAAGATCCTCTCCTAAATCATGTGAAATCACCTTCCAAATTGATATGGTCTCCTGTCCTTGTGTAGTCGTGCATCGATCGTATACGTTGGTTGGCACAAGTGGCTTCCCTTGCTCTGTCAAGGATGGACTGAGTAAGGACCCCAAGCGCATGCTCAAGGACTATCTTAACATGTGCCTTTTAGGCTTGGTTGTACTTTCTAGATTCTACCTTGGGGACAGGAGGAGGAGGAGGCTTATAATCATCTTGTGTTAATTCGCATACATGTATAGCTATCTGGGAGCAAACGACACGCGATAATGATTTAGGCGGCTTAGCATCGCGAGGATTTCTAACTGCCAGCTAGTGAGCATACCATTGTGAAAATGCCTAACTGCCGATATATGAGCTACATACGATGATTTATATGGATTAGAGTCACGAGGACTTCTATTTGCCAGCTGGTGAGCATTGTTGAGGCCAGATGAGTTAGTATTATAGAAATGCCTAACCCCTGCATATGAGCTACATATGGAGGATTTTTAACTTCCAGCCGATGAACATCAAGCAAATCAGGCAAGTTGACATTGTAAAAACACCGTACCGTCATCATATGGGCTACAAAAGACAACTTAGATGGATTAGTATCACAAAGATTTCTAATATGAGCATCATGGATAGCCATACGCTGAACCCATATGATTAAAGGTAAGAAACAAGTGCCCTGAGGCAATTTAATGGAGGGCTGAAATGATGACAGTTGTGGTCTGAATCGCGGGAGTAGTGTGACTGCACTTCTTTCTCGCAAGAATGGTTGGTTTGTGAAATGCGGTGGTCGTGCGTTGTCCTTAGACACTGCGATCCTTAGCATCGCATTGGGCTTTTGTCTGCAGACGATAGTTGTGGTAAGTCAAAATCACCGTCAACAGTCTGCAGCTTAGTACCAAGTCCACCGGCGGCCAAGATTTCTGCATCGTCTTAGACTTTCAAATTCGTGGATTAGACCCTTGTCCTGCAATCATTGCTTTCCCACAATGCATGCTATTCGCGGCCTTAGGAAAAGCAGATTGACCCCTAGTTGGGGAGGTGTGCAGCGGAACCTCCATAGTTCCTACCTAGAAGGATGTCATTACAGCAGCCATTGTTACCTCTAACGACCTATGATTAATGTAGGGGATTGCTTGTTAGGGTGAGTTAAGAAGACATGAGAGTAGTGTGGAAAATATTGTGAATCATGACATATATTAGAGAGAGATTTGAATTCCTAGACCCTACCAGAGATGAAAGGTGAATTGATCCTCAGTGGAGTCGTCAGATATTTGGACACTTCAAAATGTGGATGCTTAAATGTGAAACGGTTAGACAAACATTAGGCTCCAAACAGAAAACCAGGGAAAAATTCACATGTGCACTTCATATCATAAGACGGGCATTAGCCATCTTACCTTTGATTCTGGCTTTAAAATCTATACATTTTTGTCTAAAGGAAGAAAATACACAGACATATCAAAAGGAAAAAGATAACATTAGGGGCATATCAACCCATATACTTATGGATGTACGCAGGGGTGTTATCCTTCGAGTCTATTCTTCCTTAGAGAACGGGTCTCAATGAATATTAGGAAACGATTAGCTCTCTCTTCATGTCTTAGATATCACTCTCTTTTCCACACTTAATTCTTACTGATGCAAGACCTCACAAGAGCATTTATCTCTACTGAACAGTGTGTATCAGAATGTGACACCCTTCTTCATCGAGAAGTCCCCTTTTTATACTGCTAAATTATGATTTGTTTAAGAGATAACCATGCATTTTCCATCTTGGAATCTTCACCCTCCATTCTCATCCTGAGTTTATCCACTCATTTGAATCACAGAATTTGCAGGACATAGTGTTTATGTTCATAATATTGTTTACTTCTTGTATTTATCTTTTCACACTATGGATCTCACTTCACGTAGATACAATCATTGGCACCTGTCCTTAAATTTAAAAATACGAACCTTATGATCTCGTGGGAGAAAAATTAGAAATTTATTGATATTTTTATTGCACTGCAACCACTTTCGTTATTCAACTTAATTCATGTTATACCTTTTAAGGGTAATAAAACAAGGAATCAAGAGTTCAACGGTGCTTATCTTAAGAGAGAATTCCTTGTTCTAACGAAGAAGTCCCCCTTCAGTAACAGAATGTCGCACAATCCGTAAAAATTTTAAGGCCCAGTTGAGGATGATGGGTTAAGCCATCTTCGAGCAGGTTTAAATAGCCATTCAGACTGAGATATGTTAAGCCATCTCTGGGCAGCTTGAGACTATCATTGAGACTGAGATGGTTTCCATCTTTGGGCAACTTAAGACTGTCGCTGAAACTGAGATGGGTAAAGCCATCTCTGGGTAGCTAGAGACTGGCGTTGAAACTGAGATGGGTTAAGCCATCTCTAGGCAGCTTTAGATTATTATTGAAACTGTGATGGGTTAAGCCATCTCTAAACAATTTTAGATTGTCGTTGAGACTGAGATGGGTTAAGCCATCTTTGGAAAGCTTTATACTGTCGTTAAAACTGAGAGGAGTTAAGTCATGTCTGGGCAACTTTAGACTGCTGTTGAAAATGAGATGGGTTAAGCCATCTCTAGGGAGCTTTAGACTGTTGTTGAAACCGAGTTGGGTTAATGCATCTATGAGCAGCTTGAGACTGCCATTGAAACTTATATGGTTTAAGACATCTCTGGGTAGCTTTAGACTACCGTTGAGATTGAGATCGGTTAAGCCATCTCTGAGCAGGTTTAGACTGTCGTTGAGACTGAGATGTGTTAAACCATCTCTGGGCAGCATTAAATTGCTGTTAAGATTGAGATGGGTTATGCCATCTTTGGGCAGCTTTAGACTGTCATTGAGATTGAGATGGGTTAAGCCATCTTTAGGACGTGCATTGTATATCTTCCATTAACCATTCATACTTAGCCTTATTTGGGACTAACTAATATATTTTCAAAACAAAGTATATTAATAACTCTTCCAGCTTCCATTCACACCTTCATCTTTGTTAAGTGTTCATTGGAATGTATATGGTCTTATTTAAAACAAAAGGAGCTCGTCCTCCTTTGGAATTTTTAATTTGTATACATATTTTATGTGGTTTTAAGGAAATTCACTTGAATTGTTTTTAGAAGATTTTTTCTCACACATGAGTTTTTAGTAGCATGTATCAAGGGTTGAGGATATTCATGATATTTTGATTCTAAGCCTAATCCATGGGGGGAATGAAAATTTGAGTGGTTCTTTGTTATCCCTCATCATATTGGCTAAGGCGATTTAGAGTGCATGTAAAGTATGTGAGATGGCACATTGTGATTGGAGCATTTATGGGGTATTTTTCTAGTTGGAATTCCATTTCCAAATGGCAATATCGGTATGCCTATATCCTTGTGATGCTTTGTTATTGTAAAAAATGGTTTTAGACAATTATGGAAAAGTCAAAAAGACTTGTGGAAACTTTTATGGGATAAATCTAGGGTATTATGGAGTGATAAAGGGGTGAAAATCATATCCCTTGATCCTGATGACTAGATACAGATGTGTAGCTAGGATCAAAGCCCTTTCATGTGCCATAGAAGAAAAGCATCAAGGTTTGATATTACTTCACTCACAACCACCTCATTATAAATTCAAACGATAGGTTCTTCAAACCCTATCCATCTCATTTCATCTCATAGTGTGAAAAAGAGAGAGAACTATAGGATACCTCCACACCCCACCATTGTGAGCCTGAGATTGTCATCAAATCTTAGGGTGTAAGCTTTCATGGTGTCTTCTTCATCTCTTGTTGCTTTGCTAGTTCAAGGTAACCAAATGGTGCACATTTCTTTCATTTCTACCACAAGTAGTACCTGAAGTTTTCTGATATTTTGGAGAAAATTTATATGATATATCAATGAGTTTTTATCCGATTTGAGAACAATTTTGATGGGAAATAGTATTTGCATAAGTGTGTGAAATATTGCCCCCATACTACACTATGGTCATATTTGTGCATATTGTCAAGTCGATTGGTCCCTATCTCTCTGGATTATTTTGTAATTTAAAAGTTTGTATCTTTCTCTCATTTTGAACTTATTGAAGTAGTAAATCAGTGAGTACATGTTTCTCATATTTGAGTGAAGTAACCTTTGGGAATATTAAGCCATTCATACTTTCATCTATGGGATAAAACTAAGATCCTAAACTATCTATTTGGTGATCCGGGCAAAAAAGGTTTGACCATTGACTTCCCGTTCAGATTCTTTGCACTCTATCTACTATTATTTTGGTTATACTACAGATATAACTTATTTGTCTTTAGGTTTGTGGAGTTGATGTAATGTATTTGATGATGGGAAACTTGTACATGTAGCCCATTTAAAAGAGCTTTATGATGTGACATAGTTTACGTTTTTATGTATTTAAGTGTTTGAGATTTTTTCACGGAGACTCCATTGAGTTGTAGTTTATGTTTATCAAGTGGTATAAGAATCAAAGACTGCTGTAATTTGCAGACTAATAGTTGTGAGTGTATATTTGCACTTGCATGTGCTTATGTCGATTGAAAAATTTTAATCTTGTTTCACAAAACTATTATGGTGTATAATGATAAGTGGACAATGTGATAAAGTACGGTACATATAAATTTAAATTTTTCTTTGGCAAGATCACTTACAATGTCCAATTACAAATAAAATCACCCTTGATAATAAATAAAAAAGTGTTCTCATTTGCTGCCACTTAAATACAACCCCTTCATTCAACAAATAAAACTTGATGTAACAACCCAAGATTTTCTAAGTCACCTGTACATGCATGAAGGAGTAACGTCGCACGCGTGAAGGCGTATCGCCACGCGCATGAAGGAGTAACACCGCGCGCATGGAGGAGTTTTGTCACATGCATGAAGGAGTATCGTCACGGGCATGAAGGAGTAACACCGCACGCATGGAGGAGTAACACCACGCACGTGAAGGAGTATCGCAGCACGCATGAAGGAGAAAAGCACACCTGTGGAGGAGTATCGCCACGAGCATAAAGGAGTACCACCTTGTGCAAGAAGGAGTACCGTTGCGTGCATGAAGGAGTAATTGTTTGAATGCATTTTTCAGCACCTTGGTCCCCAATACGAAATAAAGAGGAAGAAGTAGGTCAATAAAGCCTACAAAACAGTAGAAATTTTGATAGTCTCAGAATGACCTCAGAATCGGTCAAGATCTTCATCAGCACTCCAAAAGGCCACCTGCCAAGTTTCCTTGTTTTCAAACATGTCTAAGGTAGTGAACACAAAGAAACAATTTCGGAAAAATCGCCCTCTAGCACCCTGAAATGGACCTCGTAACTAGAACTATATTTTTGGTGCATGAAACAGCTATGGGGACCATCGCCATTGAATTCGGCACAGCTTAAAACCCCTATGGGTCAAGTTTCAGCTTAATCGGGCACTCTAGGACAAAGTTATGGGTAAAATACTAAAAGTGGTAGGCCGCCCTCTATTCCCTTGTGGCCACCCTGCACCAAAACATCATTAAAAATGATTGTTTTTACAGTCACAAGCAGTAACTTTTGGGGCCTATATCTCGATTATTTCAAGTCGAATCGCTCTCAAATTTTGTGAACATGTTCGTCTCATCAAGACGAGCATTTCGATATATGGTACGCCTAGTGACGATGCTCGAGTAGGGAGAAAAACTAGAGGGAAGTTTCTGATCCGTGAAGAAAATTCAGTAGCAACATGCCTCACTTAAGCAGTCAAATCATGGCGCTCGCATACTCAATCGGCACGAAACTAATTACATTATGTGCATGAGGTTCGTGGCTATCTCTAGTCCGAAGACCACGTACAAGGAACGGTTGGATTTCACACATGGAGGCATCGAAACTACTGTAAATTCCGGATGCCAGATTTCAAGATTCCAGCAAAAAATTCAAGATGATGAAATCTTCATCTGGACACAAAATAGAGCTGCGTTTACTGTAACGTGATCGTGACAAAAGTGCTTAGTATGATTCAACAAAAAAACTGAAGAAAACATTAAGAAATGAGCACACAATCGATCAAAATTTTTCAAGATTCAAGCAAATTTCAAGTTTCATGATCATGGCTTAAAAACATAATAGATGACCCAAAGTTGGTATCAAATCGATCGCCATGCGAAGGCCCACAAGAAAACAATCATCTTTCGATCAAATGGGTATCAGAATAACCCCGGATCAGTCATGAAAGATCACGCAAGTTCTTAAGCAACAGTAGGGACTGTTTTTTAATTCAACACATAGTTAGGTAGGGTCAAAACAGTCCTTTTGCACCCATTTTTAGATTTTCTTTTAATTCATTTAAATTGTAATTATCTTCAATTCTAGGTAGGTTTTGGGCATCCACACATGTTTGGGCCCAATTCTATATAAGCATGTAAAGCCAAATTATAAAATCCCCATGGCTTCATTCTTAAAGATTTAATAAAGACTTCATTTTTGCTTAAGCTCGTGGGTGCGTCTTGGAGAGAGAGAGAGAAAAAAAAAAATGTTGTTACCCTTCGGTAAGGTAACTTTCTCTCTCCTTCTCTCTTTTTCTCTTCTTTTCAACTCTAACTCTCTTTCTCTCTTCTTCTCGTCTCTATCTCTCTTTCTCTCTCTTCTTCTCATCTCTATCACTCTTTCTCGGTCTTCTTCTCATCTCTATCTCTCTTTCTCTCTCTTCTTTTCGTCTCTATCTTTTTTTTTTATCTTTTTCTCATCCCTATCTCCTTTTTTTTCTTCTTATTAAAATACAGTGGGCAATGCCAAGCACCGACTATGTCTTTCTCTCTCCGCTCTTCTTCAAACACAACCAGTAATGTCTAGTGCCGATTGCGATTTTCTCTCTCCACTCTTCCTAAAACACAGTCGGCAATGCCTAGTGCTGACAGTGTCTTTCTCTCTCTGCTCTTCTTAAAATACAGCCAACAATGCCTAGCATCGACTGTGTCTTTCTCTCTCCTCTCTTCTTAAAAAACACAATCGGCGATGCCTAGAGCCGACTGTTCCCTTCTTGCCCTCTGTTTTTAACACAGCCGGCGATAGCTAGTGTCGACTGTGTCCTCTATGTCCTTCTTGCCCCCTCTCTCTCTAACATAACTGTCGATACCTAGCACCGACTGTGTCCTCTCTGCCCGTTCTTTCCCCCTCTCTTTAACACAGCCGACAAAACCTAGCACCGACTGTGTCCTTTCTCTCTTCTTCTTTTAACACCGTTGACGATGCCTAGCGTCGACTGTGTCTTCTTTCTCTTCTTCTTCTGACACAGCCGGCGACACCTCGCATAGACTGTGTCCTTCTCCCTCCTCTCTCCTTCCTTCTCGCTAGCTCAGACTCTTCTCCTTCTTTCTTTCCCTTCCTCTCTTTCTTTCTCTTCTCCTCCTATTCTCTTACTTCTTATTCTCTCTTTATGATTTTCATGCCTTCCGTCATCCTTTCGTTTGACAAAGAGAGGTTGAGAATAGCCTCTTATGGTAGCTCTGTCGTCTAGCCGTAATGTTATTGTGCCAGAATTACTGTGCCCGCTTTAAGGCACGATAGACTAACCATCGTGTCTAGCTAGTCAGTATCGGTGTTGACGTCTAGTAGTAACTCTGTTGAGCTGGTCTGAGTTACCTAGCCCGTTTTACTGCCACGTCAGACCACTTACCTACCAGCTTAGTCACTGTGCTGATCTCCCCTCCTAGTCAAATTCTTCTCTCCCCCATCTTCCTTCTCTTATTCTACTCTTCTTCTTATGAATGTGCACGCTTGTGTACGTTCTCCAAAGAAACAAGGTCAGGTCTGTTGATCCCGCTGTCTTATAACATTTGTCACATATGTGGGATTATAGAAAACAAGAGAATACAAGCCAATGGAGGCAATTCTGAACCAGGTTTACCACTGGGGGGCCTTCTTCGTGCTCTAAGAGGGCGCTCATGCGAGCCATCCCAAGTAAGTCCCGAACCCACCTTAAAGTCCCCTCTCATTGATTAGTAATAACTGCCCTTATTCTCGAACGACGTTTTAGAGAGAACGTTCTCAAAACGTCTTGGGTCTCCCCTGAAACCCAAGATGCATGCTGCCCGATCATCCAGATCTTGAGGACGAGATCGAGGCACCTAACCAGCTTGGCGACTCCACTGGAGACTTACTACCCCTTACTCGGATCGTACTTGTTTTGCTACTTTCTCCTTTTTATTTTATGTATTCACACATCACTTATGGCTTGGGGGTTCTGTAACCCATTCATCCGTATTAAGGATTTTCTCATCCCCACATTCACGAGTGTCCCTAAGGAACAAGTTCCACCAACTTTGTTCCCAACCATCCTTTTGAGCAAAGATCCCTTGTTTAGCTCCCAAGGCTTTACCTGGATCGGTGTGAGGAGGGACTTGAAGGTCCCTCACTCCCCATCTCCTCGCTTTGGTAGAACCTCCGCCAAGGCACCCTGCATTGGCAGCACGTCTGTTGCCACACACAGCATGCACCCAGCCACCGACAAGTTACTTGTCGGTCGTACTATCGACGTACACTTGCAAAAAGGCAAGCAATTTGCCATTGTTTATGTGGGTCGTCGTAAGGTTGTCCCCCACAGTCATGCAACACCATGAGTCTCTATTCCTAGAGGCTCGACACATAGAGGCAGAGGCCCTGTGGCCTCCACCTCGCACACACAACATAAGGCTTGTGGCCACACCTCGTGGCAACTCTTATGTTGCCTCGAGTCCGTGTCCAGAATCAGACCTCCCAAGGGCAGGTCCTGCACATGCTACTCATAAGTATCCCATCACTCAGCGCAGCGCCGTCATTGCATCAACCCGAGTACATAAGAGATGACCTCCTTGTCCTTCTACTCAGCACACACAAGCACACCCTATAAGGGGCAGGTCTCCACCGTTCTCTTACAGACACCTGCTCGCAGTTCTCAACCTTCTAAGGCTAGATCACATGCTCGAGCCCGGGCTGACCCTCAGGTCAGCTATGATCCTTCTTCAAGGGGCGCACACGTGTCGCCAGCAAAGACTTCCCCTCACCCTCGACTCAAACCTCCTCATGAGTCAACCCTACTCATGCATGTTCCTACTTCTTTGAGCAAGCATCTTCAGCTTTGGTATTCAAAGACCTTCCCCCAGAGTATCATACTGAACCAGCCCCGTCATTTTGGTCGTGTCTCTAGAGCCCACAAGAGAGCTAGGGGCAATGACCTAATGGAAGATCGAGTTCTTCATCCTCCCCAGCCCATGATGACCCCAGTCCCTGGCCCTCATCTTTTGCCACACATGATGGAGAAAGCTCTCTCTTGTGTAAGAAGAGTTGACCAGCCACAGTCTCAATCATAGTTTTGACACGAGATCCATCAAAGCCTCAAAGGAAAGCATGATAGAGGTATGTGAATTCTTATCGAGGAAGTGACCAAGGCAATCAGGGCAACAAGCTAGGATAACCTTCTCCACTTGAATCCCTTCTACCCTCTTCAGATGATGAAGCCTAAAGAAGAAGACCATGAGCCATGCACTGTGGTTAGTGTCGTAGAAGATGACCCAGTCACTCAGCAGCCATGGTACCAACACCCTCGAGAACTGGTCCTCACACGATCGGCGTACAATACTCGAGTCTAATCAGGGCACGCTGGCCCCCTATTGACCGATCTACTGCGCACGACCAGTCAAGTTCGCAAGCCCTCAGCAGCAATTGACGCTGACCTCTATAGTGAAACAGTCAGTGTAATGATTGTAAGCGAGCCTGACGACGCGCATGAACAAAGGCGAAGATATGGCGCACACGATGATGGAAAAGATTGATCGTATACACGCTGCACGCCAATCAGCGCACCATGAGGTCAATTCCCATCACTCAGATGGTGCACCTCCAAGGCAGCCCCTCCCTTTGCCTCACCGGACAATTCTGTCTCTCACCCTGTCTCTCAAGCAGACATTGATGCTATGGTGACCCATGGCCTAAAGAACAGACAAATCCCAGGGATACAGGGTGCGAAGCCTTATCAACGGTCGTACCCTTCATACATCGACCAGGTCTCGTTTCCCTCAGAGTACAAGAAAGGGAAGTTTCCACTATTCAACGGAACCATGTCCCCAAACCAGCATATTGCCTACTTCCAACCAGCGTGTTGAGAAACAGCAGTTGACGGGAGACTTATTCTCTATCACTTTATTGAAACCCTTGAGGGCCCATCCTTTCAGTGGTATGCTCGACTTCCCCCAAACCCTGTACATACATGAGAAGAGATGGAGAAATTGTTCTATCAGGGCTTCTATGAGGTCGAGAGAGAGGTCCAAACTATTGATCTTCTCACCCTAACTCAAGATCCCGATGAGCCCTTGGACCAGTTCATATCAAGATGAAGAAATTTGACCGCTCACCATCCCAATCCTATGCCTGAGAAGGAAGCAGTCCAAACTTGTGTGTGCAACATGCGACCTAAAATTGCTCTACACGTCGAGGCCTCTAATCCAACTTCCATGTCAAAGCTGATCTCTAAATCAGTTCGCATATAAAGTTTATCATGCCACCACAACGGGTCACGACAACAGTCTGCAAGCTCTAGGAACAACCAGGGCAATGGTAGCTCTCGGAACAACACACGAGGCAACTAACAAAAAGACGTATCAGTGCAGCCGTCACGAGCACTGATCCAAAGAAGGCTCCCTCCCAAACTTTGGACCTCTCTAAAGGGGTGAGCACAACAAAGACAATGCCTCAGGCAGGCAAGCAACAACAACCTTATAATCAAGTACCCCCACCGGCGAATCTTAAAAGAGATGATTATTTCACCAGGCATAGGAACAAGGTCTACTCCTTTGAGAAGGAATGGGTCCCGGCATTGTTCTGGTTATTATTGGAACAGAATATGATTCAGCTTCCAGAAGCCAAGTTCCCTGAGCAAGCTGGCCTTGACACTCAAGCAAATTATTGCGCTTATCATAGAAGGATCAATCGTCCCACGGATGATTGCTACACGCTAAAATATATTATCAAGGCCTTGATCTAGGAGGGTCAAATAAAGCTCGAAGACTTAAAGAAGGCCTTCGGGGCAACAAAAGCCTCCATGCAGTAACCATCCAGTAAGAAGAAGAAGCCCCAGGTATCCTTCGTGCCTTCTTCGTTATAATGCTTCATGAAGGCATAATCACTCTGAAGCCTGCAAGGCAACCCTGACTCCTTGTTCAGGGGTCTGAGGACCATTAGTGCTCGTATCACTCAATAAGAGGTCATTACCTGTGGGACCAGTTTCCATGACATATTCAAGAAGAAAATGCAGGAATATCAAGAGTTTTACGACGTTCCATTAAGTGATCCCCAAGCCACTGCTCCTTCAATGCAAAAGGAGGACCTCCCAACACAATACCTTGCAAACAATGATTTAGACTCTGCTGAGCCCTTAACTTCCCACCCATGGATAGTCCACCACGGGCAAAGTAAACTCAAGTCCTTGAGGTGAGAAGCAGTTCACCAAGCTAAGGCTGTTCACAAGCCTAGCGAGATGAATCATACACTACCTTAGAAAACCAGAAGGAGATGGGCACCAAGGACAGCACGCCGAAGAAACAAGAATGTTCAACCTCCAGTTGAGCAGGAACTTCTCAGGCCCTTTCCCCCACTGCCAAATTTACTTGATTTTATCCCTAGTACGATCCTCCTTCCTTCTCATCAAGAGGACATCCTTGCGCCATCTTCCACTCAGGGCATGTCCAATGAGGGTGACGACCTTAAAAGCACTCTCTAACGGTCTAAGGAAGGGAAAGGCCTAAAAGATTCACTACACACGTCCAACCCTGGTAATGTAAAAAGCCGCCTATATTGATCCAATGAGGGGAACAACCTTAAAAGTCCCCCACTTTCTGGACCTTCTCCTTATTCTTCTTCTACTTCTCATCTCTCTTCTCCTATGTCTCCTGCAGGTACAACCTTGAAATGTTCAGAGTGGATCATAATTCCGCCCGTAAACAATATTTATTTACGGAAGAAGGCGGTCAAGCCACAGCAGACGCACTCGTGGAAATACATCTTGGAGACGAAGCCGACCCCAAACCCACTTTTATTTCAGCGAATCTGCCTCTATAAGAGAAATAATATTTCACTACTTTAAGACGTCTTTTCATGGCATTACCATGAGATGCCTGGTTTAGACCCTCAAGTCATCGTTCACCGTCTCAGCATTGATCCGATAGTCAAACCTTTCAAGAAAAAGTCAAGAATGTTCAAGCCTGACCTTGAAATGTAGATAGACATCGAAGTTACCAAACTCAGACAAACAGGATTCATTCATGAAGTCAAGTACCTGAAATGGCTAGCAAATTGTGTTCCAGTCAAGAAGAAGAATGGCCAAATCATGGTTTGCATTGACTTCTGTGACCTCAATTCCACGTGGCACACGAGTGAATGACAACCGTCACCTTCCCTGCGACAGTCCACCTCATGTGATGGTTCGTTCTCTGTCTTTTCTGTTTCTTACCGGAACTTTTCTTCCTCACCAAAAAACCTCTGCAAGGCCACCAAAGACACCAGGAAACCACCTAAGCCCCCGGAAAAACTCCCAAAGCATGCGAAAATGCCCACTGCTGAACTTCCCGCCTCACCAACCCGTAAAATCAAGGCCAGAGCTCTCTTGTTTCCCAAAAAAATCCCCAGAGAACTCTCTTTTCTCGCTCCCTTCCTGCAACTTCACCAATCCCCAGAAAAAACTTCTGTCAAGCTTACCAAAACCTTCCATGTAAGGCTTGTTGGAACACTTGATCTCTTGCTGGAATATCCCTGCTTACCGAAGCTTCCACCGAGAACCCTTTGTTCACTGTTAAATATTTTTGTTTAAGTTTTTACCTTCAGTGAAAAGTGGGGAAAATGGGGTTTTACCCCCTTTTGTAACCAACACTACCCTCAAATGACCCTCAAAAACTGGGAATCCCAGCTGCGTTCAAGGAAAGCCAAACGACGATGAGTCGAGTCGGTCTTTGACCCGAGGCCCGATGCAACTTCATTGCCACCTGTAAAATTCCAACAAACGGGCTGGACCTGGTCGGGCTTTGACCCAAGGCTTGGGTAAAGTTTCATTTGTTGCCTCATCAAATGCCATGCAACACAAACCAAGACCTGGTAGGGCTCGAGTCATGGCTCAAATATCAATCCATACCCAGCACCGGCTACGCAGTCGAAGTGAGCTAGCACCGGCTATGTTTCAACAACCACAGCGCCGACTGTATGCTCGGCAACTCAGCGTCAACAGTGTTCAAAGCATGTGTCATCCTCAGTGATGGTTATGTTTTTAACAATCTAGTGTCGGCTGTGTTTTTAGCAATCTAGCACCGACTGAGTGGTTAAGAAGCAGTGTTGGCTGTCCTCAGTGCCCATTCTGTTTTCAAAGACTCATCGTCGGTTGAGCATTCACAAGAAATAATGGTTGCTGCACCTAGCGTCGGCTGTATTTGAAGCAGCCTAGGCCGAAGCCACATGTGTCCTATCGCTATCCCCAGTGAGGTTGCACCTTGACTCTGACCTATTGAACCAAGGTCGATCAAAATCAGGGTCATGACTTCTCATGCCCAGTAGGAGAGCCATACTTATACTACAGCTTGTTATCCCCAATGGAGTTAGGGTCATTTTTACTGCTACAACCCCCAGTGGTGCCTCACACTTATTTATTCTGTCCTCATGGATATAAAAGACCCACATTTGTCTCTTAATCCCCAGTGAAGTTTGCTTCCATTTGCCATCCCTCTTGGGCAATCATCTCCATCTGAGCCCTCTACTAGTGAATGATCTTAACCATTTTATCCCCTAGGAGTCGGATTGCCATCCACGGACCTATTCCCCATGGAGCTCCACCTACATGGCAACCTACACAATGGTCTAGATGCACGACCTTAAACTGCATAGTCCAAACTATATGACCTTAAACTGTAGCGGAGGTCTAGTTGCATGACCTTAAACTACTTTCCACCCCCGGACTGATGGGCAATCAGAAAGAACTATTCAGACTCTGGAAGACATGTTAAGAACTTGTGTGACTGATTTTAAGGGAATCTGGGAAGATCATCTGCCTCTGATAGAATTTGCTTATAACAATAGTTTCCAAACCAGTATCCGAATAGCACCTTTTGAAGCCTTGTATAAAAGGAAGTGTCGATCACCCATCTGTTGGGATCAGGTCGGTGAAAGAAGGTTGGTAGGGCCCAAAATCGTTCAAGTGACCTCAGAAAAGATTGCCTTGATTCGAGAGAGGCTCAAAACTACTTAGAGTCGGTAAAAGAGTTGCACCGACAATCGAAGGAGAAGCCTTGAGTTTGAGGTAGTTGATCGAGTTTTCCTGAAGGAAAAATTGAGCCTACATTTTATTAGACCATTTGAAATTCTTGAAAGAATAGGAAGTATGACTTATCGGCTTGCCCTACCACCTGAGTTGGAAGATATTCATGAAGTGTTTCATATGTCATTGTTGAGGAAATATCAGCCAGACCTATCCCATGGTTTGAAGTATGAGCCATTAACAATCAAGGAAGACCTGACTTATATCAAATAGCCAATTGAGATCCTAAATAAGAGGGTGCAGGTTTTGCACAATAAAGAAATCTTCTTGGTTCATATTCTATGGCAGTACCACTCAAAAGAACAATCAACATGGGAACGAGAAGAGGAGAGCTGGAATAAGTACCCCCAGTTGTTTAATTAATCGAGACACAATTTTGGGGACAAAATCCTTTTAAGGGGGGGATGATGTAACAACCCAAGATTTTCTAAGTCACTTGCACGCGCATGAACGAGTAACGCTGCGCACGTGGAGGAGTATCGCTGCGTGCATGAAGGAGTATCGTCACGTGCATGAAGGAGTAACACCGTGCGCATGGAGTATCACCGCACACATGAAGGAGTAATGCCACGCGTGTGGAGGAGTAACGCTTATCACCGCACGCATGAAGGAGTAATGTCACGTGCATGGAGGAGTAATGCCACGCGTGTGAAGGAGTATCGCTACATGCATGAAGGAGTATCGCTTCACTCATGAAGGAGTAACGCCACGTGCATGGAGGAGTATCGCCGCGCGCATGAAGGATTACCGTCGCGTGCATGAATGAGTATCACCGCGTGCATGAAGGAGTAATGTCATGTGCGTATAGGTGGTTAGGTGTCTTGATCTTGCCTGCCCAGATCTAGGTGATCGGGTGACATGTGTCTCGGATTCGAAAAATCAGGGACTTAAGATCACTCTCTCGGGAACCTCGTTCACAGAATAAGGGCAGGTGTCCAACTAGTGAGAGAGGAATTTTGGATGTGAGGTGGAAACCAACCTCACCTGGGTTTGTGACTTACTCGGACTGACTCATGTGGGCGCCCTCTTAAATCACGACGGAAAACCCCCCAACTACTTTAGCTAGTTTGGAATCGCCTCCCTTAACCTACAATCTCCTTGTTTTCTGTACAACATTATCATGGTTAACTTGCAAAACAAGTGGGCCGTAGGACCCACCCTTGTCTTAGGACAATGCACTTTTATAAATGAGGGTAATGAAGGGAAATGTTTGAGTAGGGAAGAGAACTTAACAAGGGGATGAGACTAGCATGATAGCTGGACCAACGACTGAGTCGGAGTGGTAGCAAGACAGGCATGGTACTCAAGACCAGCATGACGGCAATGCTACTCGTAACCGAGGTCAATGCCATTGTCTTAACCTGGTGTGGCAGCAAGACAGGCATGGTAGTCAGGACTAGCACGACTGCAATACTGTTCGACAACCAGACCGCTAAGGTGGTGCTAGACTGAGTCAACCCTCAGTCAAGTGAGTAGAGGAGAGAATGAAGAGAAGGCACGAGATGGTGAAGAGATGGGATCCCGATGGTGCTAAGCATTAGCACCCACAATCGTGGAGTAGCAGTGTCACGGCTCTTGGATGGCGTTAGACACTAGTTCTCACGACTAGAGGGTGAGTAGTGAACTACGGGGGGCACTGGGCATCGTTGTTGGCAACACGAGAAGGCAACACACCCCTACATGGGTAGTGATAGCCTCTTGTGAAGCCCACAACGATGGTTCTTTCTGAGGCACACAACGATGGGCACCAAACGCATGAAAGAGGCTTGCATATGGCGATATGCACCAAGCGCGAGAAGGAGGCTCGCGGATATTGATAATCACCGAGCGTACAAAGGAAGCTCGTGGATGGCGATAGGCACCAAGCGCGTGAAGAAAGCTCGTAGATGATGACAGGTGTTGTCACAACCCCTCGTGGGTGGTAATAGGCATCGCCTTCTGTGATAGGCACGCAACAAGAGGAAACCCCTGCGGGTGGCAATAGGTTTCACCGTCTGTGCTCCTCACTAAGACGTCGAGGACACATCTGCGGATGGCGATGATCAATGTCATCTGCGAGCCTCATTGAGAGATAGAGATGAATGAACAAAAGGGGAAATAAGCTCGCACATGGTGTTGACATCGCCCTGTGCGACTTGTGAAACCACAAGAGAGAGAAGAAGAAAAGAAAGAGGCATGCACGACACTGCCACTACCGTGCATGGCCTTTGAGAGAGGCTCTGACGAAGAAGAAGAAGAAGAAAGAGAATGAGAGAGAGAAGAAGAAAGAGAAGAGGAAAAGAAATAAAAGAAAAGAAGAGAGAGAAAGATTTACTTTGAGCCTAGGGGTACCGATCCAAAAGTTTCTCTCTCCTTTCTCTCTTTCTCATAATGACCCAATAATAAAAAGAAAGAGAAATTTTATTAAGCAAAACTCTCTTTGCCCAAGTGTCCTTATACAATACTAGCACGTGATATATATAGAGTTGCACTCAAATATGAGTGGATTAATCAAAAGTAAACCTAATTGCTAAAAACTAAGATTTAATTGAATTAAAAGAAAATAGAAAATAAGGTGAAAAATGACATATTTGCCTCTTCCAAAGAATATCTGGAATTTCAAAATAGTCCATGTGCTACTCTAGAACGTGCATGATCTTTCATGGATGATCCAGGATTGTTCTGATGCCCGTTTGATCGAAAGATGATTTTTTTCCTATAGGGCTCGGCATGGCGATCGATTTGTTACCAACTTTGAGCCATGGATCGTGTTTTTAAGCTATGATCATGCGACAATGAACGCAGCTTGATTTCGTGCCCGAATGAAGATTTCACAACTTTTGAGTTTTGGTCGGAATCTGTAATTCTAGTGCCAAAATGTATAGTCAATTTATTGGCTTCGTGTGCAAATATAACCGTTCATCATACATGTGGTTCGGACCAATGGTATCTTTAGACCTTACACACACGATGGAATTAGTCTTGCATCGATCGAGCTCGCAAGCATCGTGATTTGGCCTCTTGAGCAAGGTGTGTCGCTGCTGATTTTGCTGTAACGTTTTCCACATGTCAGAAACTTCTCTCTAGCTTTTCTTCGTGCTTGTGCATCATCACTAGGCGTGCCACATATCGAAATTTTCATCTTAACGAGGCAAACACGCTCACAAAATTTGAGCGTGATCCAATCTCGGACGAGGGTGATATAGGTGTCGTAAGTAAGTCCCTATTCGTGACTGACCCTTTAATGAAGTTTAGTTGTAGAGCGGCCGCACAGGAATAGTGTGTGGCTCCTCCTGTTTCGATCTTTTACTTATGAATCTACGCAAGGTTGATACTAGGATGCTCAAACGTTTGGATGCAATGTGCAGGTCCATCCGTGAAGACTTTAAGGAGAGAAGAGACTTTTGAGGGATCTTGTCGATGTCCTCATCCTCAAGGGACTATTTACGATTCTGTCAACTGAGGATTTTATGGGACCTTGTTGATCAGAATCAAGCCTATCTAGATGTCAAGTGCAATGCTTTGGCACACTATTGGATTGACAGCAAACGAGCCTTTGGTTGACGTCGTTTGCTGCTACACCAGGTTATCTTTTGATAGCCAGGGTACCTCTGTGGGCCCCATCTGTCGGGCCCAATCGAGGATTTTGACCTATCCCGAAGGTGTCGACTAGAGGGGATTTTGACGAGGCGGTCTGAAGTCTCTAGTCCACCCTAGCTTTATCAGTTTCTTTCCTTCGTGAGGGTCTTTACCATTTTTGGAGTGTGTTTGTGACCTCATGGGAATAGTGTTCTTTCTCATGAGACTTGTCTTGCCTTTTGGGTGAGTTTTATGTTTTTCAAGTCCTTTTTGTAAATGGACTTAGGTTGTCAAAATCTTACTTGATGCTTGTATTTTTGGATCTTGGTATTGTGACACCAAGGATTATTCTCTTTGAATGTGGGCTGGTGCTGCCTGTTGAGGCAAGTATTGTACCAATCTGTTTACTAGTCTAAGCGTCCTTTGCAGATTTTCACTTAGACTTGGGAAGCGGTGTTGTAGAGATGGTTTTCACCAACATATTTTTATTTGGGGCACTTTTACCCATGACTTCGTTGTTTGAACGTATTTTTCAACACCTTGGTCCCTGGCAGGAAGCAGGCCAATAAAGCTTACAAAACAGTGAAACTTCCCAACAGTCTCATAATGGCCCCAGAACTGGTCAAGATGGGCCAAGTTTCGGCTTAATCGGACACTCCAGAACAAAGACATGCAGAAAATTGGCAGTGACATGCCTCGCTCGATGAACTAAATCACGACGCTCGCGCAACGGATCAACAGAAAACTAATTCCATTGTATGCATAAGGTCTAGGACTATCATTGTTCCAAACCCCGTACATGATGGACGATCATATTTCATGCACGAATTCGATGAAATAACTGAAATTTCGACCGCCTGATTCCAGATTCTGGCCAAAACTCAAAAGTTGTGAAATCTTCGTTCCAGCTTCATATCACATCCCATTTGTTGCCACGCAATCGTGACGGCATTATTACTGCGTTGTGATGAAAAAATTAAATAAAAACATCAAGGAAAGAGCACATCATCGATCCAAAGTTTTCAAGATTCAAGCAAATTTCAAGTCTCGTGATGGTGGTTCGAAACACAATCCATGGTTCGAAATTGGTATCAAATCGATCGCCATGCCGAGCCCTACAAGAAAACAATAATATTTTGATTAAATGAGCATCAGAACACCCTTAGGTCAGCCATGGAAGATCGTGCAAGATCTCAGG
>NW_006497557.1:2150528-2170175 GCF_000471905.2 Amborella trichopoda | reverse complement strand
ACTCAATAATTTTGGACACTTCTATACCCCTATTTTGTACATAAACCATTTTTTTATTAAAGATATTTTTTGTCATTAAGAGGGTATCCATATGCAGCATTAAATGCTACTAGGGTGCTTCATGTAGGTGATGTCACACCCCATGTTGATGACATCATTTCTTGAATGTATTTTTCAGCACCTTGGTGGTAGGAAGAAGGTTGATAAAGTCTACAAAACAATGAAAATTCCCTACAGTCTCATAATGGCCCCAGAATTGGTCAAGATCGTCATCAGCACTTCAAAAAACCACCTGTCGAGTTTCATCAATTTTAGTCATGTCTAAGGTAGTGAACACAAAGAAACAATTTCAGCAAAATCGATCTCTAACACCCTAAAATAGACACTGTAACTAGAGTCGTACTTTTGGTACGTCAAACAACTGTGGGGACCACTACCATTAGATCTGGCATGGTAAAAAACCCCTATGAGTTAAGTTTCAGCTTAATCGGACTCTCCAAGACAAAGTTATGGGAAAAATACCGAAAAAGGGTAGGCTGCACATTATTCCCGTGCTGCCACCCTGCACTAAAACAGCATTAAAGGTGATTGTTTACATTGTCACAGGCAGTCAATTTCGGGGCCTATATCTCACTCATTCCAAGTCAGATCGCTCCCAAATTTGGTGGGCGTGTTTTTCTTATCAAGACGAACAATTCGATATGTGATATGCCCTGTGGCGACGCCCGAGCAAAGAGAAAAACTAAATGAAAATCGCTGATCCGTGAAGGAAGTTGCAAAAAATTCAGCAGCAGCACGCCTCGTTCGAGCAGCCCGATCACGACACTCACATACCCGATCGGCATGAAACTATTTGCATTATGTGCGTGAGGTCCGAGGCTATCTCTGGTCCAAATCTTGAGTATGATGAACGGTTGGAATTTACACACGATGGCATCAAAGCTGTTGTAAATTCTGGCAGCCGGATTTCAAGATTCCGGCCAAAAACTCAAGACGAAAAAATCTTCATCCAGACATGAAATCAAGCTACGTTCGTTGCAACATGATCATGATGGTATGCTCAATGTGATTCAATGAAGAAATCATGAAGAAACATCAAGGAACGAGCACACAATCAATCCAAACGTTTCAAGATTCAAGTCTCATGAACATGGCTTAAAAACATGATTCATGGCTCGAAGTTTATATGAAAATGATCGCCATGCCAAGCCCTACAAGAAAACAATATTCTTTCGATCAAACGAACATCAGAACGACCTCAGGTCAGCCATGGAAGATCATGCAAGCTTTAGAGCAGCAGCAAGGATTCTACTCAAATTCCACACATTGTTAGGCCGAGGCAAAATGGTCCTTTTGTACCCATTTTTAGAATTTCTTTAAATTCAATTAAATTGTAATTATCTTCAATTCTAGGTAATTTTTGAGCATACACTCACGTTTTAGCCCAAATCTAAATAAACAGACACTGCCTCATTGTAAAAAAGGATGGATTCATTCTTCTCGAATCAATCAATAAAATTCTGATTTTTTCTTGATTTTGTGCGTACGTCTTAAAGAGAGAGAAGAAAAGGGTCGGTACCCTTCGAGCAGGTAACTTTCTCTCTCCTCCCCTCTTCTCATTTTTATCTCTTTCTCTCTCCTCCTTTATTCTCATCTCTATCTCTTTCTCTCTCATCTTCTTATCTCTCCTCCTCTCTTATTATCTCTATCTCTTTCTCTCTCTCATCTCTATCTCTTTCTCTCTCTTCTTCTCATATCTATCTCTTTCTCTCTCTTCTTCTCATCTTTATCTCTTTCTCTCTCTTCTTCTCATCTTTATCTCTTTCTCTTTCGTCTTCTTATCTCTTTCTCTCCCCTCCTCTCTTCTCGTCATTATCTCTATTTCTTCTACCGTCTTTTCTCCCACTCTCTTCTCTCAATAGGCGAAGCTCAACATCGTTTGGTTTTCTTCCTCTTCTATCAATTGGTGAAGCCTAGCGTAGATTGGTTTTCTCCCACTCTCTTTTGTCAAACGGTGTGCCTAGCATCAATTAGTTCTCTCTTTCTTTTGTCACAACCGGTGAAGCTTAGCGCCAGTTGGTTTTCTCCCTCCTCTTCTGTCAGTCGGCGAAACCTAACGCCGATTGGTTTTCTATCTCTTCTTTTGTCAATTGGTGAAGCCTAACATTGATTTGTTTTCTCTCTCTTCTTCTATCAGTAGGTGAAGCCTAGCATCGATTGGTATTTCTCTCTCTTCTTTTATCAATCAGCGAAGCCTATCATCGACTAGTTTTCTCTTTCCTCTTCTATCAGTCAGCGAAGCCTAACGTCGACTAAATTTATCTCTCCTCTTTTGTGAATCGATGAAACTTAGCACCGATTGATTTTCTCTCTCTTCTTCTATCAGTCGGTAAAGCCTAACATCGATTGGTTTTCTCTCTCCTCTTTTATCAATTGATAAAGCTTAGTGCCGACTGGTTTCTCTCTCCTCTTTTGTCAGTCTACGAAACTTAGTGTCGATTGATTTTCTCCCTCCTCTTTTATCATTCGATAAAGCTTAGAACCGGCTGGTTTCCTATGTCCTCTTTTGTTAGTCGGTGAAGCTTAGCACCGACTGATTTTCTCTCTCCTCTTTTATCAGACAGTGAAGCTTAACATCGACTAGTTTTCTCTCTCTTCTTCTGTCAGTTGGTAAAGCTTAGCACCGACTAGTTTTCTTTCTCTTCTTCTATTAGTCAAGGAAGCCTAGCGTCGACTGGTATTCTCTCTCTTCCTCAGTCAGTCGGCCTAGCACCGATTGTATTTTCTCTCTCTTCCTTCTAACACAGTCGGTAATGCTCAACACTGATTGTGCCCTCCTTCCCTCTCTCTCCTTTATTCTCTCGTCTTACATACTCTTCTCTTCCCTTCTTCTCCTTCCTTCTTTCTTTCCCTTCTTCTCTTCTTATTCTTTCCTCATAGACTTAATTTTGCCACTCCTTCGTGCGACTAAGAGGGATTGAGGTTAGCCTCTCATAGAAGTTCTGTCGTCTAGCCGTAATGTTGTTGTACCAGGATTACTTGGCCCACTTTATTGTCATGACAGATTGGCCATCGTGCTTAGCTAGTCGGTATTGGTAACGATGTCTACTAGTAATTCTGTGAGCCAGTCTTTGTCACCGAGCCCATTTTGCTACCACGTCAAGCTAGTTATTCACCAGCCTAGTCACCGTTCTGATCTTTTCGCTTTGTCGAATTATTCTCTCCCCCGTCTTTCTTCTTTTCTTCGTTTTGAATGCGTATGCTTGTGTAGGTTCATTAAAGAGGAAAAGGATGAGGTCTGACCTACCTGTCTTATAACCTTTGCCATATATACGTGTGATTGCAAAAAATAAGAAGAATATGAGCCAAGGGAGGCGATTTCGAACCAATTTTATTACTGGGGGGCTTTCTTTGTGATTTAAGAGGGTGCCCATGTGAGTCAGCTCGAGTACGTCCTGAACTCACCTTAAATTCCTCTCTCACCGATTGGTAACACCTGCCCCCGTTCTCGAAAGAGGTTTCCCAGAGAGCGATCTCAAAAATGTATCGGGTCTTCCCTCGAAACTCGAGACACGCACCGCCTGATCCCTAAAGGATCCGGGACGAGATCGAGGTACCTAACCAGCTTAACGACTCCACTAGGGACGTACTACCCCTTAGTCGGATCATTCTTGTTTGGCTAGTTTCTTCTTTTATTATCTACTTTCATTGTCTTTTCACATTTTATTATGGCTTACGAATTCTATAACCCATTTATCCAGATCGAGTAATTTCTTATCTCTGCATTCAAGAGTGTCCCTAGGGAACAAATTCCTTTGCCTTTGTTCCCAACCATCCTCTTGAGCAAATTTGTCTAGCTCCCAGGTCTTAACTTGGACCGATGTGAGGCGGAACCTACAAATCCATTACTCCCCATCTCCTCGCTCTGGTGGAAACTCCACCA
This sequence comes from Amborella trichopoda, assembly GCF_000471905.2. Next base: position 2,166,232 of record NW_006497557.1, on the reverse strand, counting down.
AGGTCCCCTGCATTGGCAACACTTTTGTTTCCTAGCACAACATGCACCCAACCACCTGCAAGTGACTTACCGGTCGTGTTCCTGAGGTACGCCGGAAGGTAGCCCAGTCCCTTTCTGTAAAAGGCAAACAAGTTGTCATTGCTTTTGTGGGTCACCATAGGGCTACCCCCAACATTTCTGCACTATTGGTTGCTATCCTTAGAGGCACATCACATCGAAGCGGAAACCCCATGGTCTCCATCCCTCACACCTACCACAAGGCTCGTGGGTTACCCACTGAAGCCACACCTCGGGGCAACCATTCTGTCACCTCGAGACCGTGTCCAAGATGGAACCTTCTAAGGCCAGATCTTGCGCACGCTACTCGTATGCATCTCACTACTTGGGGCAACGTCATTGCCATGTCAACCCGAGTACACAGGAGATGACCTTCTCATCCTCCTACTCTGCACACATAAGCACACTCTATAAGGGACAGGCCTACACCTGTTCTCTTGCAGACCCTTGACAGACCACTTGCTTGAGCCCGGGTTGACCCCCAGGTCACCCGTCACCATCACAAACGCCCTCTCACCCTCGACTCTGACCTCTTTATGAGTCAACCCTGCTCTGGCCCACTCCTTCTTCATCGAGCAAGCACCTTCATCCTTGGTACTCGAAGGTTTTCTCTCAGAGCACCATCCTGATCCAGCCCTGTCTTTTTTGTCGTGTCTCTCGAGTAAGAGACCTCGGGGCATTGACCTGATGAAAGATCGAGTCCTTCATCCTCCACGGCCCAAGATGACTCCAGTTCCTGATGGACACAGCTCTCTTTCTTGCAAGAAGAACTGACTAGCCACGACCTTTATCACAGTTTTGGCCGGAGGTCCATCAAAACCTCAAGGCTAAACGTGATAGAGGATTTCAAATTTTTACTAGGGAGGTGACCAAGGCAGTCAAAACAACCAATTCTAATGACCTCTTCACCTGAATCCCTTCTACCCCCTTCAGACGATGAAGCCTGAAGAAGAACTCCATGAGCCCTGTGTTGTAGTTACTGTAGTAGAAAGAAACCTAGCCACTCAGCAGCCACGATCCTGAAACTGTCAAGAACTGGTTCAAAGGCTCGCAGCATATAAGAGTCGAGTTCAGTCAAGGCATGTTGGCCCCCTGCTAGCTGACTTACCACGTACGACCCGTAAAGTTCACAAGCCCTCTGTTGCCACTAACGTCGACCTCCATAGTGAAAAGGTCAGCATAATGGTTGTAAGCAAGCCCGGTGATGTGCAAGAAGAGCGCATGAACAAATTTGAGGATATGCTGCACGCAATGATGGAAAATATCGATTGTATCGACGTTGCACGCCAGTCGACTAACCATGAGGTCAATTCCCATCACTTAGATGGTGCGACTCCACGGTAGCCCCCTCCTTCTACCTCATAGGACAATTCTGTCCCTCATCCTATCTCTTAGACAGACATTGATGCTATGGTCGCCCATAGCCTAAAGAACAGACAAATCCTGGGGATACAGGGCACAATGTCTTATCAAAGGCCATACCCCTCGTATATTGATCAGGTCTTGCTTCCCTCAGTTTATAAGAAAGGGAAGTTTCCTTTATTCAACGGAACCACGTTCCCAAACCAACATATTGGCCACTTCCAAGCAGCATGTTGAGAAACAACGGCTGACAATTGACTTCTTCTCCGATAGTTCTTTGAGACCCTCGATGGCCCAGCATTTTAATGGTATGCCCGACTTCCTCCAAACTCAGTGCATAAACTATTCTATCGACGCTTCTATTAGGTCGAGAGAGAGGTTCAAACCATTGAACTTCTCACCCTGACTCAAGACCCCGATGGTTCAGTAGATCAGTTCATATCAAGATGGAGAAAATTGGCTTTCCACCATCCTAATCCTATGCTTGAGATGGAAGCAGTCCAAACTTGGTGTGGAACATGCGACCCGAGATCGCTCTACATGTTGAGGCCTCTAATCTGACCTCCATGTCAGAGCTGATCTCTAAAACAATCCGCATAGAAAGTCTATCACGCCACCACGATGCGACATGACAACCATCTACAAGTTCAGCAAAAAACAGGGGCAATGGTAACCCTCGGAATAACACATAGGACAGCCAAAAGAAAGGGGTAATCAGTGCAGCTGTCATGATGGTTGATTCAAAGATGTCTCCCTTCCAAACTTTGGACCTCCCTAAAGAGGTCAGCACAGCAAAGGTAACACCCCAGGCTGACAAGCAACAACATCTGTACAATCGGGTACCCCACCCGGCAAACTTGATTAGGGTGATTATTTCACCAGGCATAGGAACAAGGTCTACCCCTTTGAAAAGGAATGGGTCCCTGCGATGTTCCAGTTATTATTGGAACAGAATATGATCCACCTGCCAGAAATCAAATTCTCTGAGCAACCTGGCCTTGACACTCAGGTGAATTATTATGCTTACCATCGGAGGATCAGTCATCCTAGAAATGACTGTTACATGCTGAAGGATATTATCGAGGACCTGATTCTGAAGGGTCAGATAAAGCTTGAAGACTTAAAGAAGGCCTTCGGGGCAGCCGAGGCCTCTCATGCTATGACTATCTAAGAGGAAGACGAAATACCCGATAACCTTTATGCCTTCTTCATTGTAATGCTTCAGGAAGGCATAATCACACTGAAGTAAGCAAGGCAACCTCGTCACCTTGCTAAGGGGACTGAAGATTGATGGTGCCCGTATCATCAGATAAGAGGCCATTACCTGTCAGAATGCACAAGTTTCCTTGATATATTTGCAAAGAAAATACGTGAGTGTCAGGAGTTTTACGATCTCCCTGTAAGTGATCCCCAAGTCATTCCTCCATCAGGGCAAGTCTATCAATGATTTAGACTCTGCAGAACCCTCGATTCCTCAGCCATGGATAGTCTAGCATGGCCGAAGCAGACTCAAGTCATTAACAAGCGAAGCAGTTCGCCAAGCAAGGGTTATTTGCCAACCTAGCAAGATGAATCAAGCATCACCTCAAAAAACCAGAAAAAGGTGGCTACCAAGGGCTACTCATCGAAGAAACAAGACCGCTCAACCCACAATTGAGTAGGAATTTCTCAGGCCCCTTCCTTCACTGCCAACTTTACTAGACTTCATCCCTGGCATGATCCTTCTTCCTTCTTTGTCCTATCAAGAAGACATCTCTGTGCCATCTTCCAATCAGCATACGTCCGATGAGGATGATGGCATTAAAAGCACTCCTCAACGGTCTAAAGAAGGGAAAGACCTAAAGGACCCCCTGCACCTGTCCAACTCTGGTGATGACGTAAAAAGCTGTCTAGATCAGTCTGATGAGGGGCACAACCTTATATTCCCCCCACCTTCTAACCCTTCTCCTCCTCCTTCTCCTGCTTCTCATTCTCTCTCTTCTATGTCCTCTATAGGTACAACCTTGATATACCCAGACTTTGAGGCTCTCGATCGAGAATTCGAAGGAATCAATATAAGCAAGAAGCAGCGGACGATTAATAAAGACCCTGGCACAGGCAGCAGGATTTCTAACAGTTGTTGATGCCCTGGAAGCTAAAGCCAAGGCAGAGCCTCCTTCTTCAAGAAGCACAAGAAGTCGAAGCCAAAGAAGCCCAGTGGCCCCCTGAGCCTGACTTTGAGCAGAGGTAGAGAGAGTCAAGAGGGCAAAGTTTCTACACTCAAGAAGCTTGCCACATGATACAAGTCTGTGAAGAACCAACCGGTTCGGAGAAAGCACTCCAGGCATTCGTATGAATACCATGTGATTCATACGAAGACACTCTTCACATCATTATCACTGAACCTCAATTTTCCTTTAACTTTTGAGATAAGTCTCTCCAACCTGATGTGTTTTCCACTTTTGAGTTAACCTTTCCGCCACTCGGTTCGAGAAAGGTGCAGAAATTATGATCCACTCTAGACCTCTATCAGAGGTAGAAATGTCAAGATCATGGGTCAGAGGTCAATCGAAAGATCTCTGAAAGCAACGATGAAGAGTTGCAAGAGGCCCCAAAAGAATGGGAAGAAGGTGGTCAGGCCACAGCTGACGAACTCAAGGAAATAAATCTTGGAGACGACGTAGATCCCAGACCCGCTTTCATTTCAGTTAATATGTATCCAGAAGAGAAAGAAGATTTCACTACCTTCTTGAAAGCAAACCGAGAAGTCTTTGATTGGCACTACCATGAGATGCCTGGTTTAGACCCTCAAGTCGTTGTTCCATCCGACTGTCAAACCTGTCAAGCAGAAATCTAGAAGGTTCAAGCCTGACCTTGAAATGCAGAAAGATGCTGAGATAACCAAGCTCAGACAAGCAGGTTTCATCCTTGAAGTCAAATACCCGAAATGGCTACCAAATGTCGTCCCGGTTAAAAAGAAGAATGGTCAAATCAGAGTGTTGATTGACTTTCGTGATTTGAACACTGTCTGTCCCAAGAATGACTTCCCGTTGCCATTCACCGTGATGCTCATAGACTCTACAACTCACTGTCAAATCTTTGCCTTCATGGACGGATACTCTTAGTATAATCAGATAAGGATGGCGCCCGAAGATGAAGATGCCACTGCATTCCTAACTTCAAAAGGGGTCTTCTGTTACATAATGATGCCTTTTGGATTAAAGAATGTTGGCGCCACATACCAGAGAGCAATGACGACCATTTTCAAAGACATGATGCACAAAGAGGTGGAGTGTTATGTAGATGACTTGGTGGTAAAATATGAAGAAAAGGATGCTCACAAGAGAGACCTTGATAAGGTGTTCAAGCAGTTCCACCTTCATCAACTAAAATGAACCCGTTGAAATGCGCTTTTACTGTGCGCTCCGAGAAATTCTTGGGGTTGATCGTCAGACATCGAGGCCTTGAAGTTGAGCCAGTCAAGATCAAGGCAATCCAAGAAATTCCATCACCGACTACACTTCGAGAATTGTGCTCTCTTCAAGGGCAGCTGGCATACATTCACATGTTCATCTCGAACCACTCGGGTCGCTGGAAACCCTTTACACACCTGCTAAAGAAAGATACCCCATTCATCTGGGATGAATCATATCAGGCAGCCCTTGACGACATCAAGCATTATTTACTCAACCCTCCAGTGCTCTCTACACCAATATTGGGAAAATGCCTCATTCTATATGTGACTGCTTTGGACAAGCCACTCGGAGCATTGTTGGCACAAAACAATGAAGAGGGATAAGAGACTGCATTATATTACCTCAGCTGAAAGATGCAAGGAGCCGAGAAGAATTATCCCCCTAATGAGAAGATGTATCTGACCCTAAGCTTCGCAGTACAAAAACTCCACCATTACTTGCTTGGTCATGAAGTGAAACTTATATCAAAAGTTGATCCTGTAAAGTTTCTCATGACACGCCCATGCTTGTCGGAACGCCTTGCTAAGTGGGCACTATTGCTGATGGAATTCGACATCACCTATGTCCCGCAGAACGCCATCAAGGGCCAAGCCTTAGCTGACTTTCTCGCAGCACACCCCGTACCAGCAGAATCTCCTCTATCAAGCAACCTCCCTGATGAAGAAGTATTATGTGCTGACCTTACTCTTGTGTGGGAATTGTACTTTGATGGAGCAATCCAATTGGATCGAGGAAGCACCAGAGTAGTATTCTTGACGCCGACAAGAGGAATATTGCCACTTTCTTTCTCTCTTGCTCAAGCTGGTTCTCATAATGAGGCAGAATATCAGGCCCTTATAATCAGACTGGAGATAGCCTTCGACCTCGACTTGAAGCAGCTCAAGATCTATCGTAACTTTGAGTTGGTTGTCCAACAACTCAAAGGGATTTATGATGTGAGAAAAGACACTCTCAAGCCTTACCACGATACTACAACATCATATATGGCTAAGTTTGAGGATGTATCCCTGAGTCACATCCTCAGGAGGCTAAACTCATAGGTTGATACACTTGCAAAACTCGGTGCTATAATTCAATTATCCTAATTAGGGCCCACGCTTGTCTGGGTGGCAGAGTGGAGACACATCGAACTAAGAACCGAGGTCGATGCAGATGACGAAAGAAATATCTTCCCCGAGTGCCCTCCTTATCCATTTGGAGAACTTCTATCAGCCAAAGAAGTAATCAAGACTGAATAAGCAATAGCATATAGTCAAGGAGCTAAGGGTCGAAATCAAGAATCAGAATTCTTTAACCCAATGTGTGCAGAAATTGAGCATGTAGAAGATTGGAGAGAGCATGGAAGGCTCCCGAAAGATCGTAGCGAAAGCAACAGCATACGTCGAATGTCTACCAAGTATACCCTCCTTGAAGGAGATGCTCTCTTCAGACGGTCATTTGATGGCATTCTTCGTAGATCCGTCGATATCCAAGAAGAAAATAAGGTGTTAGAAGAAGTCAACTCAGACATTTGTGGACTACACTAGTCCGGTTCTAAGCTCTATGAACGAATACGTAGGTTGGGATACTATTGGCCTTCCATGATTGTCGATTCTTTAAGCTATGCCAAAATGTGTCAAGTATGACAAATACATTCCAGCCTGGGTCACCAGCCTCCAGAGCCATTACACCCTATGGTTGCATCATGGCCCTTCTCACAATGGGGTATGGACATCGTAGGGCCTATTGACCCTCCTTCCACAATGGGCCATGTTTTTATCTTAGCTGCAACAAATCATTTCTCTAAGTGGGCTGATGCGGTCCCCCTTAAGCACGTTCCTGGGACAGCGGTGGCGTACTGTATTCGACATCATATCATATATCGCTTCGGGGTGCCCAACTGGATTATATCCGACAATGGTCCTCAATTTAAGAGTCATCACATCAATTGCTTAGTTAACCAATGCGGTTTGGAATGGAGGTACTCGACTATGTACCACCCTCGGGCGAATGGATTAGTTGAGGCTTTCAATAAGACTATGTGCAACATTTTAAGAAAGTCAGTATCAAAAACAAGGAAGAACTGGCATGAGAAGCTTCCCGAAGCACTATGGGCTTATCGTACAACTACGCGAAATGCTACTGATTCAACTCCTTATTCTCTGGTCTATGGGGGTGAAGTAGTTTTACCTCTCGAAATACAAATCCCTTCGCTGCGAGTCGCTATTCACTAAGGAATAACCGAAGATGAGAGAGTCAAGCTCAGGTATCAAGAATTGGATGCGCTCGATGGAAAGAGGTTAGAGGCTCAGCAGAGCCTTGAACTCAACCAAAAGAGAATGAAGAGGGCCTTCCAAGAGTCTGTCAAAGTCCGCTCATTCACCCGCGGTGATCTAGTCTTAGCTGTCAAAAGGCCTATTGTTATGCACGGTCGGCGTAAAGGGAAGTTTGAGCCCAAGTGGGGAGGTCCCTTTATAGTTAAAAAGGTCTCGCCTAATGGAGCCTATATACTGACACATCCTAAAGGAGGGGAAGTAATGCCCCCTATCAATGGATGATACTTAAAGAAGTACTACCCATAATGCGTATTCAAAAGAAAGGGACTAAACTTGAAAATAGGCAAGGTAGTCCAAACAAAATTTTAACTCTTTTTATTGCAGTAAAAATGAGTTACAAGTTACAAGAAGCCCATTACTAGGGAGGTTACAAGTCTCTTTCATCTAAGGATAAGAGGACAGTTACAAACCAAAACTTCTACTTTCGCTTGTGCTTCTGAGGATAAGAGGACGGTTACAAGCCAAAACAAATGCCAGCCCCATGAGGAAGAAGCAAACCCACCAAAGAAAGGCATACCTCATAAAGAAGAAGTGAAACCACTTGAGAGTTAGCTTTAATGCATGTGACGAGTAAGAGGATGGTTACAGGCCAGAAGACAAAGTAGAGCCACTCCAAGAAGTTAGCCTCAGTCCATCCAACGGGTATGTCAAACATGCAAGCCAGATATCTCATCTGACGTCTATATCAAATATACAACGAAGGATTCATTTGACGTGCGTATCAAATATACAAAGTGGGCTGCTCTGGCAAGGAACTGACTTATGACGGAAAGCATACCCTATTCACAGTGGGTGCCCTTCCACATAACAACATGGACCTCACTATAATCCTAGAGGATTTGGCTTCCAACAGGTACCACAAGCCACGTTCTATCATCATTCACCACTTTTTGCCGGCCCATGAACATCGTTGTATGTAGCTTGTCGCTGAGCATCGCAAATCCCGCATGTAACTTACTACCGTAAGTGAGCATCACTCTCTTCAACATGATAAGCCACATGTGCTCATGAGCACCGACTAAAGCCGACGCCGGCTGTGTCCTCCAAAGGCCAGTAGCGGTTGAGATTGCCAACACCCAGCGCCGGTTGCGTGCCAAACGACTAGCACCGGTTGAGTCCTTCAACACTCAGTGCCAGTTGAGATTGCCAATACCCAGTGCCGGTTGAGCTTGTGATCAAATCTTTCGCCCGAATCTTAGTCGTGACACCTCGAACTTAGCTGCGCTGACTGACAATCGTCACTAAGTTTTCGCACCTCCTTAATGGTCGCATGATTTTCGGAGATCACCGTACACCTTCCCTACGACGGTTAACCTCCACGATGGCTCACCTCCTACAAGCGTACGCCTTCCACGACGGTCCGCCTCCTACCTAAACTTCTCCTACACAGCTACAAAACCTACTGAAACATTTTTTCACCAGCTTTTTTCACTTGGACGTTACTAGAACCTCGCCGAAAACTTCTGCAAACTTCCCCTAAGTCCCCAAGAACCTCTGAAAACACCACTAATACGTCGAAAAGTACCACAATCCCTGGGAAACTTCTTAAAAATCCTCGAAAAACTCCTAAGACATGCGGAAATGCTCACAATTTCACTTCCCACCTCTTCTACCAAAAACTACTGTAGCCAGAACCTCTTTTGTTTCCCAAAAAATTCCTTGGAGAACTCTCCTTTCCCTCCAACTTCACCAAATTCTTGGCAAAGTCTGCACACCGAAGTTCTTCCTTGCAAAAAAGCCTGGAATCCCACTGTTGGTCGAGAACCTTCCCTGCAAAACCTTTGCCGAAGTCCCACTGCTTGCCGAAACTTCAACCGACCACCAGCTCCTCACCGTTAAAAAAAATTCGCTGAAGTTTTTTTTTACCCTTGGTGAAAAAGTGAGGGAAAACAGGATTTTACCCCATTACATAGACCACACTACCCTCAAATGCCCCTCACAAACTAGGAATTCCAGTCCCATCCAAGGGAAGCCAAGTGACGATGAACCAGGTAGGACTTTGACTCGAGGCCCGAGGTAACTCTCATTGATCCATCCCCAGCTCTGGGTGCATTTCAAACAACCCTAGCGTCAGTTGACGTAGTGCCAGATGAACGAGTGAATTTCAAAACAACCCTAGCGCTGTTTTCAAAACAACCCTAGAGTTGGGTGTGTTTTCAAAAAAACCCTCACGTCGGCTGACTTGACGCCGGGTGTGTTTCCAAACAACTTTAGCGTCTATTGATTTAACGTTGGGTGTGTTTTCAAACGAGCCCAAGCACCGATTAACTCAGCACCGATTGTCTTCAAACAATATCACGAGTCATGCACATCGTCAGCTGAGTCTTTAGCAACCTAGCACCGGTTGTATTTTTGAGAACTTAGCGCCAGTTGGCTACTCGCAAGAAACCACTAGTGCTACACCTAGCACCAACCGTATTTCTAGCGGCCTATTGTCACCTACTCCAGATTGAAGTCTTGCTCGTCCTACCACTTATCCTTAGTGAGGTTGCACCCAAGTCGTGACCTGTCATCCCCAGTGATGTTACACCCAGGTTGTTGCACCCAAACTGTGACCTATCATCCCTAATGGATTCAGGAGCTATCCCTCATCCCCATAGGAGTCACCCCCATACTACAGCTCATTATCCCTAATGAAGTTAGGGTCATTCTTACCAATTTTCGGTGGGTCTGTTTCACACCAAGCCATCTTTCACCCTAGAGACTATGCTTGGCCCCCACTAAGCCTTAGTGAAGTCCACTTTTGTTGGGCCTCCTTCATCAGAACACCATTTCCATCTGAGCCCTCAATTTGTGAATGGGCTTAACCATTTTATCCCCAGGGAGTCAAATCGCCATCCACATATCTATTCCCCATGGAGCTTCACCTACATGGCGGTACAGCCTTAGTCCGTGCTGCATGACCCTAAATTGCACAGCCTCGGTCGATGTTGCATGACCCTAAAGTGCATAGCCTTGGTCCGTGTTGTATGACCTTAAACTGCATAGCCTCGATCCACGCTGCAAGACCCTAAACTGTACAGCCTTGGTCCATGTTGTATGACCCTAAACTGCATAGCCTCAGTCCGTGCTGTATGACCCTAACTGCACAGCCTTTCCATGTTGCATGACCCTAAACTGCACAGCCTCGGTTCGTGCTGTATGACCCTAAAGTGCACAGCCTCGGTCAGTGTTGTATGACCCTAAACTACACAGCCTTGGTCCAAATTGCATGACTCAAAACTGCATAGCTTTGGTTCATACTGTATGAACCTAAACTTCACAGCCTCGGTCCATACTGCACCACTGTCTTTAGTCTAAACTATATGACCCTTAAACTATAGCGGAGGTCTAGCTGCACGACCTTAAATTGCACGGTCCTAGTGGTATGACTTTAAACTGCATAACCACGGTCCAGTTGTATGACTTTAAACTATAGTACACATTTTAGCAGCATGACGTTAAAAGGCTCAACACCATGGCCTGAACTATATGACCTTAACCTGGAGCGGAGGTCTAGTTGCACGACCTTAAACTGCACGGTCCTAGTTGTATAACTTTAAACTGCATAACCATGGTCCAGTTGTATGACCTTAAACCATAGTGCACGTCCTAGCAGCATGACAATAAATTGCTTTGCACAGGTCCACGAGGCATGACCATAAACTCGCCCCCACATATGTACGTGCACTTTCACGCACACCTTCCCTGACCTACCTATTAGTGTGCGCTCACCACCTTCATTACCTCCCCAATGAGCTCATTCACGTCATCACCGTTCCTCACGCCCCAGTGAGTCTCACCCCCGCTCACAAAACGGCGAACCATCCCGCCATCCATACTCGTTGTAAGTTAGTGGGTCACCATCATCCACTCACATTTCATACATCATTCATCTCTCATTGGTAGCCTAATGTCAATTCCCCAAGTGAGTCAAACCACCACCATACTCACTTCATGGCCTCTACAGACTGCCATTCATCACCACCACAGTCTAGTTGTATGACCTTAAATCATAGTGCACGTTCAAGCCGCATGATGTTAAACTGTTTCGCGTAGGTCCCGAAGGCCTGACCTTAAACACTCCTTCACAAAAAAATGATGAAAAAATCACGGGCATGGTGTATACCTGGACAAGGGAACTCCATGAGTAAAAATGACGGACGGGCATGGTCATAAAACCATGAGTAAAAGAGTTCCGTGTATAAAACAAAACTGGGCACGGTGAAAACCTAAAAGGGCATTGTGAGTAAAAATGGAAGAATAAGGGTGGACATAGCCAAAAAGGTTATGGGTAAAAGAGCCCCAAAATAAAGAGAAGTTGGTGAAAATCGTCTCTAAGGCACCGTTTCCCAAGTTCAAGTGAAAATCCACGTAGGACGCATGGATCAATAAACAGGTTGATGTAGCACTCGTCTTAACAAGTGACTTCATCCCTCACTCAAAAGAAGAAAATCTTTGGTGTCATAAATGTCAGAACTCCAAAAATATGAGCTTCAAGAAAAATATTTTGACAGCCTGAGTCTAGTTGCAAAACGACTCAAAAGACAAAGGACTCGTCAAGACGGCAAGACAAGTCTCATGAAGAAGAACATTATTCCTACGAGGTCACAAACATACTATAGAAATAAATGCTCCAAAGGCAAGAAATTGATAAAGCCAGGGGAGAACCTGCCAAAGATGTCAGCTCGGCTAGCCGGCACGACCAAACCTTTGGGATCGCCTAATAGAACTTGCCCCTGACTAGAATCGGTAGATGAGACTCATAGTGGTGCTCTAAACGTCAAAAGCAAACCTGGTGTAGCAGAAAACAGTGCCTACCAAAGAAAACCAATGAACCCATACCAAATGGGAACGATGCCCTTCTACATGGCACTCAATTGCCAAACGAGTCTGACTCTAACTGATGAGGTCCGTACAAAAACCTCAGCTTCAGAATCACCAACAGTCCGCACGAGGGCAAGGACTTCGATAAGATCCCTAAAAAATATCTCTTCTCCCCTTAAAGTCTTCACGGACGGACCCTCGAACAATGCGTCCCTACGTCTGAGTAGCTTAGTGACACCATTATGTGAATCTCCTCGGCGTTCACGTGGTCCTGTGTCAAGGAAGAAAAAACGTAAAAGCCGAAGGAAATTTTGTGAATGATTGTCCTTCTCGCTTCTCTTTAAGCGCAAAATTTGGCAGGTCAAGCTGTTTGAATGTATTTTTCAGCACCTTGGTCCCTGGTAGGAAGCAGGTCAATAAAGTCTACAAAACAGTAGAAATTCCCGACAGTCTCAAAATGGCCCCAGAATTGGTTAGGATTGTCATCACCACTTCAAAAAACCACCTGCCGAGTTTCATCGCGATCATACATGTCTAGGGTAGTGAACACAAAGAAACAACTTCAGTAAAATCAGTCTCTAGCACCCTGAAATGGATCCTGTAACTAGAGCCATAATTTTGGTGCGTCAAACCGCTGTGGGTCTACTGCCATTAGATCCAGAACGGTCAAAAACCTATATGGGTAATGTTCCGACTTAATCGGGCACTCCAAGACAAAGTTATGGGTAAAATACCAAAAAGAGGTAGGTAGCACACTATTCCCGTGTGGCCACCCTGCACTAAAACACCATTAAAGGTGGTTGTTTTCACAGTCACAGGCAATCACTTTCGGGGCCTATATCTCACTTGTTCCAAGTCGGATCACTCCCAAATTTGGTGAGCTTGTTCGTCTCATTAAGACGAAAAATTCGATATATGGTACGCCCCGTAACGATACATGAGGAGAGAGAAAAACTAAATGAAAGTCACTGATCCGTGAAAGAAGTTGCAAAAAATTCAACAGCAGTATGCCTCATTCGAACAGCCAGATCGCGATGCTTGCATACCCGATAGGCATGATACCAATTACATTATGTGCGTGAGGTTTGAGTCTATCTCTGGTCCGAACCACGCGTATGATGAACAGTTGGATTTCACACACGAAGGTGTCAAATCCACTGTAAATTTCGGCCTTCCGATTTCAAGATTCCGACCAAAAACTCAAGACGACAAAATCTTCATCCGGACACGAAATCAAGTCACATTCGTTGCAACATGATCGTGACGGCATGCTCAGTGTGATTCAATGAAGAAATCAGAAAGAAACATCAAGAAACAAGCACACAATCAATCCGAAGTTTTCAAGATTCATCCATGATTCAAGTCTCATGATCATGGCTCAAAAACATGATTCATGGCTCGAAGTTGGTATCAAAATGATCATCAAGCCGACTCCTACAAGAAAACAATAATCTTTCGATCAAATGGGCATCAAAATGACATCGGGTTAGTCATGGAAGATCATGCAAGTTCTCAGGCAGTAGCATGGATTGTTCTGGAATTCCACACATTGTTAAGCAGGGGCAAAGCGGTTCTTTTGCATCCATTTTGAGAATTTCTTTAAATTCAATTAAATTGTAATTATCTTCAATTCTAAGTAGTTTTTTGGTGTACACCCACGTTTTAGCCCAATTCTATATAAACAGACACTACCTCATTATTAAAAAGGATGGATTCATTCTTCTTGGATCAATCAATAAAATTCTGATTTTTTCTTGAGTTTGTGGGTACGTCTTGGAGAGAGAGAGAGAAGAGAGAATAAAAGGGCCGTTACTCTTTAGGAAGGTAACTTTCTCTCTCCTGCCCTCTTTTTTCTCCTCCTCTCTTCACGTTTTTATCTCTTTCTCTCTCTCATCTCTATCTCTTTCTCTCTCTTCTTCTCATCTCTATCTCTTTCTCTCTCTTTCTCTCTCTTCCTCTCATCTCTATGTCTTTCTCTTTCTTCTTCTCATCTTTATCTCTTTGTCTTTCTTCTTCTTATCTCTTTCTGTCTCCTCCTCTCTTCTTGTCTTTATCTCTCTTTCTTCTCCCCTCTTTGCTTTCAATCGATGAAGCTTATCGCCTATTGGTTTTCTACCTCTTATGTCAATCGGTGAAGCCTAGCGCCGGTTGGTTTTCTCTCACTCTCTTCTGTCACACGACGAGCCTAGCGCTGGTTGGTTCTCTCTTTCTTCTGTCACAGCCGGCAAAGCCTAGCGCCAATTGGTTTCTGTCAAATTGGTGAAGCCTAGCACCGATTGGTCTTCTCCCTCATCTTTTATCAATCGGTGAAGCCTAGCGTCGATTGGTTTTCTCTCTCTTCTTCAGTCAATCGGTGAAGCCTAGCACCGATTGATTTTCTCTCTCTTCTTCTATCAGTCGGTGAAGCTTAGCAACGATTAGTGTTTCTCTATCTTAGTCTATCAGTCAATGAAGCCTAGTGCCGCCTGATTTTCTCTCTCCACTTCTGTCAGTCGGTGAAGTCTAACATCGACTGATTTTCTCTCTCCTCTTTTGTTAGGTAGTAAAATATAGCATCGACTAATTTTCTCTCTCTTCTTCTGTCAGTCTGTGAAGCCTAGTACCGACTAGTTTTCTCTCTCCTCTTCTGCCAACCGATGAAGCCTAGTTCTGACTGGTTTTGTCTCTCCTCTTCTCTCAGTCGATGAAACTTGACGTCGACTGGTTTTCTCCCTCCTCTTCTGTCAGTCAGTGAAGCCTAGTGCTGACTAGTTTCCTCTCTTCTCTTCTATCAGTTGATGAAGCCTAGTGCCGACTAGTTTTTTGTCTCTTCTGCTGTCAGTTGGTGAAGCTTAGTGCCGACTTATTTTCTCTCTCTTCTTCTATCAATCAGCGAAGCCTAACGTCGACTGGTTTTCTCTCTCTTCTTCTGTTAGTCGGTAAAGCCTAACGCTGACTAATTTTCTCTCTCTTTTTCAAGTCAGTGAAGCCTACCGCTGACTGCATTTTCTCTCTCTTCCTTCTAACACAGTCAGCAATGCTCAGCACTGACTGCGCCCTCCTTCCCTCTCTTTCCTTTATCATCTCGTCTTTCATACTCTTCTCTTCCCTTCTTCTCCCTCCCTCTTTCTTTCCCTTCTTCTCTTCTTATTCTTTCCTCATAGCCTTAATTCTGCCACTCCTTTGGTGCGACTAAGAGGGATTGAGGTTAGCCTCTCATGATAGTCCTGTCGTCTAGCCATCATGTTGTTGTGCCAGGATTACTTGGCCCGCTTTATTGCCACGACAGACTGACCATTGTGTCTAGCTAATTGGCATTAGTAACGACGTCTAGTAGTATTCCTGTGAGCCAGCCTTGGTCACCGAGCCCTTTTTGCTACCACGTCAAAACAATTATTCACTAACCTAGTTACCGTTTTGATCCTCTCACTGAGTCGAATTCTTCTCTCCCCCCTCTTTCCTCTTATGTTCATCAAAGAGGAGAAGGGTGAGGTCTTACCCACCTATCTTACAACATTTGCCATATATGTGTGTGATTGCAGAAAATAAGAAAAATTCAAGCCAACAGAGGCGATTTCGATCCAGTTTTATTACTGGGGCGCTTTCTTCGTGATCTAAGAGGACGCAGCCCACACGAGTCAACCCGAGTAAGTCTCAAACCTAGCTTTAAATTCCTCTCTCACTTGTTGGTAACACCTACCCCCGTTCTCGAATGAGGTACCCGAGAGAA
>NW_006497557.1:2071139-2099894 GCF_000471905.2 Amborella trichopoda | reverse complement strand
GAGAAGAAAGACGAGGGAGAGAAGAATTTCACTGAGCGGAAGGATCAGAGCGGCGACTAAGCTGATGAATAATTGGCCTGACGTGGTAGTAAAACGGGTTTGGTAACTAAGACCGGCTCACATGATTACTACTAATCATCATTACCAGTACCAACTAGCTAGGCACAATGGTTAGTCTGTCGTGGTAATAAAGTGGGCCAAGTAATCATGGCACAACATCATTATGGCTAGACGACAGGACTATCGTGAGAGTCTAACCTCAATGCCTCTTAGTCAAATGAAAGAGTAACATAATGATGGTTATGAAGAAAGAATAAGAAGTGAATTAATACAAGAAGGGAACATAAGGAGGGAGGGAGAAGAAAGGAAGAGAAGAGTATGAATGGCGAGAGAATAAAAGAGAGAGAGGGCAGGAAGACGCAATCGGCACTAAGCATTGCAGGCCGTGTTAGAAGAAAGAGAGAGAAAATGCAATCGGCACTAGGCTTCACCGACTGTGTTATATAGAGATGAGGAGAGAGAAGATACAGTCGATGCTAGGCTTCGTCGACTGTGCTTGAGGAAGAGAGAGAAAATATAGTTGATACTAGGCTTCACCGTTGTGAGGAGAAGAGAGAGAAAATACAGTCGACACTAGGCTTCGTCGATTGTGTCAAAAGAAGAGAGAGAAAATACAGTCAGTGCTAGGCTTCACCGACTGTCAAAAGAAGAGAGAGAACGTAGTTGGTGCTAAGCTTTGCCGACTGTCAAAAGAAGAGAGAGAAAACGTAGTCGACGCTAGGCTTCACCAACTGTGTTAGAAGAAGAGAGAAGGAGAGACCCAGCTCGCGCTAGGCTTGCACTAGTTGTGATGAAAGAAAAGCAAGAGAGAGAGATCGAGCCGACACTAGGCATCGCCCGCTGTGACAGAAAAAGAGAGACAAATCCAATCGACGCTAGGCTTTGCCGATTACAAGAGAAGGCGAGAGAGAAATCCAAGTGGTGCTAGGCTTCACCGATTGCAAGAGAAGGAAAGAGAGAAATCCAACTGGCGTTAGGCTTCACCGACCGGCTTCAGAAGAGAAGGAGAGAGAGAAATTTAGTCGGCGCTAGGCTTCGTCAACTGGCTTCAGAAGAGAAGGAGAGAGAGAAATCTAGCTAGTGCTAAGCTTCACCGATTGGCTTCAGAAGAGAAGGAGATAGAGACGAGAAGAAGAGAGATAGAGATAGAAATGAGAAACAGGGGGAGGAGAGAGAGATAGAGATGAGACAGAGGGGAAGAGAGAGAAAGAGATAGAGACGAGACAAAGGGGAACAGAGAGAAAGATGGAAGGAGAGAGAAAGTTACATGCCCGAAGGGTACCGACCCTTTTCTTCTCTCTCCTCTCACTCTCCAAGATGTACCCAAGAGCTTAAACAAGAATGAAAATTTTATTAAATCAATAAAAAATGAACCGAAGGTCCTTACAATTTAGCTTTGCATGTTTATATAGAGTTGGGCTAAACCGTGGGTGTACGCCCAAAAACTAGCTAAAATTAAAGATAATTACAATTTAATTGAATTTAAAGAAATTCTAAAAACTGGGTGTAAAAGGACTATTTTGCCTCTGCCTAACAATGTGCGGAATTTCAAAACAATCCCTACTGTTGCCTGAGAACTTGCGTGATCTTCCGTGGCTGACCTGGGGTCGTTCTAATGCTCGTTTGATCGAAAGATTATTGTTTTCTTGTAGGCCTCGGCATGACGATCATTTTGATAGCAACTTCGAGCCATGAACCATGTTTTTGAGCCATGATCATGAGACTTGAAGTTTTGGTGAATCTTGAAAACTTCGGATCATTTGTGTGCTCGTTTCTTGATGTTTCTTTGTGATTTATTCATTGAATCACACTGAGCATGCCGTCACGATCACGTTGCAACAAACTTAGCTTGATTTTGTGTTTGGATGAAGATTTTGTCGTCTTGAGTTTTTTACTGGAATCTTGAAATTCGATAGCCGAAATTTACAGCAGCTTTGACACCTTCATGTGTGAAATCCAACCGTTCATCGTACACGAGGTTCAGACCAAAGATAGCCTCGGACCTCACGCACATAATGCAATTGGTTTTGTGCCGATCGTGTATGCGAGCGTCGCGATCTGGCTATTTGAACGAGGCGTGCTGCTGCTGAATTTTCTGCAACTTCCTTCATGGATGAACGACTTTCATTTAGTTTTTATCTCTGCTCGGGTGTCGTCACGGGGCGTACCACATATCGAATTGCTTGTCTTGATACGACGAACACGCTCACCAAATTTAGGAGCAATCCAACTTGGAACAAGTGAGATATAGGCCCCAAAAGTGACTGCCCGTGACTATAAAAACAGCCACCTTTAATGGTGTTTTGATGAAGTGAGGCCACACGGGAATAGTGTGCGGCCTACCCATTTTCGATATTTTACCCATAACTTTATCTTGGAGTGTTTGATTAAGTCGAAACTTGATCCATTGGGGTTTTCGACTATGTTGAATCTAATGGCAGTGGTCCCACAACTGTTTGACATACCAAAAGTATGGCTTTCGTTACAGGGTCCATTTCAGAGTGTTAGAGACCGATTTCGCTGAAATTATTTCTTTGTGTTCACTGCCTTAAACATGTCTGATCATGATGAAACTTGGCAGGTGGTATTTTGAAGTGCTGATGAAGATCTTGACCAATTCAAGAGCCATTCTTAGATTGTTGGGAATTTCCACTGTTTTGTAGGCTTTATTTACTTGCTTTCTATCAAGGACCTAGGTTCTAAAAAATACGTTCAAAAAGCTTGCCCTACCTAATGTTGTGCTTTAAGAGAAGCGAAAAGGACAATCATTTAGAATATTTCCTTCGCCTTTTACTTTTTTTCTTCTTAGCCACAGGACCACGTGAACACCGAGAAGATTCATGTAACGGTGCAACGAGGATACTCAGACGTAGGGATGCACTGTTCGGGGGTCCATCTGTGGAGACTTTAGGGGGAGAAGATACTTTTTTTGCGGGATCTTGTCGAAGTCCTCACCCTCATATGGAGTATTTGTGATTCTGAAGCTGAGGGTTTTGTACGGACCTTTTCGGTCAAAATCAGGCCCATTTGACAATTGAGTGCCATGTTGGAGGGCATTGTTCCCATTTGGTTTGAGTTAGTTTGTTTGCTTTTGGTTGGCATTGTTTACCGCTACACCAGTTTTGCTTTTGACGATCATTGTAGGTCTCGTCTATCGGGTTCAGTCGGGAGCAATTTTATTAGTCGATCCCGAAGGTCTAGGCTACCGGCTAGGTGAGCTGAAGTCTCTGGTAGGTTTCTCCCTGGCTTTGTCAGTTTTTCCTTTGTAGTGATTGTTTCTAGAGTGTATTTGTGACCTCGTGGGAATAATGTTCTTCCTCATGAGACTTGTCTTACCGTCTTGGCAGTCTTTTATCTATCGAGTCCTTTTGCAACTGGACTCAGACTATCGAAATCTTTTCTTTGAAGCTCATATGTTTTGATTCCTAGCATTGTGACACTAGAGATTTTCTTTTTTTTGAGTTAGGGCTGAAGTCGTGAGTACTGCATCAGCCTATTTATTGATCCAAGCGTCCTTTACGGATTATCGCTTGAACTTGGGAAGTGGCACCGTAGAGACGGTTTTCACCAACTTCCTTTTATTTGGGGATTTTTTACTCATGACCTTTTGGCCATGTCCACTCTTTTCATCCATTTTTACTCACGATGCCCTTTCGGGTTTTCACTGTGCTCGGTTTTGTTTCATTCACATAACTCTTTTACTCATGGTTTCATGACCATGCCCGTCCGTCATTTTTACTCATGGTGTTCGCTTGTTAAGGTATACACCATGCCCGTTATTTTTTATTCATTTTTTTTGTGAAGGCGTGTTTAAGGTCATGCCTTCGGGACCTGTGCGAAGCAGTTTACCATCATCTGGTCAAGACGTGCACTATGGTTTAAGGTTATACAGCTGGACCGTGGTGGTGGTAAACGACAGTCTGTGGAGGCCATGGGTTGAGTATGGGGGTGGTTTGACTCACTTGGGGCAATGACATAAGGCTACCTATGACAGATGGATGATTTATGAAATGTGAGTGGACGATGGTAACCCACTATCTTACAACGAGTTTGGATGGCAGGATGGTTCGCCATTTTGTGAGCATGGGTGAGACTCACTAAGGAATGATGAATGGTAATGAAGTGAATAGACATACTGGGGAGATAATGAAGGTGGCGTGCACACACTAATAGGTAGGTTAGGGAAGGCGTGCGTGAAGGTGCACGTAAAATTGTGTGTGAATGTGGGGGCGAGTTTATGGTCATGCTCTTGGACCTGTACAAAGTAGTTTATCTTCATGCGGCGAGGACATGCACTATGGTTTAAGGTCATACAACTGGACCGTGGTTTTGTAGTTTAAAGTCATACAAGTAGGACCATGCAGTTTAAGGTCGTGCAACTCCCTGGGGTGAAAGATGAGACTTTATGGAGAACCCGACTTCCTAAGGATAAGATAACTTGGTGTGAGGCAGGCCCATCAGGAATTGAAGAGGTAAGAATGACCTTAACTCCACTGGGGATAATGGGCTGTCGTATGGGTGTGACTCCTACTTGGGGATGAGGAACAGTGGCTCGCTGTTGACTCCATTGGGGATGCTAGGTCACGACTTGAGTGCAAAGGCCTGGGCACAACTCCACTGGGGATGATAGGACACACAAGGCTTGGGCGACAATAGACAGCTTGAAATACAGTCGGTGCCAGGTGTAGCAATAATTGTTTCCTGTGAGTGTTCAACTAGCGCTGGGTTGTTAAATCTTAGCTGGAGCTGTGAACAACCCGTGATATCGTTTGAACACAACCGACGCTAAGTAAACCGACGCTAGGGTTGTTTGACATTCACCTGTCACCAAGTCAACCGACGCTAACATTGTTTGGAATTCACCTGGCGCCAAGTCAATTCAACCGAGTAGTAGGCGTTGGGCATGGATTGATGAGAATTACCTTAGGACTCGAGTCAAAGCCCTACTTGTCTCATCGTAGCTTGGCTTTCCTTGGACATGACTGGAATTCTCAATTTGTGAGGGGTGTTCGAGGGTAGTGTGGTCTATATAAGGGGGGGAAATTCCATTTTCTTTACTTTTCACTAAGGGTAAAAAATAAACTTAAACTTTTCTTAGTGAGGAGAGGGTGCCCGGTTGAAGTTCTGGCAAGCAGTGGGACTCCAACAAAAGTTTTGCAGGGAAGGTTTTCGACAAACAATGGGATTTTTGGATTTCCGGTGGTCTTGCAGAGAAGGCCTTCAGCGAGCAAACTTTGCCAAAAATTTGGTGAAGTTGCAGAGAGAGTTTTTAAACAGAGGACTTTCTAGTGGAGGGAAGGGCTCTAGCCTTGGCATGTTTTGAGGGCAGAAGAGGCAGGAAGTGCAGTGGTAGGCATTTTCGCAAGTTTTGAAATGTTTTTAAGGGAGTTTTAAGGGGTTTCCCCGGGGGTTGTGGTAACTTTACAGAGGTTTTGATGACTTCCCGGCAAAAATGTGGCAGAGGAAAATCTCTTAGTGAGTTTTCCAGCGTTGCTGTGATTTCACAGACGTTTTTCGGGGACTTAGGAAAAGGTTGTAGAAGTTTTCGGTGAGGGACTGGTGACTTTCCGACATTGTTAGTGGTGTTGTAGAGGTTTTTCAAGAACGGCAAGGGAGTTCCGGCAGAAAGGGAAAGGTCCAGGGAAAACGAACGGTTACTGAAGGCAAACCGTCCCAAGGAAGGTGTACGGTTGCTGGAGGTGAACCGTCGCCCTTAGAGATTGGTGACCATTAAGGGGGGTGTGGAAACTTAGGCCCCAAAAAAGAGGAATCTCGGGAAGAGAACAGTCGCGATAAGTCCGACACTAACAGAAGTGCAGCCGGTCCTGGGGCAACCAGCGCTGATGGTTTAGCAGCATAACAGGTGCTGAGACAGCCGACGTTGATCCTCAAGAAAGGTAACTGATGTTAAGAGTTCAGCAGATGTTAGCCTGACGAGACACAGCCAGCGCTCATCAGTTGTGTGGCCTATCATGATTAGGAGAGTAATGCTTGCATGTGGCGGTAAGTCACGTGTGAGATTTGCGATGTTCGACGATTAGCTATGCACGACGATGTTCATGGGCAAGCAAAATGTAGTGAATGATGGTAAGGCAGGGCTTGTGGTATCCGTTGGAAGCCAAAGTCTCCAGCATAATAGTGAGGTCCATGTTGTTCTATGGAAGGGCATCCACGGTGAGCAGGGTATGCTTTCCATCATAGGAAAGTTCCTCGTCAGGTCTAGCCTGCTTTGTATATTTGATACACATGTCGAATGAATCCTACGTTGTATGTTTGATGTACAAGTTAGGTGAGATATCTGGCTTGTATATTTGATATACACGTCAGATTGATTGAAGCTAACTTCTTGGAGTGGCTTCGCTTCGTCATATGGCCGGTAACCATCCTCTTACTGGTCAGATGAATTAAAGCTAACTCTCCAAGTGGTTTCACTTCTTCTTTATAAAGGGGGCCTTTCTTTGGTGGGTTTGCTTCTTTACCATGGGGCAGGCACTTGTTTTGGCTCGTCGTCCTCTTATCCTCAGATGAAAGAGCAGAACTACAAGTTTTGGTTTGTAACTGTTTGGACTATCTTGCTTATTTTCCTGTTCAGTCCCTTTCTTTTGAATACGCATCACGGATAATACTTCTTTAAGTATCGTCCATTGATAGGGGGCATTGCTTCCCCTCCTCAAGGATGTGCCAGTATGTAGGCTCTATTGGGCGAGACCTTTTTGACTATAAAGGAACCTTCCCAGGCTCAAACTTTCCTTTACGCCGGCCATTCATAACTATAGGCCTCTTAATAGTTAAGACTAGATCACCACGGGTGAATGAGCGAATCTTGACAGACTTGTCAAAAGCCCTCTTCATTCTCCCTTTGTTGAGTTTAAGGTTCTGCTGAGCCTCTAGCCTCTTTCCTTCAAGTGCATCCAATTCTTGATACCGAAGCTTGACTCTCTCATCTTCGTTTATTCCTTAGTAAATAGCGACTCGCAGTGAAGGGATTTGTATTTCGAGAGGCAAAACTGCTTCACCCCCATAGACCAGAGAATAAGGAGTGGAATCAGTAGCATTTTGCATAGTAGTATGATAAGCCCATAGTGCTTCGGGAAGCTTCTCACACCAGTTCTTCCTCTTAAAACATTGCATAGAGTCTTACTGAAAGCCTTAGCTAATCCATTCGCCTGAGGGTGGTACATAGTCGAGTACCTCCATTCAAAACCTAATTGGTTAACTAAGCGATCGATGTGATGACTCCTAAATTGAGGACTGTTGTCAGATATAATTCGGTAGGGCACTCCGAAGCGATATATAATATGATGCCAAGCAAAGTAGGCCACTGCTGTCCCAGGAACCTGCTTGAGGGTGACAACTTCAACCTACTTAGAGAAATAATCTGTTACGGCTAGGATAAAAACATGGCCCATTGTGGAAGGAGGGTCAATAGGCCCTACGATGTCCATACCCCATTGTGAGAAGAGCCATGATGCAACCGTAGGGTGTAAGGGCTCTAGAGACTAGTGAACTAGGCTGGAGTGTATTTGACATACTTGGCACCTTTTAACGTAGCTTAAGGAATCAGAGATCATGGAAGGCCAATAGTATCCGAACGTGCGTATTCGTTCATAAAGCTTAGGACCAGACTGGTGTAGTCCACAAATTCCTGAGTGTACTTCTTCTAACACCTTGTTTACTTCTTGGATGTCCACACATCTAAGAAGAATGACATCAAACGACCGTCTGAAGAGAGCATCTCCTTCTAGGAGGGTATACTTGGTGGACATTAGATGTATGTTGTTGTGTTCGGCACGATCTTCCAGGAGCCTGCCATGTTTTAAGAAACTAGTGATGGGCTCTCTCCAATCTTCTACCTGCTCAATTTCTTCACATATTGGGTCAAAGAACTCTGGTTCTTGATTTCGACTCGTAGCTCCTTGATTCAGTGTTATCCCTTGTTCAGTCTTGATTACTTCTTTGGCTGATAGAAGTGCTCCAAATGGATAAAGAGGGAACTCGGGGAAGATATTTCTTTCGTCATCCGCATCGACTTCGGTTCTTAGTTCGATGTGTCTCCATTCTGTCACCCAAAGAAGTGTGGGTCCTGATGAGGACGACTGAATTGTAGCGCCGAGTTTCCCAAGTGAATCACCCAGCGAGTTTAGCTTCCTGGGGATGTGACTCAGGGATACATCTTCAAACTGGGCCATATACGATTTTGCAATATCGTGATAAGGCTTGAGAGTGTCTTTCCTTACATCATAGATCCCTTTAAGTTGCCGGATAACCAACTCGAAGTCACCATAGGTCTTGAGCTGCCCTAAATCTAGGTCGAAGGCTATCTCTAGCCCAATTATAAGGGCCTGATATTCTGCCTCATTATGAGATTCAGCTTGAACGAGGGAGAAAGAAAGCAGCAATATTCCTCCTTTCGGGGTTAAGAAGACTACTTCGGCGCCTCCTCTATTTGATTGGAAGGCTCCATCAAAGTACAATTCCCAAGCATGACCAAGCTCAGTACATAATACTTCTTCATCGGGGAGGTCGCTTGATAACGGAGATTCCGTCGGCACGGGGTATGCTGCAAGAAAGTTAGCCAAGGCTGGGCCCTTGATGGACTTCTGTGAGACATAAGTGATGTCGAACTCCATTAGCAATAATGCCCACTTAGCAAGGCGTCTTGACAAGCATGGGTGTGTCATGAGAAATTTTACACGATCAGCTTATGATATAAGTTTAACTTCATGACCAAGCAAGTAATGGCAGAGTTTTTGTACTGTGAAGATCAAGATCAAGCACATCTTCTCAATAGGGGAATAATTCTTCTCGGCCCCTTGCATCCTAAGGCTGAGGTAACATAACGTAGTCTCTTTTCCCTCTTCATTGTTTTGTACCAACAATGCTACGAGTGACTCGTCCAAAGTAGTCACGTATAGAATGAGGGGTTTTCCCAATACTGGTGTAGAGAGTACTGGAGGGTTGAGTAAATAATGCTTGATGTCATCAAGGGCGGCCTGACATGCTTCATCCTAGATGAATGGGGTAACTTTCTTTAGCAGGTGTGTAAAGGGTTTACGGCGACCTGAGAGGTTTGAGATGAACCTGCGAATGTATGCCAGTTGCCCTTGGAGGGAGCACAGTTCTCGGAGTGTAGTTGGTGACGGCATCTCCGGTATTACCTTGATCTTGACTGGCTCAACTTCAAGCCCTCGACGTCTGACGATGAACCCCAAGAATTTTTCGGAGCACACGCCGAATTTTAGTGGGTTCATTTTAAGTTGATGAAAACGCAAATGCTCAAATACCTTTTTAAGGTCTCTCATGTGAGCATTCGTCTCTTAAGATTTTACCACCAAATCATATACATAGCATTCCACTTATTTGTGCATCATGTCTTTGAAGATGGTCATCATTGCTCTCTGGTATGTGGCACCAGTGTTCTTTAATCCAAAAGGCATCATTGTGTAACAGAATATCCCTTTTGAAGTTAAGAACGCAGTGGCTTCTTCATCTTCAAGCGCCATCCTTATATGGTTATACCTCGAGTAACCGTCCATGAAGGAAAATTTTTGACAGTGCGTTGTTGCGTAGATGAGCATCTCGGTGAATGGCAACGAGAAGTCATCATTGGGATAGGCGGTATTAAGGTCGCGGAAGTCAATGCAAACCATGATTTGACCATTTTTCTTCTTTACTGGAACAATATTTGCTAGCCATTTCGGGTACTTGACTTTGCGAATAAAGCCTGCTTGTTTGAGTTTGGTTAACTCGATGTCTATCTGCATCTCGAGGTCAGGCTTGAACCTTATCAATTTCTATTTGACGGGTTTGATAGTCGGACCGATGGCGAGATGGTGAACAACTACTTGAGGGTCTAAGCCGGGTATCTCATGATAATGGCAAGCAAAGACGTCACGGTTTACTTGCAAGAAAGTAGTGAAGTCCTCTTTCTCTTCTGGAGACATATTCGATGAATGAAAGTGGGTCTGGGATCTGCTTCGTCTCCAAGACTTATTTCTTCGAGTTCGTCAACTGTGACCTAACCACCTTCTTCCCATTATTCTGGGGCCTCTTGCAACTCTTCCTCATTATTTTCAGAGGTCTTTTTATCAACCTCAAGCGTAGAGACCCATGACCCTGACATCTCTGCTTCAAATAGGGTTCCAGAGTATGTCATGATTTCTGCGCCTTTTTGAAATCGAGGGACAGAAGGGTCAATACCAAACATGGGAAGCCAATCAGGTTGCAAGAGCTTATTTTGGGGTTCAGCAAAGGTTGGGCATGAAGTGTCCTCATATGAATCACACGGTCCCTACGCAGATGTGTGTAGTGCTTGCTTCGCAATGACTTGCACTTCATAGACTTGCACCATGTGGCAAGCCTCATGAGAATAAAAGCTTTGCCCCTTCGATTCTCTCAGCCTCTGCTCGGAGTCGAGCTTAGTGGGCCACTGAGGTTTCTTTGGCTTCGACTTCTTGTACTTCTTCAAAGAAGGTGGCTCTGCCTTGGCTTTAGCTACCAGGGCATCAACAACTGTTAGGAATCCTGCTGTCTCTGCCAGGGTCTTTCTCAATCGTTTTCGCTGCGTCCTGCTTATATTGATTCCTTCGAATTCTCGATCGAGAGCCTCGAAGTCAGGGCATATCAAGGTTGTACCTACAACGGATGTACAAGAAGGGGAATGAGAAGAAGGAGAAGAAGAACGAGAAGGGTTAGAAGGTGGGGGACTTTTAAGGTTGTTTCCCTCATCAGATCGATCGGGGTAGCTTTTTACATCATCACCGGGATTGGAGGGATGCATGGGGTCTTTTAGCTTTCCCTTGCTTTTACCTTTGGGTTGTGCTTTTAACGTCATCACCCTTATTGGACGTGTGCTGAGTGGGAGATGGCATGGGAACGTCTTCTTGACAAGGTGAAGAAGGAAGAAGGATCGTACCAGGGATGAAGTCCAGTAAAGTTGGCAGTTAAGGAGGGGGACTTGAGAGAGTCCTGCTCGACTATGGGTTGAGCGGTCTTGTTTCTTCGACAAGTAGCCTCGATGTGTTGAGCCTCTAGGGATAAAGACTAATGAAACAGAAATGTGGGGGGTAGCCTTATAGCGATCCACAGAAGCAATGATAGCTTGTTTGCCTTTTGTGGAAAGGGACTGGGTAGCTTTTCGATGTACCTCAAGAACACGACCGGCAAGTGACTTGCCGGTGGCTGGGTGCATGCCGTGTAGGGCAACAGAAGTGTTGCCGATACAGGGCGCCTTGGTGGAATTTTCATGAGAGCGAGGAGATGGGGAGTGAGGGACCTTTAAGTCCTGCCTCACATCGGTCCAGGTTAAGACCTGGGAGCTAGATAAGGGGTCTTTGCTCAAGAGGATTGTTGAAAACGAAGTCGAAAAAACTTGTTCCCTATGGGCACTCTCGAATGCGGGGATAAGAAAATCCCCCATTCGGATAAATGGGTTCCAAAACCCGCAAGCCATAAATAAAATGTGAAAGCAGATAATAAAAGAAGAAACTAGCCAAACAAGAACGATCCGACTAAGGGGTAGTAAGTCTTCAGTGGAGTCTCCAAGCTCGTTAGGTGTCTCGATCTCGCCCTTCGGATCCCTTTGGGGATCGGGCAGCACGCATCTCGGATTTCGAGGGAAGATCGGGGATGTTTTTGAGATCACTCTCTTGGGAACCTTGTTTGAGAACGGGGGTAGGTGTCATCAACCGGTGAGAGAGGAATTTAAGGTGGGTTCGGAACTTACTCGAGCTGGCTCGCCTGGACACCCTCTTAGATCCCAAAGAAAGCCCCTCAGTAATAAAACTGGTTCGGAATTACCTCCCTTAGCTTGTATTCTTCTTGTTTTCTACAATTACACACATAGAGCAAATGTTATAAGACAGGTGCGTAAAACCTCACCCATTTCCTATTTGATGAACGTACACAAGCATGCGCATTCAAAAAGAAAAATAAGAGAAGAAAGATGGGGGAGAGAAGAATTTGACTAAGCGAAAGGATCAGAACGGTGACTAAGCTGATGAATAATTGGCCTGATGTGGTAGTAAAACGGGCTTGGTAACAAAGACTGACTCACAATATTACTACTAGACGTCATTACCAATACCAACTAGCTAAGCACGATGGTTAGTCTGTCGTGGCAATAAAGCGGGGCAAGTAATCCTGACATAACAACATTACTGTTAGAAGATGGGACTACCATGAGAGGCTAACCTCAATCTCTCTTAATCGAATGAAAGAGTAACAGAATGATGATTATGAAGAAAGAATAAGAAGTGAAGTAAGAGAAGAAGGGCACAAAAGGAGGGAGGGAGAAGAAAGGAAGAGAAGAGTATGAAAGGCGGGAGAATAAAAGAGAGAGAGGGAAGGAAGACACAATCGACGCTAGGCATTACCGGCTGTGTTAGAAGGAAGAGAGAGAAAATGCAGTCGATGTTAGGCTTCACCAACTATGTTATATAAAGACAAGGAGAGAAAAGACACAGTCAATGCTAGGCTTTGCTGACTGTGCTTAAGGAAGAGAGAGAAAATACAGTCAGCGTTAGACTTCGTAGATTGTGAGGAGAAGAGAGAGAAAACACAGTCGACACTAGGCGTCGCCAACTGTGTCGGAAGAAGACAGAGAAAACGTAGTCAGCGTAAGGCTTCGACTTTCAGGAGAAGAGAGAGAGAACATAGTCTGCGTTACGCTTCACCGACTATTAAAAGAAGAGAGAGAAAATACAGTTAGCGCTAGGCTTCACCGACTGTGTTAGAAGAAGAGAGAAGGAGAGACCCAGCCGGCTCTAGGCTTGCATTGGTTGTGATGGAAGAGAAGCAAGAGAGAGAGATAGAGTAGGTGCTGGGCTTCATCAACTGTGACAAAAAAGGAGAGAGAGAAATCCAACCGGTGCTAAGCTTCGCCGGCTGCAAGATAAGGAGAGAGAGAAATCCAACTGGCGTTAGGCTTCATCGACTGCAAGAGAAGGAGAGAGAGAAATCCAGCCGACGCTAAGCTGCACTGACCAGCTTCAGAAGATAAGGAGAGAGAGAAATCCAGCCAGTGCTAGTTCACCGACTGGCTTCAGAAGAGAAGGAGAGAGAGGAATACAGTCGGTACTAAGCTTCATCGACTGGCTTCAGAAGAGAAGGAGAGAGAAATCCAGTCGATGCTAGGTTTTGCCGATTTGCTTTATAACAGAAGGAGATAGAGACGAGAAGAAGAGAGATATAGATTAGAATGAGAAACAGGGGAGGACAGAGAGATAAAGACGAGACAAAGGGGAGGAGAGAAAAAAAGATAGAGACGAGATCGAGGGGTGGAGAGAGAAAGAGCAGAGGAGAGAGATAGAGACTAGACAAAGGGAGGAGAGAGAAAGAGAGAAACGAGATAAAGGGGAGTAGAGAGAAAGAGGGGAGGAGAGAGAAAGTTACCTTTTTGAAGGGTATTGACCCTTTTCTTCTCTCTCCTCTCTCTTTCTCTCTCCAAGACATACCCAAGAACTTAGGCAAGAATGAAAATTTTATTGAATCAATAAAAAATGAACCGACGGTTCTTACAATTTAGCTTTGCATGTTTATATAAAGTTGGGCTAAAATGTGGGTGTACGCCTAAAAACTAGCTAGAATTGAAGATAATTACAATTTAATTGAATTTAAACAATTCTAAGAATGTGTGCAAAAGGATTATTTTGCCCTTGCTTAAGAATGTGTGGAATTTCAGAACAGTCCTTGCTACTGCCCGAGAACTTGTGTGATCTTCTGTGGCTTACCCGGGGTCATTCTGATGTCCGTTTGATCGAAAGATTATTGTTTTCTTGTAGGGCTAGGCATGACGATCATTTTGAAACCAACTTCGAGCCATGAATCATGTTTCTGACCCATGATCGTGAGACTTGAATTTTAGATAAATCTTGAAAACTTCGGATCAATTGTGTGCTCGTTCCTTGATGTTTCTTTGTGATTTCTTCATTGAATCACACTGAACATGCCGTCATGATCACGTTGCAACAAACATAGCTTGATTTCATGTCCGGATAAAGATTTTGTCGTCTTGGGTTTTTGATCGAAATCTTGAAATCCAACGATCGAAATTTACAACAGCTTTGACGCCTTCATGTGTGAAATCCAACCGTTCATCACACACAAAGTTTGGATCAAAGATAGCCTCAAACCTCACTCACATAATGCAATAAGTTTCGTGCCGATCGGGTCTGCGAGCGTCGCGATTTGGATGCTCGAACGAGGCATGCTGTTACTGAATTTTCTGTAACTTCCTTCACGGATCAGCAACTTTCATTTAGTTTTTCTCTCTGTTAGGGCATCGTCGCGGGGTCTACTACGTATCGAATTGCTCGTCTTGATGAGACGAACATGCTCACCAAATTTGGGAGTAATCCAACTTTGAACAAGTGAGATATAGGCCTCGAAAGTGACTACCGGTGACTGTAAAAACACCCACCTTTAATGGTGTTTTGATGGAGTGCGGCCAAACAGGAATAGTGTGCGGCCTACATTTTTTCGGTATTTTACCCATAACTTTGTCTTGGAGTGCCTGATTAAGCCGAAACTTGACCATTAGGGGTTTTCAACTATGTCAGATATAATGGTGGTGGTCCCACAATTGTTTAACGCACCAAAAGTATGGTTCTAGTTACATAGTCAATTTCAGGGTGCTAGAGATCGATTTCGCTGAAATTGTTTCTTTGTGTTTACTGCCTTAAACATATCTTATTGCGATGAAACTTGGCAGGTGGTCTTTTAAAGTGCTGATGAAGATCTTGACCAATTCTGGGGCCATTCTGAGACTTCAGGAATTTCCATTGTTTTGTAGGCTTTATTGGCCTGCTTTCTATCAGGGATCAAGGTGCTGAAAAATACTTTCAAACAACCCCTATTATAAACTTATCATCTCCGCC
The DNA here is from genome assembly GCF_000471905.2 of Amborella trichopoda. Next base: position 2,084,958 of record NW_006497557.1, on the reverse strand, counting down.
ATCGATTGACAGAGTTGACATATGGATTCAACGAATGCGCCTTGACTGACACAGCTCAGCAAAACATCTTTGGCCACGCCGGAGAAGTTGCCTGATCAGTTTCCGACGGCGAATCCACGATACCTATGTCATCAATTAAGGAGTTGGGTTTGGTGGGGGAGAAAAGAAACACTGAGAAGTTGATAGCACTACTGAATTTTGCATAATTTCAGTGGAGTTGGTGCTATTGTTGGAGGAGAAGCTACTAGATTTGGAGGTGAAATTGATAGGTGGAATAAGAGAGAAAGAGTTTGGGTAGCATAGGAGGAAAATGGAATGAGAGAGAAAGTTTGGGTTTTTTTTATGGGGGAAAATAAAAGGGGAAAACAGAACAGGGCATAAGAGACCTGTGAGTTCCCAATATAGGAGAGAGATGGCGGGTAGAGAGAGAAAGTAAGCTGGTAGAGAGGGAAGGAGTGAGAATAAAAATTGATATAAAGAGAGAGAAAATGGCATTTTCGTCCCTATTTTATTCACTTTTTTAGTATGGGTGAATACAAAAAAAACCACTATTGAGGTTCAAGGTGGGATACTAAAAATGTTGGGGGTAGGATGTCTAGAAAATTGATTTTTAAGGGTATTTATAATTTGTCCAAAATTGATAAAAGAGAAAGACGCAATTTCAACCCACATTACAAGACAATGATAAATTCCATGTTGTGTGTGTTTGTAAGGTGGGTCTAACTTTCAGAAGATAAAGGAGCAGGGCAGCGTATATTCCAACTGCTATCAAATCATTGTAATCTCACAAAATAAGAAAGGCTGGCGGTCCTCATGTAACTAAAACATTTAATTTCGTTGAAGTTTATTTTGGGGTAGTTATGCATAGAAGGGGGTCCTTTGCTCATAGAAAATGGATATCAAGACATTACATTGTGGCATCTCACCACCTTGATTACTTAGCCTGGAGCTTATTTTAAATTTCATTAAAAATTAATAGAGTTTAAAAATAGTTTTTTTTGACAAATATTACGTTGTTTTATTGAATAATGTCAAAGGTTACAACCAAAGCACAACAAAGATAACATTTACAAACAAAGGCAAGAATTAGTCCAAAGAATTAATAACCACCAATGACTGCTTCATAGCAGCACACCTCATCAATCCATCTGCCACTCGTTCGCCTCCCTATATATATGCGAAAAGGAGATATTCAATCCAGAAGAGCCCAAGGAGGTTTAGAGACCAAATTGCACCAATAAAATAACATTTAGGGAATCTCACCAACATGCCTACCAACAATGAGCCTCAAGCCTTCCAAAAGGGCTCTAATCTTAGCTTCATTTGCAGTTGTGATCCACAAGGTCCCCTATAATAGAGAACCACGCACCCTCTGCATCTCTCACTATAGCCCCTATTCCGGCCAAATCCAGATTACCCAAAAAGCTTTTATCAAAACTCAATTTTCAAGCAGCCAACCAACAATACGGAGGGTCGAAAATGCTTTTGGCCTCACTTTGACAACGTTAAGCTTACAAAGATTATGAAGATTGATATGCATCTGATTTGGCAGTCCCATAACCTTTCTTAGTAGAAGAGATCCAACTCCACATGTTATGTATGATCTTAGCTTTTATACAGTCCATAGTGAGACGTTTCCCTTCAAAAGACTATCTACTACGCTCACAAAGACAAAACGAACATCCATTATTCCTCTCCTCCTCAAATTGTCATGCGTTAAAGTCTTACCCTGAAAGAGCACCTACAAAAATGCCTGATTCTTGTGTGGAATGCACCAAGTCCAATTATTCCTCTCCTCCTCAAATTATCAAGAGTTAAAGTCTTACCCTGAAAGAGCACCTACAAAAATTCCTGATTCTTGTGTGTGCACCAAGTCCAAACATTTCGTAGGGATGCTTGCTGCCACCTCATCCTCCTATTAAAGAGAATCCTATTAATAGATATAACAGAGGACACCCCACTATGCGTGGCTTCCCAAACAGTCTCATTATCAAAATTAGGAGAGAGATATATACACTCCAATGCCATTAAGAACTCTTCAAATTGTGATAAAACAAAATCTGGCACCAGTATATAAACATCGAATGTCCCACGAGATGAACTGCATGTTACTAGAGTACAACTCATTAATTTTAGCCATAGGATCAGTCACTTTAGCAAAGATCTATGGGAAGTCAAATTTCAGCGGTCTGTCCCCCAACCAAGTCTAGTGCCAAAACAAATTTTACTCGAAGTCTAGTGCCAAACCAAGTCTACGGGAAGTCAAATTTCACTTTAGCAAAGATCTATAGGTACTCAAAGAAAGCCTCCTACAAGATAAATGTTGCATGGGTGTGGCCTTTAAAGGCCTTGTGAGTGCTTGTAATTGAACTTTCGATATAATGGAACATGAAGTCAGTGAGAGTCTGGTTCTGTGTAGAACATACTAAAGAAACTATGTTTGTTGATACCGGATTGAACTTGACATGTTTGGTCAGTCGGTTGGAAAAACCCCATGTTACCTGGTCATAGAGATTAAACCGATAAGGATTATAATAAGTCATCCCCTTAATGAGGTCAGAGTACACCTGGATGAGTGAGCTGAGGGACTGTATTACTCTTGTGTGTGGTGGTGGTCTTCAGAGATGGGGCTAAAACTTCATCAGCGTACCATCACATGACGTGCACATATGATAGCCATTTCGAGAAAGCGAACCACCTTTCAAGGTGAAGCTTGTACATGTGGGACAGATTACCCTTATGCACCTTAAAGCTGTGGTTCATCAGGTTTAGGTGACCTTAGTACGTCTCTAGTGAAGAGCCTGATATCCACAGAGTGAGATTGCGACTCCTTGTCTATTGGTAAGACTTTGGTGACCCACTAATGAGCCCCTGTATAGATTGTGGGTCATGGGAAACACTGGGTCGGTTTGAGAAAGCAAGTGTAAACCGTAGACCACAGTAGAAGGTGGAGTGCCCCAGTGTTTATTTATTTATTCTTATACTATATGGATAATTTTCCATCAAAATATTTAATTTTGTTTGTTTTAATGTTATATGATTTTTTTATAATTGTTATTTGAATTTTTTTAAATGTTTGGGTATTTTTTGTAAAAATAGAGATATTAATTTTACATTGATTTAATTATTGAAATATGTTTTATGAATTTTTTAAAATCATAATATTATTTTAAAATAATTTAATATTGCATAGGAGGCCCAAATATGTATAAGGGCCCATCATGGCAATTTGGTGGGGACCATGAAGTGCCACCTAGGGTGGCACGCCCCACCTTATGAACCTTTTTTTTCTTGCATCGAGCTCATGGCTTGAGGGTGAAGAAAAATTGTGTATGAAGGACGCTTTGAAATTGAATAAGGAAAGTGTGAGAAGACTTGTGCATAGAAATAAGACAGCACACCATTATTTTAGGTATTTTCTTATTAAAATTAATTGATGGGAAAATGATTTAGGAAATTGGGCGATAAGGTTCTAGCACATTTCATATGATCTTGATGACCTATCTATAGAATAAGGAGTTCATATCTCTCACCCCACAAGTCACCCAAGATCAATGGTGAATATTTAATCTCACAAGAAGAGACAAATCACGGAAAACCTTAAAAAACCCTTAACCCCTTGAAGCACTATAAAAAGGGGTGCCCTATCCCATATCTCTACACACCTAATCTCTCTTCTCTCTCTCACATCTCTCATAGAGGGGCACTCTGTTCCTAGAGTCCTCTCTCTCTCTCTAGTCATAGGAGGGCACCACCCATATAATTAGTCTCTCACTCACATTCTCAAGAAAGGGACACTTCCCACATAGTAGATCTCTCTCTCCAATCTTGTTATCTTATGGCCTAAGGGTTAGGTGTAGTAATGAGATGCTATCTCTCTCAACTGGATTATCAAGGGGTTAAGATTTAGTTTGAGACCCAAGTTTTCAAAGGAGTTCTTATTCCATTGGAAGGTTTGGCCTAATTTCTTTCCTAAGATTGAAATTAAATGTTGACCATTGACCTATGCCATTGGAAAGTGGTGATTCGGTGTGGGGTATAATAAGCCCGGTTGAGATAATCTCCGACACTCTTTCTTATTTCATGTTATATTTATTTCTTATGCTTTTTGTTATTCCCAAGCATAGAATTGTGATTTTCTTTGGTTAATAAAAGAAAGGTTTTAGTGGCATCAAGTTTTACATCTTAGATTTGTTTTTCTTTATTTCTTTTCAAGTCGATTATATTATAATAGACTACTTGTGAGTGATCTAAGCCAAAAAAGAAAAAGAAAAAGAGAAGAAATATATATATATACACCAGCTAGATTACATAAGTCCAACTTTCAATAAAATCCCGTTCCAAGGACTGGACTTACATCTTCTATTATAGTCTCCACTAATAAGCATCAACTCTCTATTGAAACCCTACTTGGCAATAAGAAAATGTCTCCATAAAGATGTAACATCTGTGAGCTCCATCGCCACTTTGCCAACAAAAGTAAGTTCATAACCTTCAATATCCTTACACCCCAACCTCTTTGTTCTTTTGGAGTAAAAACCTGATCCCAATTCACGAGATGATATTTCCTTCATTGATCCATACTTTGTCATAAAAAATTCCTCATCATCTTCTCAATTCCTTTAATTCTTGAGTTTGACATGATGAACAAAGACATTTGATAGATGGATAGATTTGATGAAAAAGGTTTGATAAGATTAATTCTCCCTCCAAACAATAAATATTTCACCTTACACAAATCCAGTTTAGTTTTAACCCTTCTACACATGGGATCCCAAATTGACCAAAGGAAGCTAGAATAAAACATAGGCATACCGAGATAAGTAAAGGGGAAATTCTCCACCATACAACCTAAATTGGAAGTTAAGCCAAAGACAAATCCTCTTGACAACTCAATCCTATCATCATTATTGTGTTGAAGTTTACTTTTAACATGATTGCCACCTCTCGGCAATTAAGAGATCTCTTGACGTGATTGATGTGTTCCATTTCAGCATCACTAAAGATTATAACGTCATCAACATACTGTAGGTGTGAAATTCGAGGCGCATCCTCAGAATTAGAGAAAACGCTTATGCAACCCAATGCCTCTTCATTTCTAAGCAATAGGCTAAAAGCTTCATCTACCAAAGTGAAAAAGAAAGATGAATGAAAGTCACCCTATCTGATACCTCCACAAGCCTTAAAATAACCTCTCGGGGTACCATTTATAATAATTGAAAAATGGGCCGAAGAAAGGTAAACCAAAATCCAGTTTTTCCATTTTTCACCAAAACTTATACACATCATAGTCTCCATTAAAACATTCCACTCTACCTTGTCATAAGCCTTTTCCATGTACATTTTGATAATAACACCAGGTTCACCACTTTGAGATCTGGCATGGACATATTTTTGAGCTGCAAGAATACTATCCATAATCTTTATGTTATGAATAAACACAGATTGAGTCTCATAAATAATAGGAGACAAACCACTTTGAACGTTTCAGCAAAAATCCTTGAGACAAAAGGCTCGTGAGAAGACTTATTGCCCTCACATCTTTAATTCTAGCAATGGGTGACTTCTTAGGAATTAAAGAGATATACATGGAATTTATACTTTTATCAATGACCACCTCCCCCCCCCCCCTTCTTAGCATAAATTCTTTTACCATCACCAACAATTCATTTTTAACCATACTCCAAAATTTCTAGAAAAAAATCAAAGGGAAACCATCTGGACTCCAAAATTTCTAGAAAAAAATCAAAGGGAAACCATCTGGACTTTGGGCCTTGTCTCTAGATAGTAAAAAAATAGCTCTTTCTAACTCCTCCTCAGATACTTCTTTTTTCAGATCCAGTACCATTTTTTTTGTTAATTGTTTTCAAGGAAGCCCATCCGATTTCACTCCAAAATCATCCTCCCTTGAAAAAGCTTACTTAAAATGATAAATAATTTCCCTTTCCCAATCATCATGGTCTCCTTCGTCAACCTCATCCATCACAATGCCTGAGACATCATTTGTCTTCTTCTAAGGCTTATAATGGAGTGAAAAAACTTACTGTTTAGATTCCCTTCTTTAAACCACTTGACACGCGATTTTTGTGTCTAATAGATCTCCTCCATCCTCATCAAATCATGTAAATATACTAGCAGTTGCCACTTTTCCAATTGCAGCTCATCTAACAAAAAACCATTGTAATGCATCTCATCATCAATCTCTATTATTGGTGTATTACATTGTCAATTTTTATTTTCACATTAAACCTAATGTCCTTTTTCCACTGAATAAGTTTATGCTTCACATTCAACAAGTTTTTGTGTAATTGAAAACCACTCCATCCATGAACAATAGTATTAGCTCACATCTGTTTATGCTTCACATTCAACAATTTTTTGTGTAATTAGAAACGACTCCAACCATGAACAATAGTAGTAGCCCACATTTGTTTATTAAATCTATAACATATGCCTCTTTTAGCCATATTATCTCCATCTTAAAAGGCCTTGGTCCTACCACCATCTTGTCAGTATCCAAGAGAAGGGGTCAATGATCCGATGACAATCTTGGTGAAGCATTGACACAAAGCAAAGGGAAGGCTTCCTTGAGCTCACTAGAAACTAGAAACCTATCCAATTTACTCATGACTAAGTTCGAAGTATTGTTGTTAGTCTAAGTAAATTGAGTACCATTGACAAGAATATCCACCAAAGAATGTTGTTCAATAAAATTATTAAATGGCCTCGTCATAGAATTATAAGGCAAAGAAGAAGAACTTTCATCTGGCCATCTAATGAGATTAAAATCCCCACCGACACACTATGTCAAATTATGATGAGAAGCAAATTGAGAAATATCATTAAAAAGGAGCCCTTTCAAAGCATATTCATTGGGTCCATAAACATCCATAAAAAAACAGAGAAAGGTCCTTAAAAAAAAAAAAGTCACCAAAATTCTATCATTGTGAAAAACTTAAATCAACAAAAGCATCCCAAATAGCAAAAAGTCCCCCAAAGCCCAACATGCATGCACCCAACAAAAACCAATAATACCCATGTCCCAAATACTACCAACATCAACAATAAAAGGAACCAGAAGTTTAGTTTCTTGAAGCATCAAAACATAGACTCGATATTTCCTTACTAGAAGCTAGACCTCCCTCTTTCTACGAACCTCTCCTTGGCCCCGTACATTCCAACTAATTATGTTCATAATAGTTCAGGGTGACTCTGGTATTCTCCCTCCATCAGACATAGAAAGATGCAATCCCATCACCGAATGTTGGCTGTCATCACTAATATTGAAAATTTCATCATCCCCTTTGCTTAGTCTCTGAATATCTCCATCCCTATGCTCAATTTTCTTTATGCAACCTTAAAGAGAAATAAGTGGATCTTGGAGTTTCTTTTATCTTTACTTTGCATTTGCCAATATTATTAGAAGATGATGGCTCCTTACTTACCATCTACCTCCTTATTTACTTGCTCTTTAGCCACATGTAGATTATTCTTGATGGCATCCAGAACTCTAGCTTGAAATCCACCCCCATATCATGGAACATATTCTCAAAATTCAAGTCAATATCTGTCATATTCAAGGTTTGAGTATTCTGATCCTCACTGATATTTGCCTTAACAGTTGCACAAATTCAGTGTCCTCTATACTCATTGTCAAAGCCTTATCCAACTCATTCACATACACCATATTCCAGGGTATAGATACCAGAAAATGTCCCAAACTATTATCCTCCTATAGAACAATGAACAATAAACCTTGTTGTTCAGAGGATCCCTATTCTTAGCACGATCCAGATCCATCCTAAGGGCTACTGGCGACAGATGCTCTGGCATTATCATTAAACAAAAAGAGAAAAACTTGTAGAACAATTTAGCGTCAAAGAGAACCAAAATCCTTAGAAGAGCATGAAGGACTTCCTTGCTATCATCAGTGCCTTCCCTCACAATATCAATACCGTCTTTTTTAAGGGAAGTGCCTTCTGTCTCTTTAGGAATTATAATTACTCAAAGCAGTTCCTGAGAGCTGCATCTCAACCGTCAAAGCTTTCCTTTCCAACATCACCATGCATGCCACGTGTAATACAGTGCTTCAAGTTCCCATCTTCCTCATATCTCCATACGTTGCTGCAGATGTACTAGAGATTTGTGAAGACAAGTTTGGTACTCCTATGTCCTTATCAAAATTGGAAATACGCACTGTCATCCCCTTTTTTGAGTTATTTGAAGACCCCTTTAGATTCTTACCAAATTTTAAAATTCCACTCATCTGTCCTACAAGAGATTGAATACTCCTATCTGTCGCTAAATCGGACTTACCAATAATCAAGGCACTCGATTTAGAAAGTTGATCAACATTACTATTAAAGGACAATTGATTACCATTAGAAGCATTTGAAGAATTTTGAATTTGAATTTCACCTCTTTTAATAGGTTTCCGGATTCAAATGGTCTTAGAATTCGAATTCAGTAACACAGCTTTAGATGGCCACCTAATCATACCATGTGTCCTTACATCATTGATTGAACCCTCAGCATGTGACTACACCACCATGGATGAACCTTCATTCTGCAACATGGTGTGTGGTGAAACGTTTGAGGCTGCAGCAGCCTTACTACCCCTGTGTACCCCTTTAGTCACAATCAGTAGGACAATACATGTTTTTCAAAGCATGACCTTTCTCCCTGACTTGGTCAACAAGACAACTTTCAGTTGAGACCCCAATAGAAATTCATGGTGTCCTATCCTTAAAACAATATTCTTCAAAATAGGACGTCCCAATTCCTTTAGGATTTTACCAAAAGATAAGTTAGGAGATGTAAATAACTCCAATCAACATAAACAAACACAACATATTCGGATGCCAAACTTTGAAAAACACTAAGATTCCAAGCATTAAAAGGAATACCACAACTTGATCTACATAGACTCCCTCTGAACATTAAAAAAAAAGAAAAATGGGATTCAAGGATCCAAGAACGTATAGAAAGAAGCTTACCCTGACCCTCCAACGGCGCAAATGTAAAGCCTTGTGCACCTCTTTTGGAGATTTGAGTCGAAACAAACCTCTATTATCTCCAAAAGAGGAGACCATTAGGGAATATGACAAATTCCAAGTTCTTCTAGTCTAGTCTCTAAGACCAAAAGTCATTTGAAAGTGGAGAAAAGCTACCAACAACCAACAAATTTAGTTATTTGAAAGTATCTTTCAACTCCTCTTCCTGAAAAGATATCTTAGGAATCCAAGCTGCCCTACCAACAACATTCCCATCACCAACATCATCAATAAGTTGTTTCCACCGCCATCACCACCTCCAGACTCTAATGTCATCATCATCACTTCATCACAGACTTTTGCCTCTCTCTCTCTCTCTCTCCTAAGTTTGTTGCAACCTTTCTTTCCTTGAACAATGGCTATTGGTCTAAAACTCTTAATGAGTGAACTTCTACGATATTCAAGTTATGGCTCATCAGTCTATTTAAAATTCACGATTGTCTAGTAGTGTTTGAGTTTTAATATTTTTTTTACAATATATATATATATATATATATATATATATATTACCCATATGAAGATTTCAAAGGTATTTTTATTATTTTATTTTTGGAACACACACACACACAGGCGAAAATGAACAGTGATTTTGCCTACCCTCATCACCATCCAAACTTCATCACATGTCACAATTATCTGGTAATGTTTCAAATTTCATTTTTTCTTTTACTAATCGGAATGATCTAAAATTTGGAGTGTGTGTACATCTTAGTGAGGTGCGCCTAATAAAAATATGAAAAAATAATTTGAAAAATATAAATCGATCAAAATACCGTCGCAAATTTTTGGGGGTATTTTGATCAATTTATATTTTACAAATTATTTTTTTCATATTTTTATTAGATGCACCTCATTAAGATGTACAAGCGCTCCAAATTTCAAGTAATTTGGATTTGTAGAAACAAAATGAAAATTGAAACACTATGGGACAATTGTGACCATGCGATGAAGTTCGGATGGTGATGAGGGTAGACGAAATCACTGTTCATTTTTGCCAATAGGCATTGGGAAGAGTTTTCCTATATATATATATGTGTGTGTGTGTGTGTGTGTGTGTGTGTGTGTGTGTGTGTGTGTGTGTGGGAAATGTTTATAAGAGATTGTTTTGATGCCCAAATATCCTCAAATTGATATCTCAATATCAAGATGTATGAACATGAGAAAAAAATGGATTTCAAGTTTTGGATATAGTGTATTTTGTAACGTATTTTTGGACCGTCAATTTTCAAGATTTTTAAGTTTTCATTGATTTATCGATCTACACTATTTTTGAAGTTTCAAACTTTATAAATAAAGATAAAAATATATTCTAAGGCTATCACAAATATTTTCAGTATTGAAACTATATTTCTCGCCACTATTTGAAGGTAGGCTCTAATTTGATTGTTTAGAGCCTAGACTCTATACAATAGATATATATATATCGCATCTTCGGTGATAGAGCCTGATTTGATGAGCTTGGAGCATGAAATTTCTTATTGAATTCATCTCTTCTTAATTGGGGGAGACATTTTCCATATTCCAGATAGACTGCTCCATAGGGGACAAGATCATCATGTATAATGTGAGGTATGGCAATTTACTATACTTCAAAGTGAGAAAACTACAGATCTTAACAACCTTGTGTCAGAGAGATTCACCTTCATCTCTTCAAGCAACTCCAACAATTCATATAAACTATGACTATAATACAATTTGGTTTTTCTCCCACTTATTTATTTTCTTTAGATGTTTTTATAACTTTTCATTCTTATTGGTATTTTACTAATTCTTCTTTTCACACATAGAATTAAAGCTGCGTGGGAGAAATTGGGATGTGCATCCAACTTTTAATGTGATCTCTGCATACCAATGAAGCTGAAGGGCAAATTCTATTAGACGGCAGTGAGTCCAACTTTACTTTATTAAGCGAAATATTAGGCGGCCAAGAAAGAACATACCCATAGGATGGGTGTAATCGAGATGAGGATGTTGAGATGGATGAGTGGCAAGACAAGAAGGGATAAAATTTGAAATGAATGCATTCGGGAGAACTTAGGCGTGGCTCCAATAAGAAATAAGATAAGTGAAAGTAAACTAATGTGGTCTAGCCATATGCAGTGCAGACCCAGTACAACAATTGTTAGAAAGTGCAAGTTAATTCAAGTGCAAGGCACAAAAGAGCAAAAGGTAGGCTCAAAAGTTCGTTGTGGGAAGCAGTGATAAAATATATGGGGACTTGTGGCCTTATTGAGGGTTCGACCCTTGATAAAGTAGAATGATAGACCAGAATTCGTGTAAGCGACCCCAAATAGTTGGGAAAAGGTTCTGATGATGATGATGATGTTCTTCTTTTATATTATATTCTTCTCGAATGTGTTTTATAATTATAAAAATCTAGAGAAGTTCATTAGCCTAGGATGTCATAATCTCAAGAGACAAGAGTTTGTGTATATTCTACAATAATGGTTTTCCATCTAGATTCTCCATTAGTACAATGCAATTAACAACACCTCTCTCGCCGCTGGTGCCCTTGCATTTTGTTTTAGTGAGTCTGGGTGAGCATCGTAGCGTTGTCATGTAACAATTTAATCTGAATTTTAGAAATCAACATAAAAAGCTCATAAATTCAATGTTAATTTGAAAATACAAATGAGATGACAATGCCAAATTTGCAAATATTTAAGACAAAGCGAAAGAATAGGAGATATAGGTAGAAAACTAAAAAAGAATAGGAGATATAGGTAGAAAACTAAAAAAATCAAAGGGCCAAAAAATCATACATATTAGAGTATGTAAAGAAAATAATATTTAGGAAAAAACAATGTTTTACAAATACATGAATCTACGCTATGGAAATATAAAACATTTGATTTATGCAAATGCTATACAAACAATGCACACCCAAAACCTATGTTAAAAAATTACTCAGATTAAAAAAACCAAATGATTCAAGTTACCCTGGAGCCAGCCAGGGCCTAAGTTTAGGACCATCCAATCAAATTAGGACAACGGTAAGAGAGAATATTACTTTATGTTCATTGTGTATGTTTGTGTGATTTTGAGTGAGGCAAGATGCTATCTCAACAGTCGACATCAATCTCCCTACCCCCCTACTTGTGTGGTCTTTTGTAACTTTTTGTTTAAATAATGCAGTTAAGAATGACCTCTAAGGTTAGGAAGTTAGGGTGGTGGATTGCCACAATATGATATCTTAAGTTCCATTTCTACTATGAGTAGGGGACCCAATCCCCATTGAACTGCCCCCCCCCATCCCAAAAAAAAAAAAGAATGTAATTTTATTTTATTTTGTCCCATGAAATATGAAAGAAAGGAAAAAACAATTGAGGATGGTGGTCGCACAGTCCCCATTGATATAACAAATTCTTAAATGTTGAATAAATATTGGGAATCAACCAACCAATCCTCTTTACCTAACAATAATGATCAAAACATCAACAAACAAAGCAACCTTCAAAATCACATTACGTTTTTTATCTCACTTTTGGGTTCACACTGGAATAAGATAAAAGAAATATGAATAGAACATAAACTTAAGCACAAAATCTAAAAAGAATATGCAATAGACCAAAAGAAAATGCTCTTATAAGATCAAGTTGAAGAAATCAACTAACAAAATGAGTTGATAATGTAGAACTCAAATGGATTATAAGAGGTGAATGCATTGATGCAACCAGTATTTTAAACCCAGATCGGCCTGGTGAACTGGCAATCAAGTAAACCAGCCCGGATTGTCAAATCATCGACCCGGATCGACAACCCAGCCGATTCTCTTGAGTGGGATTCATGAAACAAAAATAAAAAAAATAAAAAGACAAATAATAAAAAATATAAATCATGGAATTGGGTAATAATGATTGACTGATTCCCTGACAGAATTGGTTTATTTCCCCAATTTTATGGGAAACTACATTATTTCCAATTCAAACCAGGAACCGTGTCAGTTCCCATTGATTCCTAATCTAGATCAGCGTGTTTTAAAGCACTGAATGCAATACTAATGAATTGGCAAAGGAAGGATTTTCCTTCCCCTTCATCTCTGCCTACCTAGGGATGCATTGTGTTTAGGCATCTTATAAGGACCAATTTTGCTGTCACGACCTTGCTCCCTGACCCCTACCGGAAGCATAAATCCCTATGCATCCTTATAACTATCATGCAATGGTGATGGATCCACTTATCTGCACTGAAATGGTGCCTTCTCACAAACTCTTATTGCACAGCTCACACTCTCCCAACAATCGCTGCTCACCAAACTTTCGCTAACCTTGCCTTAGAGAGAGAGAGAAAAATGAAGGGAGAATGGGTGGCGTGGGTGAGAGGGTGGCTTAAGTACTCAAGAGATGGCCAAGTGGCGCTAGTGGTTGGGCAAGTGACACCCAAAGTACAACAAGTGGCAAACACTCTTCATGCATGCCAGAGTCATGCACTGCGCCTTGTGCCTTCTTCAGCCGACGATGCCTACATGAAGCTGCCCATCCTTCAGCTCACGCGGCGTTACCTCCCTCCATCGTCGCGCGCCTTCTCTTCTTCCCGTCCATCGTCGTTATTGATACAGATATTCCGGTCTAATGCGTAGTGCCTATGATAATTGGGGGGCGCGACCCACCCTGTTATTTACAGTTACCTCCCTACTCCACTCCTATCATAGGAGTCGAGGTACAAAATATCTACTACCAATGGAGGACCCATTGCATAGAGGCCAGAAATCACACACACACACACATATATATATATATATATATATATATATATATATATATATA
>NW_006497557.1:2003815-2070267 GCF_000471905.2 Amborella trichopoda | reverse complement strand
GGCTAGAAATCACATATATCAATATTCATATAACAGAATCCCAGTGTCATATTCACAGTATCGCAGTATGATAGTATCAGTATCACAAGATGGCAATGTTAATATCACAGAATGATAGTATCAATATCACAGAATAACAATATCAGTATTACAGAATAACAATATTAATGTCACAGAATAACAATATTAGTATCACTTTTAACAATATCAATGTCACGAAATATCTGTATCAGTATCACAGAGTAACACAGTATCACAGAGTAACAGTGCCAGTATCATACATTATGAGAGTCATAGAATCTTAAACGTACTTTGTCGCCTTCAGGTATGGACGGTAGGGGTCAGGGGGACAGGGTCGTGACATCTGCAATCCTATACAACAAAGAAATAAGCCTCAGACACATAATTGCTTGTCCAACATGGACAACATATCCCCCATGTGCATTAATACTTTAGATATTTGATCTAACACTTTCAACCATGAGCTTGAGGCATGTCTCGATTTTTCGTGTTACATGTTGCATGTCAGCCTTTAATATGCAGTATAGAGCTTCGTAACCATGTCAAAAATATACACCGATGATTTAGTCATGCATATAAAGCATTTTGAAGGTACATGTCTAGTAATTGAAAATGCATGATAATAAATTGGACTGTAATTTTTTTACTCAATTATTTCTTATTTAACTGGTATCTTAATGATAAATACAAATATATAAGTCATCATAGCTACATATGCCAACACCTCTGCATTGTTAGGTCATGCCAAGTCTTTTTTGGGAAGCCATGTTTGACCCATCATGTCGGACATTGCCACATATCATCCGTGTCTATATTTGTAGAAACATAGGGGAGATCCTATTCTTGAAATATGAAAAATGCTTAATTGGAAATGAACTTTTCTTTCTTTTGGATGAGAATACAAACCAATGATGAACCATTGTCCAATATTCTTCAGTAATATTAACATGTCTCCTATTATGGCTGGAGACATGAAATATGGGTTCAAGAAACCTAGTGTGATTTTCTCTAGAGAGGAGGATGATATATAGAGAAAATCCATCTTGCAACTTGAAAGAATAGTGTAACCCAAAGTTGACAGATTGAGGATAACAACAGAAAGGCACAAATAGTGCTCATTACAGAAAATGGTTATAATAAATTAATAATGGAGAACATGACAATGGAAGGAAATTGAGATAGGTAAATGTTTGAAGAACAATGCAATAAGGGTAAAATAGAAGTGGCTAATAAAAAGAAGAAGTTGTCTTCACATAATTTACTAGATGCTGTCTTCACACGATAAAATGCTATCAGATCCTAGATTCCACATTCTCAAAACATAATGTACCACCATTTCGAATAAACAATTTAAGAGATCTTTCATCTACACAAGATCAAAAATATTAAGGAGATGTCTCAGTAGAGCCATTAACACACTACAATTTGTGTTGGAGTGCAGATGCATTTGAGAAATAAACGTTCAATTTATATTTTGCTTACATCCTCATCAGAAAGACGGCACTTGAAAACCAGACTGTTATACGCTTGAGTGAACACAATCACCATATGTATTTAGAGGAACTTAGAGAAAAATCTATAATAGTTATGAGACATAAGTTAGGAGTGACTGTCTAACCGAAGGAACATCTGGATATGAGTTTCCTCTAATGATATTGTCAGGAGTTCATCTCCATCTCATACCATATATGTAAATTTGGAAAGAACGGTGCACCCCATCATTTAAGTAAAACTTCAATGCAAGATTGAAGTCATTCCAACCCAAGGCACATGTGGGTAAGAGTTTCCTCTAATGATATTGTTAGGAATTCATCTCCATCTCATACCATATATGTGAATTTGGGAAGAACGAATTTGTGATAATGCACTCCATCATGTAACTCAAACTTCAATGCAACATTGTACAATTTAAGTATGGCAAATTATATGGCCATTGCACTTGAAACGAAGTCTGATACAACCATAATGTGACTTTCATTTCCTATAATCGAAACAACTACTATTTTCTTTACTTGGCAAATAAAACAATCCATACTTAGGCTCTATAAATATGCTCTAGATGTCCTTACATATGACAATTTCCTTTCTTATTGGCATCATCCAGAAGGTTATTATTCATTTGGGTCAAATTCAAATTTGATATTAAATTTAAAGAGGTTTAATTCAAAATTCCTCTTATTACTTAAACCATAAATATTTTGCATTTTCATCTCTACATCAGCTATCATGCTACTAAAGGTGGAGAATAGTGCATGATATAATGAAATTTTCATAGCACCTCTGGATTTACTTTCTCATTCACATTCAGGCCAGTATAAATCTTGAATACTCCTCCAGGACGAACTCAAATATTACACTAAAGATTTCAAAAGTGGCTTAAAGAAACGCACCACATCATTCACTATTATGGCCTTAAGGAAGTTCAGCATACTACTAGGATGTGGTGTGGAGAACTCTAGGGATGTTTTGAGGAGGGGGAGCATCAATGAAAAAGGAGAAAATATCATGCTAAAAGAGAAAAAAAAACATTGAAAAAAATATGATTGAGAACTCAATGCGCAACAAGCACATAAACGAGGGGGGTTGCATGATTTCATAATATTGTTTCCATGGTTGAACCAAACAATAAGCATTCACAGGCCCTAATAATGGAGGACCAATTAAAAGAATTGAATTATAGTGTCATTACATAAGAGGGTATATATTAATAACATGTGGATGAATATTAGGGGATTCCCTCTCAGAAATTACATCCATAAAGTATTGAGCTCAATGCACCAATATTTGCAACTGCTTTAACAGTTTGATGGTAACAGGTACAATAATATATACAATCCCAACGTTATGATTTTAATAGAAACAAGCATGTAAAGATTTGAAGGAAACCTAGAGAATAGAACATAAATGATAGTGATGCTCCTATTATGTGTCACAACATGCAATCTGAAGTAGCAGCAAAATAAAATTATAAGCATCTTTAGCATCATAAATTTGCAGCACAAAGAGGAGAATTTAATTTTCATCTTTTATGTTCAGTGAGATGGTAGTGAAGTGTTTCTTTGATGCCCTATCAGTTAAAAGATGTAATAGAACATGCCAGTAGGAATAGACAGAATTACGCCCATGACAGAGCGAACTTCCACAGTTGGGAAAAGGATGAGTTGGTCATTAACTTGAAGAAACAATCTTACATCATGAAAGTGCCAATGATTGATACGTCATTGCCACTCATCAAAAAAGTTAGCAGGAAATTCAGACTGAGAGTCAAAAGCCACGTCAAACACTTCTAAATATCAGTAGCAGATTGTTTTTTAGTTCAAGCTCCATACTCTGCTGAAAATGAAAGAGGGTAGATCCATAAATACGAATGAGAAAATGAATCACCAAAAGTAGAGCAACCAAATATTATTCTCTGTGACCAGGAATGAAAATTGAAGAGAAGTTGACTAATATAAAAGCAAGCTAGATTCTTATGACTTTTGGGAAGGGGTTTTCTATGCAATAAAACTGCATACATAGAAGGATACCATGGTGATCAACGTGAAACTATTTTCCAGGCCATTTTACAATAACACCGTTGATGAATATGCTGGTCCAGGCCATGGTTTACAACAGAAAAGAAATATTCCATGAGGTCTTTTTCTTTTGTATAGCATTTTTTAGAATGGCATGCTATAGAAATAGTGTTGAAGGGAAAATTGTGCCCTTGGGAAACCATGCCTCATCATTTGTCACCAAGATGTCTTCGAATAAGGCCCCCATAATGTTCAGGTATTACTTTATGCAAAACCACATAAAAATCACTTGATCACTATGCACTCATGTCTTAGCTGCACAAAAGGTTACAGAATTAAAAAATAATCATACAAGAAAAAGATGTGAATATGCTCTACATGACCAGTTTGGGCTCTATCACATTCCATGTTGAGGTACTTTGGCTTTGTTTCAAAAGGCTAAACAGGAATCACAATAAAATTGCTTGCATCCTTGCATCTAAGAGAAACCAAACATAGCACGGGAATTATACTTCTCAAACACCATGAATTGAACCTAAAACTATCATTCAACCAACAATAGATACCATGAGCTCAATACCTTTCATATCCAAGGGCACAATGAATATGAGGAGATGAAGACAAAACCCTGTTTGATGACACATGCATCCCATCAAGAGATGTGTAAAGATAGAGAGTCTTCTTTACAAGCTAATCTCTTTTCTCTTCTATCATTCACCTGATACTATGGTGCAACAAAGAATAGGTCATTCCGTGTGCATAGGGTAAATCAATGTACACGGATGACTGGAATTACACAATACATATAAGTAAACAAAGTAAATTATAACAACGCATTCAGGAAACTAAGAAAAATTATCTTCTCTCCCATGGATAACACATCAACCAACCACCGAGATTGAAATTGAGCATACTATTACTCTGTAGATAGCAAAGCAGATATTGGGCTTGCTGGTTCAGTGTTAATCGCATTGCTCGATAGAACTCCATCCATGAAGATCATCCAATACCAGAATTCTCCCAAAAGAAAGGCCCTGAAAACAAAGTGGGTTTTGGCCTAGCAGGCCGTCCGGCCTCTGCATTAATGTCCAAGACTGAAGAAGGTTTCAACCTCTAAGGAAAGTTCAGTGCCAAATTATCGACTCTGTGTTCATAAATCTTTCCTTCTCTGTCTAATTTGTACTTTGAAGTTCCTTGGAATTGGCCCACGACTTCCCAAGGGACTCTGGGAACACTACGAATGGTCCACTGTATGAGTATGAAGTTCTCTGATGGCTGCCATACTCTCATTATCTTGACTCCGATTTCTTTGAACAAAATATGGCCATGGAATCTGAGCGCCCAGAAGATGAGCTTGTAATTCCCAACTCCATGGAATGTGTTGAGTGGATCAATGAAGGTAATATCTTCTCTGCAAAAACGTTCTTTTCAGAGAAGAACATGAAAAATATGGATTCAGTAGGAGACCCATAATAAACAAAGATATAAAAACAAAGTTCGTAAATACTGATCGCCAAATTTAGTTGACTTAGAGATTTATGAATATTTCAGATTTGGCACGAAAAACAGTGTGAAAAAATCTGATATGTAAGGATAACACCATATAAGATTACGAGTTGTAGTTATTTTATGGATATATTAAAACCATTGAATTATAAATTTTATGTCCTTACCTAGTATCATTAGAGTCATACTTGACAAATTTTTGTCTAAACTTTATAAAAAGACAACAATAATGCTTACTATGTAGTCACAACACATAAAACATGATAAATTTATTGGGAGCATATAGTGCAACAACAACAACAAAAATACTAAACATAAGAACTACAACAGCAAACAACAATAGCGAGCCTAATTGGATTAGCCACAGAAGAAAAACAAAAATGATTGGATTATCCATAGAAGAAAAAACAAAAATGACCGTTAATATAGGATTGCAGTTAACCAAAATACAAAAACTCAAAAATGTCCATCCAAATTGTTATATTGTATATATTAATGAAATAAATTTTTTTTTTATACGGTAAAATTTATCAAACTTCTGTATGCAGAAAGAAAGAAATAAAATGCTTATGCAAATCCAAATATTCAAAGCGCATTGTAATTTCCTAGCAACCTAAATTTTTAGTTGTCATTGAATCTCTCTTTTTCTCTTCACAATATGGCATTTTGTATTTAGAGGAAAAGCATAATTTTCATTGGGTTACTCTTACTCTAACTCTAAAAGATATAGACTTGTCTTGATAGATTATTTTTTAGAAAATATATTGTACTTTTTTTAAGCGAAATGTTTTTGATGAAATTTTGTTAAATCAAAGATTCTTAATTTAGTTTCGCTTTTAATGTACTTTCTCTAAACCAAAATTCAAAGACGTTAAATCAATGAAGACATAAAATCATAATGAAGAAGCTTCTTTGGAAAGTTTTTTTTTTTTCAGAAAAAAGATAAAATACAAATTTATATAAGCTCCATTAAAAAACATGATTTTTTGAAGATTTTTTGAAAAATCCCAAGTTCTTAACTTATTTCAAAAAATTGAGAAACAATCATGTTTTAAGCGGAGACTTGCTAACTATGATTTAGAGAGAGAGAGAGGTTTACCTGTAAATTTGGTAATTGAGACCTTGGAGAAGAGAAAAAGGCAAGTCTTCCAGTAGTGTTCTGACAGCAGAGCCCAGATTGACATAGAAATCATTCTTCTTATCTCTCTTTTCAACTTCCTTGGAAACACCAAGTTTGGGAATTGAGCTGCTATCCCAACCCCAGTATTGGATGAGAGAGAATTCAAAAAAGGGAAGGTTGAGATTCTTGGAAGCTATTGCGCATCACAGCTCGAACCGTCGGTTCATGGCATTTGAAGGAGTGCAGGGAAGGAGGGAAGTGGATGGGAGAAGCCATTTCCTCCTCTTGCTTTCAATCCCAATTCAGTTCTCTCTTTTCGAGTTAATCGATTGATCGTCCACTCGTCTCGTGACGCTGTCATTTGTTTATCCGTGTTTCAAAATGAGAGTGCAGAGACAAAACAAGTTTTATCCAGATAAGTGATGCACCACGTCTCATATGGACAGGAAAAGTGCATAGGGTGGCAATGGACCTGGACCCAGCCGGGGATCCGACGGTTAGACCTGATCCAGGTTAGGGTATGGGTTAAAAAATTAGACGTTAGGGGTAAGTTCAAATTTTTGACCGGTCTAATCAAGTTTGGGTCTCAGTCCGAATCCGAGTCCAAGATTATAATTTCGGGTCCATCTTCGGCTCTAACGACGAAAGTATACAAACTACTTTTAGTAGAAGTGTAGCTCATGCCTTTGTTCTTTAGTCGAGTGATGCACGTTTTTACCGAGACCCAAGAGAGTGAATATGCCCACATAAGAAACTGCTTAGCTATAAGAGCGAGAATATGCCCTCACTTCTTAGGAAAGTGCTGTCAATACCATTACCACTCTGTCATGAGATAGCAATTCTTTTGTCCAAAATATTTAAGATGGCACCACAATCTATTTTTATCTCTAATTATAAAATTTTAAAATTTTAAAAATAGTTTAAATCAAAAAAATCCATAATTCTATGAAAAATCTTGAAAATGAACTCTGTGTTGTAAGATTACTATTGTTAAGACTTGAAATCTCTTTTTTTTTCTATATCTATATATATCGATGTCATGATATTAAATTACATGTTTGTTCAATATAAAAAAAACCTTTTTAAAGGATATTAGAAGTGCACTTTAATTCTACATCTTTGTAATTCTACCTTATATATATATTTTTTGCAAAAAAATTATTTTCAAGTAACTTCACTGGATGCATTTCGCATTGGGCTATGAGTGGGGCATGCCCATGCCGAACGAACCCAAGACTGTTTTTGGTTTGACGGGAACCAGTCCAATTTATATCATTGAGACCTGAGCACAGTATGAACGACATGGCCAGACTAGGCCCATCATCATCGATATAATTTTACCAATTAATTATTATCTATACTACATTATTATGTCGAAGTTATGGAAAAGATATATCGCAAGAATAAGAAAGATCCCTATTTCAAGAGTAATTGTATGGCAAGTGTTTTTCATTGAAGGCTTTTATTTTCAGTTGTTGGATGATGTGAGGCAGTTTCTTACCATTGGGAGATAAGTCTGGAGTGATACGGTAGTTAATGTTCTCGTGTAATTAAACCATCATAAGTAACTAATGAAGAGTAACCCTTCTGCATTCAATAATCACTTCCTCACTCTTTAAATAAGATCCTCTCATTTTACATATGTTTTTTATTATACAAATTTTAAGCAATAATTACTCTCTCTCTCTCTCTCTCTCTAAACATAAAAGGCAACTTTAGACACTCTTTCAAGAAGATTTTTAGAAGTCCAACTAGGTATTATGGCAGTCTACTTTCATTGTTTTTTGGGGAATGATTTCATGCAATAGTTGTATAGTAGTATAATGTAACTATTTTCAAAAACCATGTTAGAGACATTTGTTTGACACGAATTTTTAAATATACACTCTTTTCATTATGAAGAATAATCATAAAGAGAAAATTTTAAAAAAATGCTCTAGAGAGTTTTCATTCTAGCCCAATTAATATAAGTTGTCCATTTTATTGAGATGGTTAGATCTAGGCCTCAAAATGATTTTTTTATTTCCAAAATTTTTGTATAGCTTTATTATCATTAGATTAATAATGCTAAAACAGAAAAAAGTGATTTTGAATTTGTTAAGGCCTAGATCTTGAAATTCACCAAATGGATGATCGAGATTCATTATTAGATGAGTACTAATTTTGACCATATCTAGGATGCAAATAGAATTTTTTTTTTTTGATAGGATTGATTATGAGGATAAAAAGAATGTGCGTGCAAAATTTGGGGTCTTACAAATGCCAAAAATATGGTTTTCTAGAGGTGTGGTTGCATTATACTACTATACAACCGTTGCATTAGACCATTTCCTTTCTTTTCTCTTGTTGTATATATGCACGATGTAATATCTTAGAGTTCGTCAATAGGATCTTTATAGTTCTTTTTAGTATATATTTTTATTGAACCTGACTATGTATTTATGGTTCTTTGTTGTTTTATTTGTTGATAGCTTTTCAGCGTATTGAGACTGATTTTTCCTATAATTATAAATTATTATTTTTCATTTTTTGTTTTGGAATGTGATTCTATTCAATTGTGAAATTTATGATCCCATCTAGTAACCTTAAACAATAAAAGTAATTGCACCTATAAATCTTACTAAGAGATGCAATTCCACGGTAGAAAATCCTAAAACGGTTTTAAAACCAACATGGGACTCTAAGAGAGAACCATACTTTTGAAATGGTGATGCACTTGGGTTGTTCTCCAAGGGTGGGAGGAATTTTTTTATGGAAACGGTCAGCTATAAATGAATATGTTATCACCTATGACTGACTGTATAGTTCCTTTGTAGACATTGGTTCGATTGACTCGTACCTTTTCAGAAGATGTGTGATTGAAGAGCTTCACACCCTTTAAAACAAAATATACTCTATCTCTCTCTCTCTCTCTCTTCATGGCAAGATGGGAAGAAGGGTTTTGCATAATTTATCTAAGTGCTATTCCCTTTTAATATTCTCTCATATTTTTACAATTCTTGTAGATATCCTCTAGAAATTTTGGCTCATAGAATTATTTGAAAAGCCCTTAGAAACCCTTAAAAAACCCTTCAAAACCTACCTAAGTTCACAAAAATTGACGCCTAGATTATAAGGAATCAAGATCTTTCCAATGATCCAAGAATTACTCAAATCCGATATAACTTCAAAAGTTATGGGGAAGTTATGAGCTGGACAAAATTGTTCATACTAAATTCCAACCAATTCATCAATGCACGATCATGTCAGGCAAAACGCCGCACGACCTACCGTGTGTTAAGCGGCATATAGACCCACAAGTCGCTGCCCAAACGTCAAGCACAAATTGTCCCTCTTCATGTTGTTCCACCAGAAGATCTTTTTCAGATCCTGGTACATCTTTGTACTCCTTGGGTGTACTGTATAACGGGAGTGGTGTGCTTCTTCTAGAACAACCCTTTTTATACTTTTATCATACTTGGCCCTTAAACCTCAACAACTCATCACTGCTCATAGCGAAATCCCCTTTTTCTTCCATTTTCATTTCTTCAAGGATTTTCATCAGTTGAGGATCTTCTTTTTGTGCTATTCAGATATGTTGAATGAGTTGGGGCTCTACTCTCATACACGAAAGCATTCCAACCCCATCATAGAGGGGTAGAGTTGGGTGCCATTCCACTGCATCCTCTAGCAATCCCATCTCTTGAACCATCAGGTGTGCCACAGAGACTATGACTTTTCGTCTTAGGGCGTCGGCTACCATGTTAGTTTTGCCTGGATGTAAATCAATTGTACAGTCGTAATCATTTAGTAAGTCCACCCGTCTTCTTTGCCTCATATTCAACTCCTTTTAGGAAAATAGGTACTTGAGGCTCTTGTGATCCATGAACACCTTAAATTGAGTCCCATAAAGGTAGTGTCTCCAGACTTTCAACCCAAACACTACGCCCGCAAGCTCCAAGTCATGGGTTGGATAATTTTGCTCATACGACTTCAACTATCTTGAGGCATAAGCAATGACCTTACCTCTATGCATGAGTACACATCCAAGCCCTTTATGGGATACATCGGCATAAACCACAAAGTCCTCAGTTCCTTTAAACAAGGTCAGTATCAAGGCTGTGGTGAGTCTTTTCTTAAATTCATGGAAGCTTCTCTCACAGTCCTGTGACCACACAAACCTCACATTCTTTTGGGTCAGTCAAGTAAGGGGAAGCGCTATATTCGAGAATCCCACTACAAAGCCCCTGTAGTATCCTGCTAACCCCAGGAAGCTATGAATTTCGGTCACATTTGTTGGTCTCCCTCACTTAAGTACTGCTTCAAACCTAGAGGGGTCGACCGTGATCCCATCTTTAGAAATGATGTGACCTAGGAAGGCTATGTTGGTTAGCCAAAATTCACACTTGCTTAATTTAGCATACAGTCTTTCTGACTTCGAAGTTCGTAAGAAAATTCCCAGATGTTGTTCATGCAGTTCCCGACCCTTCGAATATACCAAGATATCATCAATAAAGACCATTGCAAAATCATCTAGGAAAGGTCTGAACACCCTATTCATCAAATCCATGAACACAGTAGGGACATTGGTTAAGGGATGTCCCCCTCCCTGACTCGCAGTTGGTGATAACCCAATCGAAGAACAATCTTTGAAAACACTTGGGCTCCTTGGAGCTGCTAAAAAAGGTCATCAATTCTGGGCAGGGGATACTTATTCTTCACTGTTACTTACTTCAACTACTTATAGTCAATGCACAGCCTCAAGGACCCATCTTTCTTTTTCACAAACATGACCGGTGCACCCCAGGGTGACACGTTGGGTCGGATGAATCCCTTATCCAAAAATTCTTGCAGTTTTTCTTTCAACTCTGTTGAAGCCATTCTATAAGGGGCTTTAGAAATGGGAACAGTGCCGGGGACTACATCTATCTCAAATTCAATCTCCCTTATTAGAGGTAGGGATGATAACTCTTCTAAAACTACTTCGGGGTACTTCTTACTCTGATATCCCTTCAAGCTGAGATTGGACGTCTCAATTCTCTACTACATAGGCTAGATAACCTTCACACTTATTAACCAAAAGGCGAAAGGCCCGGAGAGCAGAGATAAAGTGCAGAGGGGAAGTATCCCTAGTGCCCTCAAAGTGTAGCTCAGCTTGGTCAGGGCATCTAAAGGTCACCATCTTTTCATGGCAATTGACGGTGGCATGGTGTGTGTACAACCCATACATGCCCAGAATAACATCAAAATCCTGAATTTCTAAGAGGATCAAGCCTGTAACACCCATCAATTGTAATTCCACACTGTCTATACACTCTATCAGTTTCCATAGAATCCTCCACAGCTGTGCATCCTACTAGAGTATAATCAAGGCATGCAGGCTCAACATTTAGACAACAAGCAAAATAGGGTGCAATAAAAGAGTGAGAGGAACCAGGGTCAATCAAAGCTTTAGCTTTAGTACCGCAAATAGAAAGTGTACCTTTGATCATCGAGGTTGACACCTTAGCTTCTTGCTCTGTGAGGGAAAATACTCATCTTTGTGTCTTTGGTCGGTCCTCTCCTTAACCCAGTGGCCGGGCTTGCCACACCTGAGGCACACGTTTCGCTTCCTATAACATTCAGCGGCAGTGTGGTTGTCTTTCCCACAGTGAGGGCAAACTGGGCATCGATCATTCTCTCTGTTGCCCCAGAAATTCTTCTGGGCCCTCTGGTGATGCTGGTAAGGCCCTCATCTAACATTTCTCCATGGAAATTACCAGGCTTCTTCCCAAAGATTCTTAATGGCGTGGGCTTCATCTTTCCTTCCGTCCTTGACTTATGATCCTCGCAGTCCCTCTCAATCTTTAGGGCGAGGCTACTAATGGGGAATACAATTTCTGGTTGGCCGAAAGTATTCTTCCTCTAATGTCCGGCCGAAGGCCTCTCTCAAATTTAGCCGCCCTTCATGCCTCAGTGTTAATAATGTGAGGCACGTACCTAGACAGCTCCATAAATTTAGTGGCGTACTATTCCACTGTCATGCCCCCTTGCTGAAGCTCAATGAACTCCACTTCCTTCCTCTCCTTGAGGGAGTCTGGGAAGTACTTCACGTCGAATCCTTCATCATTTGGGTCGTTGCTCTAAGAGCCCATAAAACTCACCGAGCATATCGGTGTTCTCATTACTGGAACTCGCATTGTTGACACGAGCCCTGGGCATCTTCAAACTAGCATAAGAGCACCCACGCACTAATCTATCCTAAAACTATTCTAAGGAATTCTAAAATTCCCCTAGTCCAAGAATCTTATCCTGGCTATTCTGATACCATAGCTGCCACGACCCTAACCCTGCCCCCTATTCCATACTCGACGAAGGGTGACCGAGTGCGGATTCATGATCCCAAGGTAGCGCACATCACTCAGGTCGGAGTAGACTAAACGCCGTTATATCGATGATCAAAGCAAACTATGACAAAGAACTAGATCAACATCTTTAAGTACAGATAAATATTTAAAATTTGAAGGATCCATACACCAATAAAAATGTACTACATCCAATTCTTCTTCAAAATATTACACCTGAGTCTGGGGCACCAAGGCCCAAAGGAACATATTTTTCAATATTAACAAAATTCAAGGCTAAACTGCCCAACAACATACAAGATCTGAGTTTCTTCTCAAGTGAATAAGACTTCAACTCCCAACTGCAAATCAAGAGCTTCTGACTCTCAACTTGGCGCTATTAATCTACAAGAGGGGAGATACAGGGGGATGAGCAGTAAAGCCCATTAAGTAGATCTAAGTACTATGCATCATAAGCAGTTCTTCCAATTATAAGAAGTCATAATGCAACAGTGATGTAAATCAGTAATCATATCAATACATCAATTACAGGCATCATATTCAAATGTCGGCATTCAATCATTACAATCATCAGCATTCACATTCACTATTCAAATTTTACCTACTCACTCCTTAGTTCACTTACTCCCAAAGTAGAGGTCCTATTCATCAGGCTAAGCCAATCCCATTACTTAAGATCTCTACCGTATCTCAATAGGGAGGGTAATGATAAGTGGGTAAATCCACTTCGTAATGCCCTCATACTCACGCACATGGTCCCTAGTGCGCATTGGGGTTTTCAATAGGCACTTACCTTGCAAGGCATCACTCACTAGCTTCATCATATAAATTTCGAGGGTGTGACCCTCCCATTCTATTTTCACATACCCCCATCCTATCATTCAACAAGTTACAGAATATTGTTGGCATCATCTTTCCCAGTGTAACATTATCCGCTACCGCTGGGTGTCTCATCGTGTATCGTGCAACATCTGTATAATAATATCCACTACTGATGGGTGCCCCATCATGTAATGGCTAGTATCATAGTACCATCATGGAAAAATATCCACTACCAATGGGTGTTCCATTGTATAGTGGTCATTATCATGGCATCATATCATGCTCAAGCATTTAATTCATTAATGTTAAATCAGTTCCTTATGACAGATAATTCAAATTTTTATCATGCAAAGTTTGAGCCTCACTCATAACTATCCAGCAGTCACATAACGTATAACACCTAGCATAAAACACCCATGATATGAGAGCTATCACATTGCATTTACGCTTCGTAATAAGCATATGCATTACGGCACTTGTCATGTAACATTTGTCATGAAACTATCACGGTGGCATGACATATATCAATTTTCACATAACGCATAGCTACATAGCACGTTTCACATAATGCACCACTATTGTTGTGCGCGTTCCATGACTAGGAAAATTTGTGGTCTTTACATTTCTGCTCTACTGAGCATCTACGATGCCATTATGCTATCCAAGGACCTTCGAATGGTGCTGGTTTAAGCACTCTTCACTTCCGAGGTGTACAAGACAGAAGTTGAGCGAGTTGAGGAGGACCCTGCCATAGTCAACAATTGCATGACTATCAAATTCTCATATGATGATTTACAACTCAGGGAAAGATCACACAACTATCCTTTGTTTGTGTTAGATGAACTGCACACCTGCCCAATCAATCGTATCATGCTAGATGGAGGGTCTACGGTGAACCTGATGCCTAAGAGAATCCTTTCTCAGATCAGATTGAGTATAGATCAGCTCGAACCCACTAGCTTAATGGTTCAAGGATTCAATCAGGCCAGTGAGAAACTAGTCGGCACGATCTGACTCAAAATCAAGATCGAGTATTTGATTGCCACCACCCTCTTCCAAGTCATCCACATGGACACCTCGTACAACATCCTATTAAGTCACCTCTGGTTCCATGAGCATGGTGTGGTTCCATCCACACTTCACCAATGCTTCAAATACAGCCGAGATGGGAGACAACATGTAGTATATGTTGATAAAAGGCCATTCCCAATCACCGAGTCACACTATGCGAATGCAAAGTATTATTTTGCGTGCCCATTATGTCCCTAGGGGCCAAAACCACTGGAAAGGTCCCGAACTAACCCTAAGTTTAGGGAGACCGCTCCAACCTGCCATGAGGATGTAGAAGACATAACGGAATCGCTTTGCCATCTTTTTCATGAGGAAAAGAGCTGCGAAAAAGCAGTTTCTCTGACTTTAATCGATAAGGAACTCCCTTTGCCTTCAGAGGAGAAGCTAAGACTCGGAGATGCAGGGGATAGAGTCCTCGCCCTCCCTCCTGCACAAGAGGCCCTGCCAATAGGAACACAAAATAGACCTTACGACAGAACCACTCTGGGTTCAAACCTACTAGCCTCCACACCCGTTCATAACCTGGGAAGAATGAAAATTTTGTGTATCCCCGCCTCGCTGTCGCCTGTGTCCACGCCTGCTCACAACAAGGAGGAGATAAAAATCCTGCGCATCCCTACTACCCCACCTAAAATCGAAGCAACACCGACATAAGAGCCCGATGCTGGCCTAAGGATTTTACAAATCCCACCTTCTTTGAACCAAGGGAGAGGCACTCCCACCCTTCGTGCTCGCTACCCCACGGATCGCCTCAAGATGCTCCAGATACCTGAAGTGCCGCACATCGAAAGGACCAAGAGCGACCCGCATTGACCCCCTGCACTGGGCTGATAGTGTTCAAGTAAGATTCTTTAGGACCCCAAGGTCTTGTCCCTCGTTATTGCAGGAAAGGAGGGACACGAAGAAAAACTCACAGCTCAGTTCTGTCACACGTTGGGCTCTCAGAAGATGTTGGACCTATCGACCGTCCGGTAGAAAGGTTGGTTTGACCACTCGTAGACAAGGGGTAGATCAGTCTCCTCTGACCATGCCCCTGTCGAGAGTTCTCATCAACCACACATACTCGCATTGCAGGAACTGGCATTCGCAACGGAGGAATGAGATTTGAGTCTGCCAGACCAAGCAAAGGTAGTAGGGGAAGAGGTGACTAAAATGGAAGGAGGCACCTCCCCGGAATCCACCCCCACTCCATTACTAGGGTTCGCCTCGGAAACCAGTGGGACGCCTAGCCTAACAGACATGTGAAGCGACCCCTTGCTAGAAGCCGTGACCATGCTTAGGTGAGACCTGTACGGGCCCAAGGCTCACCAGATCATGAGAAAGATGGACTATGAGCCATCCAACAATGAGGTCTTGAACGACGGTAAGGGGATGCTGACCCCCTTTGCTATAATAGAGGTCATGTCATTTCGACACTATCAAAAGGAGGGCCTCAGTTACTCGGGGTGACTTGACCCGTCACTGCCACCATCCCTATCCGAGGAAATTCTCTATGTGGCGATGTCACAAGAATACTTGCCATCCCCTCTAACATCCAGTCAGGGCAGGGTTCTTGCTCCCATTTTCCCCTCCTCGAAGGAGGTGCGAGGCAAGAATAAAAGAAAAGGGCTGTATTATTCATGTGCGAAGGAGGTTACAAAGCGTAAAGGGGCCATCAAGGCCCATAACGGGTTGAGAGAACTGAAAAAGAGGGGCCATAAAAAATGGTCAAGCATCTCTCACATCTTCTCCCTCAAAGCTAGCGCATCTTCTAACTCTACCTGCTTCTGCTCCTCAAGAAGAGAGACACTCTTCACAATCCTCTTGAATGAGTTGAGGTGTTTCTCTGCTTCGGACCTCAAGTGTCTCAACCTCCTAAACCTCTCGGTCATGGCCTCCCTATTCTATGCCAACGAACTCTCAAATCAGCCGCGCAGGCATGCAAGGATGGATCTCTTCCTCTGCCGCCACAATTTGACGTGAGAGTCTGACCTCTTCTTCAAGCCAGCGAGCATTGCTAGTGGTAAGGCAATCCCTCTCTTCCTCGCACGCCCAATGGAATGTGTTTTCTTTCTCCAGTCTCCCCCGAAAGAGGCTATGTGCATGTCTGAGATTTTTGGCACGGCTGTCCCACTCAGGGTAGCCGTGGACCCCCAGTCCATAAGATCCTCCAACAACCCCTTTAGCTGGGCAAAAATTCTCTCTTCAAGGTGCAGGGCCTCTAAGCTCACCACACAAGCCTTGAAGACCTCAATCTCTCTCTTGAGATATGGAAGGGCACACTCTCTTAGCCCCTGAAGACCCGCCCGGATCATGCGCCTCATAGTTAGCCCCCTAAGATCTGGTATTGACGAGGTCTGGGCCGCGGTACCAGTAGAAGTAGAAGGTTGAGCGCCAAACGCAGCATCCCCACCTGTAAGGGCTAAAGATGCGGGATGGGCAGCGTAACGCTCGGATGAAGGCTCCCCTACTGGTATATTGGCTACGAGCATTTCAAAACCCAACGACACTAGTGATGCCTAAGGAGAGGCCCTCGGGGCAGATGCTATCACCTGCGGTACCCCTAAACTGGCCGAAATAGGGGTCATCAAGGCTGCTATGCCCACACGTCAAGGCCTCCTCCCTCTCCATCGATGGTGAGCAGCAACAACATTGCCAAGGAAGGGGACAAAACCAGCAAAACCTCTAATTTCACGCTCTTAGCTGCTACAAAAAAAAAAGGAGGAGGAGAACGAGACAGAGGGGAGTCAAACCCAAGAAGGGAGGGTAGCAGTCGCATGCACATGCAAGCGGAGAAGCAGCATTATCTGGAGGAAAAGATGAGATGGAATCGGCCATAGTCATCTGTGCTAAAAGCGGCGATATGAAGCATTACTCCAGGAGCGAACATCACAAAGGAGGTCTGTACAGAAAGCATGAAGGACACTAGTCTTTATTTTTAGTTAGGGTAAAAGTGAAGAAAAACTACCCCTCATTTAATAAAGCCCAGCAGCCAGAAGGGCCAGTCAACGGGCAACCTGTCCTCCAATCACGAGGGAACCGGCAGCATGCGAAGCGAAGCGTCGAAGCTGGGATAGTGTAGCACCATCGGCGTGGGAACCGAAGCATCCCATGAGTAAAATTCCATGTGCCCTACAGTGCGAAAGCGAGAATGGCACGTGAAGCGATGTGCTGCAATTGAGGAAGTTTATGCTCAGTCCCGAGGAAGCACTAAGGACACGTAATCGAACCACCATACATCGTCAACGTCGCCTTCCTCATTCAAGCATAAGCCCAGTCAAAGCACCCGGGGCACACTTCTGTGCTACTGCGCTTCGCGGGCAAGCGAACCTCGTTCCTTATCCAGCTCGTATTCACATGACCTTCCGCAGTCCTAAAAAAAAAAACAAATGTGGGGTCTTAAGAAAATCAGCAATGACGCATTCCCCAAGGGTTGGGATGAAAACCCGCAAGGGCATCTCAACCATCAAACACATACGTGAGGCAAGGAAGGGTTTTTATTATGCAAACAACAAAGGGTTTTTATTATGCAAACAAAAAGGATTATAGAATTGTGGTTACAACGAAACGATAACTACAAGGAAGTATATCCATTCAATAATATATCCCTCCGTTCAAGGGTCCACCACTTGCTCATAGCGGTGGTGGCTCCCGAGTGGTCGCATCCATCTCTTCAAGCAAGACTTGAAGAGGCTATGGAGTGCCTCCTCCTTCAATGCGCCCTCCAACGAGGGAGCCAAGCCAGATAAGATCACGGGCCAGCCATCCACCTCCTGCAATTTACCATCACACCTAAAAAGGTATGTTGGGATTCAGGGTGGCTGGCCCTCAACATCTTACACACCGCCACGGGCCTCACACCATGGGTCCTGCACAAACAGAGGGGCCCGAGAGTAACAAGCTTGCCCTCTGACATGAATCCATCGTTGCCTCCACACGCCGAACGGTCGGAAGCACCCCAGAAGCTGACACCACGCAACTAGCCCTTGCAACGGACAGAGCTCCTCGGTTAAGTTCTCTCAAGAAAACAAAGTCTCCGCGCTATCTCCACCCCAGGGAGTATTAACCAAGGAACTTTGTCCGAACATGGGGAAAAGCTGCACTCACGCTCTCCTACCTAGCCCCTTCATTATAAAGGCCATAGGCTCATCAGAGCTTGCTGCTTCCTGAGCACCACACCACCCAACCACCCGACCACGTGTCATCACAACGTCGCCTCGATTGACCACCATTTTAAACCCTCTCCCGCTTCCAGGCGTTACTCATGAAGCATCATGGTTAAATCTAGCGTCGCCTAAATGGCCAGCCTGGTGTCATCATCACTCAAACTGATCTTGCACCAGGTTCCACCCCCTAGGTGGCATTCTCTCTCTGTCGTTGCATGAGTACAGACGCTTCGTTACCTGTGCGCCATCTTCACAAAGAGATGCCACCCCCCATGGGTGCCTTCCACTTCACCCCCCCCCCCATGGCCGCCTTCCACTCGACCCCCCCCCACAGGTGCCTTCCACTCCACCCCCTGCAGGTGCCTTCCACTTCATCCCCCATGGGTGCCTTCCACCTCACCCCCCGCGGGTGCCTTTCACTTCACCCCTGCGGGTGCCTTCAACACTCCATCTCTCTATGGGTGTCATCAGCAAAACACTTCCTGTAGACACTACCATCATCAACCCCTGCACGAGCACACCCTGCTCAGGTCGTAATAAAGCCACCCTCTTCAGGGCAACACCACGTCCTGCATGGTCACACCCCGCTCGACCACTTGTTGCTACATCAACTAGATGCAAAGCCGCACCAATTAGGTTCCATTGTCAAGGCCTACTGTACTAATGACCCCCCTTCTCCACTTAACAAGCCAGGCGCGATGACAACCATCGTGAGTAAAAGAAAAAGAGCTTCAGGTGGACATAACCAACAAGGCTATGGGTAAAATCGCCTAGAACAAAAAAAAAGGGGCATGGTAAAAACCCGTATGGGCACATTGAGTAAGATAAGAGGGCATAAGATAAGCTGGCATGGCCATGAAGCCATGAGTAAAAGAGTCATGAGAAAAAATCAGGACATGATGAAAACCTGCAAGGTCGTCATGAGTAAAAGCGGAAGCCAAAGGGAGGAGGTGACCTTGAAGTCACCGGTAAAACACCACAGTATAAGGATTAAGTGAAAACCACTCTGCTGATTCCATTTCCATTGCATTCAAGCAAAAACCTCCAAGGGTGCTTGAATCAACTTCAATCTCTCCAGCCTCAGTGCCACCCCAAACTCTCTGGCCCCAGCGCCATAAAAAAATAAATCTCCAGCCCCAGTGCCATTAAAAAAAATCTCCAGCCCCAGTGCCGTTAAAAAATATTAGGCCCCAGTGCCTTCAAAAATCTCCGACCCCAGTGCCAACCATAAGTCTCCGACCCCAGTGCCATTCAAAAATCTCTGGCCCCAATGCTTTCAGAAATCTCCGACTCTAATGTCTTAAAGAATCTCCGCCCCCAATGCCTTAAAAAACCTCTAGCCCTAGGGCCTTCAAAAATCTTTGGCCCCATTGCCTTTCAAAAATCTCAGGTGCCTTCCAAATATCTCAAGCCCCAGTGCCGCATCCAATCCCGAGCATCAGTGCGATCATAAAAATGCTAACTTTCTCTTCTAAAAACAAACTCTAGCATCCAGGGTGAAGTCTCCTAAGGTAAGACCGCCTCAGTGGCCCCCTCGGTGGCCCCCTCGCTATCATGTTCGAGTAATTTGGAAGATCCCCAACTGGACCTGTAGGATGTGGACCGAAGAGGTACCCTGCCAGCCCCTTCCTCTCTTCTCAAAATAAATTGCAACATCCAGGGTGAAGTCTCTTAAAATGAGACCGCCTCAAAAGTCCCCTCTATCACGTCTGGGTAATTCGGGATATCCCCAAGTGGACCAGTAGGACGTGGCCCGAAGAGGTACCCTTCTTGATCACCACAACTTGGCATTTCTATTTCGATAGGGATAAAGCCTATTAAGAGGCCCCTGCCAACTAGAACATCAGAACTTCCCCTGCCAGAATAGAATAAAGCCACAAAAAGGGCCCCCATCGACTGAGACAATAGGAGTTCTTGTTGAAACAAACGTCTTAAGCCCACCAAAGGTAGACCATCAATGCGATCTCTCAGAAAATGTATTCTGATGGAACCCGAAAAATGCCCCTCAACATGGCACCGGACCATTAGAAGCCATGTTGGTCAGGCTCAGGGCAAGGTAAAAGCTCAACAAAGTCTACCCCTCAAGGACTGCATCGATGCCAGTGATCAAGAAAAAAAATATATTTGAGAGACAATAAACATGTCTTGGCAGATTCGCTAGAGGAACTACGACGTTAAAGTTTTCGAATGTTGCACTTCTCGTTTCTCTCAAAGCTCAACATTCATAAGGGAAAGTTATTCTACGTAATTTTTGACATACTTCCGAAGCCCACACTGTTTGAACACATTTTTCAGCACCTTGGTCCCTGATGTGGAATAAAGAAGAAGTAGGTCAATAAAGCCTACAAAAACAATGGAAATTTTAACCGTCTCAGATTGCCCCTGAATTGGTCAACATATTAATCAACACTTCAAAAGGCCACCTACGAAGTTTCTTTGCTATTAGACATGTCTAAAGTAGTGAATAAAAAGAAACAATCTCAGAAAAATTGGCCTCTAGTACCCTGAAATGGACCTCATAACTAGAACTTTATTTTTGGTGCGTCAAATAGCTGTGGGACTACACCATTGGATCCAGTATGGTCGAAAACCCCTATGGGTCAAGTTTCGGCTTAATTGGGCACTTTAAGAAAAAGTCATGGGTAAAATCCCTAAAAGGGGTAGGTCGCACACTATTCCCGTGCGGCCACTCTGCACGAAAACACCATTAAAGGTGGTTATTTTCACAGTCACAGGTTGTGACTTTCGAGGCTTAGATCTCACTCGATCTGAGTCGGATCGCGCTCAAATTTGGTGAGCGTGCTTGTATCATCGAGACGAGTGTTTCGATAGGTGGTACTCTAGTGGCCAAATCACAATGCTCACGTACCCGATCGACACAAAACCAAGTGTATTATGTGCGTAAGGTCTATGGCTATCTCTGGTCCAAACGTCATGTATGATGAATGATTAGATTTCACACACGAAGGTGTCAAAGCTGCTGTAAATTTCGACTGCCAGATTTCAAGATTCCAGCAAAAAATTCAAGAAGACGAAATCTTCATCCAGACACGAAATCGAGATGTGTTTGTTGCAACGTGATCGTGATGGCATGCTCAGTATGATTCAGCAAAGAAACTGAAGAAAACCATCAAGGAAAGAGTGCACTATCATTTCGAAGTCTTCAAGATTCATCCAAAATTCAATACTCAGGATCATGGCTTAAAAACATGATTCATGGCTCGAAATTGGTATCAAATCGATCACCATGCCAAGCCATGCAAGAAAACAAGTATCTTTCTATCAAACGAGCATCAGAACAACCCCTAATTAGTAAGGAAAGATCACGCAAGTTCTCGGGCAACCGCAATCACTATTCTGGAATTTCACACATTGTTAGGCAGGGGAAAAACAGTCTTTTTGCCCCTATTTTTAATTTTTTTTTTAATTCAATTAAATTGTAATTATCTTCAATTTTAGGTAGTTTTTGAGCATCCACTCATGTTTGGATCAGATTCTATATAAACATGCAAAGCCAAATTATAAAGGACCTTCGGTTCATTTCATGTCAGCATCAATAAAGTTTCAATTTCTTCTAGAGTTCGTAGGTGCGTCTTGGAGAGAGAGAGAGGAGAGAGAAGAAAAGGGCTGGTACCCTTCGATAAGGTAACTTTCTCCCTCCTCCCCTCTTTCTCTCTCCTCTTCTTCCTCTTTCTCTCTTCTTCTCATCTTTATTTCTCTTTCTCTCTCTTCTTTTCATATCTCTCTCTCTCTTCTCTCTTCTCATATCTATCTCTCTTTCTCTCTTCTTCTCATCTTTATCTCTCTCTCCTCTCTTCTCATCTCTATCTCTCTTTCCCTCTCTTCTTCTCATCTCAATCTCTCTCCTCTCTTCTCATCCCTATCTCTCTTTCTCTCTCTTCTTCTCATCTTTCTCTCTTTCTCTTTTTTCTTTTCCTAACACGACCGGTGATGCTCAACACCATTGTGTCCCATCCGCTATCCCCCTCTTTTGACACAGCCGGCGAGGCTTAATGCCAATTGTGTCATCTTTCTATCCACTATTCAATACAGTCGGCAAAGCTCAGCGCCGACTGTGTCTTCTCTCTCTTTTATGTCTAGCACAGTAGGTGAAGCTTAACATCGACTATGTCTTCTCTCTCTTATCTGTCTAGCACAGTCAGTGTAGCTCAACACCAATTGTGTCTTCTCTCTCTTCTCTGTCTATCACAGTCAGGGAAGCTCAGTGCCGACTGCATCTTCACTCCTGTCTTTGTCTATCACAGTCGGCGAAGCATAGTGCCAACTGTGCCTTCTCTCTTTTCTTTGTCTAGCACAGTTGGCGAAGCTCAGCGTCGACTGCATCTTCTCTCGTTTCTCTATCTAGCACAGTCAGTGAAGCTCCGCTCCAACCACATCTTCTCCCTCTTCTTTGTCTAACACAGTCGGTGACGCTCAGCACTGACTGTGTTCTCTCTCTGCTTTGTCTAACACAGTCGGCGACAGTGTCGACTATGTTCTCTCCCTTCTTTTTCAAACACAGTCAGCGACACTCAGCGCCGACTGTGTTCTCTCTCTTCTTTGTCTAACATAGCCGGTGACTCTCAGTGCCAACTATGTTCTCTCTATCGTCTTTGTCTAACACTGTCGATGACGCTCAGCACCGACTGTGTCCTCATCGTCGGCTTTGCCTAATGTAGCCGGCGACGCCTAGCGCCGTCTATGTTCTTCTCTTGTCTCTCACATTGTTCTCCCCTTTTCTTTCTCTTCCTGTCCTTCTTTCTATTCTCTTCTTCTTCTCTTATCTTGCTTCTTATTCTTTCATTATGATCTCCACTCTTTCTATTATTCTTTTGTTTGATTAAGAGGGGTTGAGATTAACCTATCATGGTAGTCTTATAGTCTAACCGTAATGTTGTTGTGCTAGAATTTCTGTACCTGCTTTATTGGCACGACAGACTAACCATCATTTCTAGCTAGTCAATATCGGTATTGACTCTAGTAGTAATTCTATTAAGTCGGTGTGAGTTATCGAGCCCATTTTACTACCACGTCAGGCCAATTACCCACCAGCTTAGTCATTGTACTGATCTCCCCACCTGATCAAATTCTTCTCTCTCCCATCTTCCTTCTCTTATTCTTCTCTTCTTCTTATGAATGTGCCACCAAAGAGGCAAGGTGAGGTCTGTTGACCCACTTGTCTTATAACATTTGCCATATGTGTG
Organism: Amborella trichopoda; assembly: GCF_000471905.2. The sequence goes on along the minus strand of NW_006497557.1, from coordinate 2,046,540 downwards.
TGATTGCAAAAAACAGGAGAATACAGGCCAAGGGAGGTGATTTTGAACAAGTTTTACTACTGGGGGGCTGTCTTCTTAATCTAAGAGGGCGGTTATGCGAGCTAACCCGAGTAAGTCCTAAACCCACTTTAAATTCCTCTCTCATCGATTGGTACCCTTGTTCTCAAATGAGGTTCCTAAGAGAGCGATCTCAAAGTCCCAGGTCTCCCTTGAAACTCGAGACGTGTGCCACCCGATCATCCTGATCCAGAGGGCGAGATAGAGGAACCTATCAGCTTGGCTACTCCAATGGGGATTTACTACCCCTTAGTCGAATCCTACTCGTTTGGTTAAGTTTCTCCTTTTATTTTCTGTATTCACACATCACTTAGGGCTGCTGGGTTCTATAACCCATTCATCCGGATCTGGGATTTTCTCATCCTCGCATTCGCAAGCGTCCCCAGGGGACAAGTTCCTGCAACTTGGTTCCCAACCCTTCTTTTGAGCAAAGACCCGAGGTATAGCTCCCAGGTCTTAACCTGGATTGGCGTGAGGAGGGACTCAAAAGTCCCTCAGTTCCCCTCTCCTTGCTCTAGTGCAACCTCCACCAAAGCACCTTACATCGGCAGCACATCTGTTGCCCCACACAGCATGCACTATGCCACTGGCAAGTCACTTGTCGATCGTATTGCTGAGGTACACCGAAAGGCTGCCCAGTCGCTCTCTGCAAAAGGCAAACAAGTTGCCATTGCTCCTGTGGGTCACCACAAGGCTACCCCGCACATTCTTGTGCCACCACGAGTCTCTATCCCTAGAGGCTCAACACATCAAGGCAGAGACTCTGCCGTCTCCATCCCTCACGCACACTACAAGGCTCATGGGTCACCCACGTGAGCCACACCTTGAGGCAACATCCAGGATCAGACCTCCCAAGGCCAGGTTTTGCATACGCTGCTCATATGCATTGCTCGGGACAACGTTGTCATTGCGCCAACACAAGTACACATAAGATGATCTTCTCGTCCTCTTACTCATCACACACTAGCGCACCCTGTAAGAGGCATGCCCCCACCTGTTCTCTTTCAGACACTTTCTTGCACTTCTCGGCCACCTAAGGTTGGACCACTTACTCGAGCCTGGGCTGACTCCCAGGTCAACCGTGATCCTTCTTCAAGGGATGCACACATGTTGCTGTAACAAAAAGCCCCTCGCCCTAGACTCAATCGTTCTCATGAGTCAACCATGCTCTCACCTGCTCCTCCTTCTTCCAACAAGCACCTCCAGTCATGGTACTCAAAGACCTTCCTCAAGAGTACCATCCTGAGCCAGCCCTATCATTTCGATCATGTCTTCAGAGCCCACAAGAGAGCTCGGGGCAAAAACCTGATTGAAGATCGACTCCTTCATCCTCCTCAGCCCAAGATGACTCCAATCCCTGACCCTCATCCTTTGCTGCACCTGACTGAGACAGCTCTCTCTTATGCAAGAAGAGCAGACCAAACGTAGTCCCGATCACAGTTTTGGCGCGAGGTCCATCAAAATCTCAAAGCTAAACGCGATAGGGGCATGTGAATTCTCTCTAAGCAAGTGACCAAGATGGTCAGGGTAGCCAGCTCTGATGACCCTCTTCGCCAAAACCCCTTTTACCCTCTTCAGATGACTAAGCCTGAAGAAGAGCTTCATCAGCCCTACACTGTGGTAAATGTTGTAAAACACGACCCAGTCATTCAGTAGCCATGGTCCCAAGACTATTGAGAACTGGTCCTCATGCGATCAACATACGAAAGCCGAGTCCAGTTGGGGCATGCTGACCGATCCACCACGGACGACCTGTCAAGCTCGCATTCCCTCGACCACAGCTAAGGCTGACCCTCATGAAGAAACATTTAGTGTGATGGTTATAGGCGAACTTGACTCGTAGGAAGACCGCATGAACAATTTTGAAGACATGGTGCTCGCGATGATGGAGAAGATTGATCGTATAGACGTCGCACGACAATCAGCTAACCATGAGGTCAATTACCACCACTCAAATGGTGTACCTCCAAGGCAGCCCTTCCCTTTGCCTCATATGACAAGTTTTGTCCCTCACCCGGTCTCACAGGAAGACATCAATGCTATGGTGACCCACAGCTTAAAGAACAAATAAATTTCAGGGATACATGGTGCAATGCTTTATCAATGGCCATACCCTTCATATATTGACCAGGTCCTGTCTCCCTCAGATTACAAGAAAGGGAAGTTTCCCCTATTCAACACGACCACTCCCCAAATCAACATATCACTCACTTCCAGGAAGCATGTCGAGAAACAACGGCTGATGGGAGACTCCTTCTCCGTCAGTTTGTTGAAACCCTTGACGGTTCAGCTTTTGAGTGGTACACTAGACTCCCTCTAAGCTCAATACATACTTGGGAGGAAATGGAAAAGTTTTGCCATCAGCATTTTTATGAGGTCAAGAGAGAGGTTCAAACCATGGAACTTCTCACCTTGACTCAAGATCCCTATGAGCCCATGGACTAGTTTATATCAAGATGGAGAAATTTGGCCGCTTGCCATCCCAATCCTATGCTTGAGAAGGAAGCAGTTCAAACTTGTGTGCGGAACGTGTGACCTGAAATCGCTCTACATGTTGATGCCTCTAATCCGAATTCAATGTCGGAGCTGATATCTAAATCAGTCCATTTAGAAAGTCTATCACGCCACCATAGCGGGTCACGACAATCATCTGCAAACCCAGGGAACAATCGGGGCAATGGTAGCTCTAGGACTAACACCCCGGGCAGTCAGCATAAAAGAGTGATCAATGCAGCTGTCACAGTCACTGATCCAAAGAAAGCTCCCTCCCAAACTTTGGACCTCTCTAAAGTGGCGAGCACAATGCCCCAGGCAGGAAGAAACAACAGTCGTACAAACGAGTACCCCCACTGGCAACTCTTAATCGGGATGATTATTTTACCACACATAGGAACAAGGTCAACCCGCTTGAGAAGGAATGGACACTATTCCAGTTATTATTGGAATAGAATATGATTGAGCTTCAAAAAGCCAAATTCGTTGAGCAACTGAGGCTCAATACTCAAGCAAATTATTGTGCGTACCATAGAAGCATCAATCAACCCACAGATGACTGCTACACACTAAAAGATATTATCGAGGCCCTGATCCAGAAGGGTCAGATAAAGCTTGAAGACTTAAAGAAAGCGTTCGGGGCTGCAGAAGTCTCCCATGCAGTAACTGTCTCAGAGGAAGACCAAGCCCCTGGTATCCTTCACGCCTTCTTTGTTATAATGCTTCAGGAAGGTTGAATCACACCGAAACAGGCCAAGCAGTCTCGATGCCTTGCTCAGGGGACTGATGACCGTTGGTGCTCGTATCACCATATATGGGGCCACTACTTGTGGGAATGCACCAGTTTCCATGATATATTTGCAAAGAAAATGCAAGAATGTCAGGAGTTTTATAATGTCATAGTAAGTGGTCCCTAAGCCACTGCTCCATTGACATAAGAGGATCTCCCAACACAAAACCTTCCTAATAATGATTCGGTAATCCTTTGATATCATGAGGGTGTCATAGATACTGAGGAGAGCTGGAAGCTTTCGTAGATGCCCTATCACATCATATTTCACCTTTTCTTGATCAAGGCCTTGCACTCCTAGTCCTTCCACTGGTTTGGGTGGTATGGTGGGTTGAGGAGCAGGTTTGAGTGGAAGAGGTCTATTATGGCCTGCTGGCTAACTTGATTGAACAGCAGGCTTGGTTCGGGTGATGGATTTAGTTCAGGCTCTCTCTAACCCAAAGGTGTACGAGACCTAAGTAGAACCTATTGAAGTGGACTTGGCAATTTAGAAGGATGTATTCCATTCACATTTTTAGAGGACGATCTGCAACTAGAAGAAAAGTTTCATAATCGCCCTCTCTTTGTCACTGGCAAATTAGATGCATGCGCCATCAACCGAATTATGTTAGATGGAGGGTCAGCGGTCAACCTTATTCCAAGGAGGATCCTTACTCGATTAGGGTTAGGGTCCAAAGATCTTACTCTGACCCACGTCACAATTCAAGGGTTCAACCAGTTAGGAGAGAAGCCCGCTGGCACGGTTCATCTTCGTTTTTAAGATTGGTGAGCTGAAAGTTTCATGTAATTGACACCGACACTTATTACAACATTCTCCTTGGTCAGCCATGGCTCCATGACTAGGAAGTGGTTCCATCGACATCGCACCAATGCTTCAAGTATAACTGAGATGGGAGACAACATACGGTCTATGCTGACAATAGACCGTTCCCAATACCCGAAACTCACTATGCTGATGCTAAATATTACTTTACAAATCTGTTGTCGCCTTAGAAGCTGAATGATGGAGGTCACAAGTCTACAATGAAGACAACATCTTCGCCTCATGAAGATGTTGAGAATGTTGGGAGAACATTGGTGAACATGTTCAAGGAGGAAGGAAGGCAAGGCAGAATTCTCCCTCTATCCCTTATTCATTCTAACATCCCCACAACCATCCCCGAGGAAACTTCGTCTTCACTTGAAGAGGAGTCTTCACCCTCTGGCCTCAATTCTGAGCAACCTTGGCTAGAAGATGAACAAGAGGTCATTCCTGAGATTGAGCAAGTCATGAGGATAGAATTCCCAGCACCAAAGATCGCCTATACGCCAGACCATCAAAAAGTTCTGCATATCCCCATTTCACTCTTGAAAGCAGAAGTGGCACATCAACCGATGCGAAAGATTGCTCAAAATCCGATTGCTATAAGTATAGAGGATGCTTTTTGGAGTAGTGACCAGCCGCAAGTTCTAATTTTCCCTGTTCTAATAGGAAGAGAGTGGTTTGACAAAGTTCATTCTTCTTCCCCTCAAGAACAGGATCCCCTAGCAAACTTAAGAAGCGAAGTTTGTAGTCTTCAGAGCCAATTGGAGGTTATGCATATTGCTTCAAAATATCTCAAGGAGTTCGTGCCGGAGACCAAAAGCTATGATGGGTTTGAAGTGAATGCACCACTAATGGAGGCCAAAGCCCCTCCTAACTGGGCAATCTATAGTGAGCCGTCTCATCAAATGATGAGGAAAATGAACTATGAGCCCTTGGCCAATCGAACATTAAGAGGAGAAAAAACAATTACTCCCCATCCAAGCCATGATAGCCCATCATGAGACTAAACAAGGCCTAGGGTATTAAGCCCTTTAGACAATAAATATGTCGAGAGACGTTCAAAAAAAAAAAGAGAAAAATATCACATGAGGTGCAGCAAATTAAGAGGAGAATGAAATCATGTATCGATGTCAGTCAGGAGAGAAAAAGAGGCACTTTATTCATGAGTTGAAACATTTTACAAGTATTGGTAAAAGAAAAGAATTTTTTTAAAAGTGATCAATTATCTTATTGATCTCTGTGCTGCATGTTGTAGGAGAAGTCTCGGTGCCCTGGACACGCTCTTTCAGTTTGGCCACCATTTGGGTCTCGTCCTCCATCGCCGCATTTTCGAACTCAATGGTGCAAGCAATTTCAGACAAATATGCCATCAAAGAGGCCTCCATGGCCCTCCTCTGGATCATCTCCGTCTCAAGACCGATGAAATCCTGCCTTAATATTCGCATCTCCTCTCTTATTTCGAACATTCTCTTGTAGCTGCCTTGCGCCTCCTTCTTGAGATCCTGCTGACGGCCAATCATCGTGGCCTTCTTCTCAGTGCAAGAATCTATCTTCTTGTGACGATGCAAGATTGACTTCTCTAAGGAGGCTAGCCTGCTGATTTCTGCCTCATGATGTAGCATTCACGACCGTCAGCTCTCCAATTCATTTAGGGTTGCATCAAAATGGGAAAGGACTTTTGGTGCACTCCCAACCGCAGTGGTCACAACAAATTCCCTCAGTTTAGCAAAAGCTTCACCCAGCTCATTGAAGGGCTACTCCCTCAATCCTTGAACGCCTGCTTGAAGCATGCCTACAATCATACCAGAAACCCTACTAAAGATGGGCCTAGATGATGCTGCTGGGATTGCTACAGATGAAGAAACTTTGGCTTCAAGGATCGGGCTTGTCCAAGTAATAGCCATCTGAGCCACTGACACCTTTGAAAAGATGGCAAAGTCCAGATCCTTAGGCACCTCAGATCCCAAGACAGCCCCAGCTTCAACCTATATGGGTTCTTCAATACGAGACTCACTGCCTTGACCCTCTCTTATGGGGGCCTCCACTTCTGTCCCAGCAGCTTCCAAGGAAACCTGTTGCCCATGCTTTTCACCCTCTTAAACTATCATGTTAGCATTGGAAAATTCAGGAACTGCCTCTTCCCTTCGGCCTTTGCCAATCACTAATTCAGCCTCGGCCATGGTTCCTTCCATTTGGCCTGCACCCTCAACAGCCAGAACCTCGGCCACAAAAAGCTCAACTCCTTCATCTTCATAATCTGAGCCTTTAGGGGCAGCAGCCTCTTAGTACTTAAACCCTCCACGGGCCTTAAACCCTTGGAGCATAGAGGCCACATAAGCATCTGATTCCCTTCCTGGAGCAGTTGCTTCGGGGCCTTCAGCCTCGTCAGTCTCTATTGAAGCCAGCTTTGACTCAGGAACTACCCTTAGATTTGGAGGCACTTCCCCAAGATCTGGAGTCACCTCCTAGTCAGAAGCAATAACAATGGGCTCAAAAGGGTCGGAGTCATTTGCTTCAGTCTCTGAAAAAGAAGAAAACAATTCAAGAGAGACAGGAGATGGTGGAGAAAGCACAGAAGGTGATACCGGAGGAATTGCCAAATGATCAGAAAACGAAGAACTACCTCATGATTCCGAGATCATAGGAAGTTTGACACCTCTACATCCTCAAGTACGCCCACTAACAAGAGTCGGTTAATGAGTGCCAGTAGGGGTGGAGTGTTTCCTTTTCTTTCTGCTTGTTGGAGGAGGAACTGTCACTTTAGAATTCCCTCCTTGAGAAGCACCCGCAACTAGTTTACAAAGAGGACCGCTCCCAATCAACTCGTTCAAGTCCTGAGTGGGATGCCTCTCATAACCAAGGACTTGTCAGCCCTCATTCCATTCAAATATGGATTTGAGTTCATCAAAGACGCTCCTAGTTCTCTATTTCATGGCTAGAAATTCCGACCAGACGTCATTGGCCGCTATCTCTCGAGGGATCCCCAGAGCTTGCCAGTTCGAGCGATATTCCAAGACAAAGACTTCATCAGGAGAAGGAGGATCCACCACTCTCCTCTGCCTAGTCTCTTGGCGCTAGTTGCCTTTCTCCCCTTTTCAAGGGTGATCCTCATCCTAGTATCCCTTGCTGATGATCCTCCACCAGTTTTCATAGGCCTTGGTCATTCGGACCCTCCTGCCAAAGTGAGGTAACACATACTTGTTGATCTTTGTTGCTTCTAGATATGTGGACCCAGCGATCCGTATGTGTTCTAGCAACCAACACTCTCGAAGACTCCCTAGCTCTTCAGGCTTCCCTACGTTTACTCTACCCTGGCACTTTTTGAAGAAAACTGAAAAGAGGAAACTCAGATCAAGCCCATGCTGACGGTTGAAGAGGTAGGGGAAATACCTCTCTAATCTGGCACTGTGCGGAGTCCGATAAGGTAGAACTTCTCCTCTAATGCTTAGGATGAGCATGAGTTCCTTGATGGTTGTTGGGGCACTGTCTAGCTCCTTCCCCAGTTCATCAACGAAATCACGATCAGTGAAGCTCCCAACGAGAAATGGGACCTGTCGCATGTTCAAAGAGTTATTCTCAAATAAGCCCCGAGCTTCCCCTGGGCACAATTTGTTCCCTGTGCCCTGGCTCCTCACATAAGTGGTAGGGAAATAGGCCCCTAACCACCCATACACATAATGAATGAGGAATGGAGTCTTAAAATCCCCTGGAAATGCCTCTCCTCTTACAATGCTATTCCCTCCCTCTTTAGATTTGTTGGCCTTACCACGGGAGATGGCCCCCAAGCCATGGTAAATGTTACACATGACTGGCTGAGCAAGGGCACGCTCACGCCCTCTGGCATACAATACGCCTGGACGAATTTCATCTGCACACCCAAGGAGCATGAACTTGCACAAAAAAAAGGCCAAATATGTGGCAAAAAATACACAGTCATCGCTGGCCTCATGTTGATACATGCGAGGCGTTCCCTTCACTAGTGCCTTCCCTTTCGCTCTCGAAGTACTCCAACCCTTCGGGATAATCTCCACAAAAGACTTTCACCCATTCGGTGATGGTTACCCGACCATTGCAATACATAGCATGGACCAACTAGTAAGCCTCAAAAATCTTTTGAAGATTGACAGGCGGCTCTTCATCCCCCAAGTTAGCACCACCAAAGATGACCGAGTTCCGGAGCATGAACTTGTCATACATGGCCCCGATCATCGGCAGGCCCCCAATAAATTGAAGATCTAGAAAAGAGATTCCTGCTTCCCCATGCCCAAGAAGCCATGTATTGCTAACGTAACTCCATGTATCAAGTAATACCTTGACTGTGTTGGAACACCGATCGTAGTAGCTGCCCCAACACTGGACCGCTGCTAGCAGAGAAGCAGGTTCAAGAATGCTTCTGTGCGACACTGACACCTTGGCAGTCCAGGAAGATTATCCCTTCAAATATTGGTGCTCCCCCTATATTCGAAGGCCTTTTTTTGATCACAGTAGTAGCCCTTTTGCCTGTACCGTTTGTTTTCCTTGGGTAGGCAAGTTCTCCCCAGAAGCTATGTTCCGGTGCATACAATGAAGGAGAATCACCCCTTCTTCGATACTAACATTGCCGTCGTTACCCTCGTGGACTTCAAAACAAACTGGTTCGCATACTAGCCTTGTTAGCCAATTGGGCTTCCCTCTTGTTAAAGCCTCATTGGTAAAGTTATCAGTACCGAACTCTCCTCCTCTTGGGAGATTCTTCCCATCAAGAATTTGGTAAGAAGAACCAGCCATTATAAAGAGCTTAGTGGTTTACTCCCAAATAAAAATTGTTAAGGCACTGGATCAGCGCTGACTGTGATTTAGGAAGCTTAGCACTGGCTAGGCACTCAAAGCTTAGCGCCGGCTGCGTCCCCTAATGCTTAGTGTCGGTTGTGCACTCAAAGCTTAGTGCCAACTGTGTCCGCCAAAGCCTAGCGCCGGCTGTGTCTTTCAATGCTTAACGCCGGATGTGTCTGCTAACGCATAGCACCATTTGTGTCTGTTAACACAGACTGTGTTTGCCAACGTCTAGCATGAACTATGCTCAAATCTCTCATACATGCCGCAGATTCTACACATGACACCTCGAGCCCCGCTATGTTGCCTGACAACTGTCACCACATCCTTCTATGGCTCCTGACACATGTCTCACAAGTGCGAATGGAAACCGTCCACCTCTTGCAGTGGTCCACCTTCCGCAACAGTTCGTTTCCCTTGACCCTTCGATTTCTCGTCGAAACTTCCCTTCCGCCGCCAGAAAACCTCGGCAACTCCCCCAAGTTGTCGGAAAAACCACTACACACACTGGAAAAAAAACTGCTAAATTTAGCGAAAATGCCCACTGCTGCAGTTCTCGCCTCTTCTACCCTTGAAAACCACGGCCATAACTCCTTGCCATCTAAAAAAACTCCCTAGAGAATTCCTTTTTCTCGCTTCCTTTTTTTGTAACTCTGGCCTCGCTTGCTTAGTGTCGTCTATAGCCAGCCGGAACTTTCCCTGTTTTTTGGCAAACCTCCTACGAACTCTCACCGGGACACCCAGTCTTTGCTAGAGCTTCCACCGGGAACCCTGTTCTCACCGTTGAAATTTTATTTTTCTCAAGTCTTTTTTACCTTCAATTAGGAAAAGTGAAAATGGGATTTTACCCCTTTATATAGCCAACACTACCCTCAAATGTTCCTAAAAAACTGGGAATTCCAGCCGCGACCTAGAAAGCCAACCGATAAATGGGTCGGACCGGGTAGGGCTTTGACCCGAGGCCTAGGTAAAGTGTCGTTGTCGCCTCATCAAATGCCATGCGACACAGATCAGGACTGGGTCGGGCTCGGCCATGTTGTCGAAGTTACCTAGCGCCGGTTCCGTTTCAACAACCCTAGCACCTGCTGTGTGCTTGGAAACTTAGCACCGATTGCGTTTACACGATATCACGGGCCATCCTCAGCATCGACAGAGTCGTTAAGAAGTAGTATTGGTTGTTTTCAGCACCGATTGCATTTTCGAAGACTCATCGCCGGCTCAGCACTCAAAATAAATAATAGTCGCTACGCCCGGCACCGACTGTGTTCTAAACAGTCCATTGTTGCACACCCCATGTTGAAGCCATGTGTATCTTATTATTATTATCCCTAGTGAAGTGGCACCTTGACTCTAACCTATTATCCCTAGCAAAGTGGAACACAGGTCATTCAAACTCAGGTCATGACTTCTCATCCCTAGTAGGAGAGTCATACTCGTACTATAGCTTGTTATCCCTAGTGGAGTTAGCATCATTTTTGCTACTGCAACCCCCAGTGGTCTTCACATTTATTTATTCTGTCCTCAAGGATATAAAAGACCCACATTTGTCCCCTTTTCCCGAATGAATTCGGCCTTCCCATTGGAATCTCTTGCTAGCTTTAATCATTTTATCCTCAGGGAGTCACACTTGCCCTTTTAACCCCCAGTAAAGATTGCCACTCTTGAAGGGCCATCATCTCCATCTAAAAAGCTCTCTGCTGGTTGTTTGAACGCATTTTTTAGCACCTTGGTCCCCGATGTGGAAATTTTGACAATCTCAAAATGGCCCTAGAATAGGTCAACATCTTCATCAGAACTCCAAAAGGCCACCTGCCAAGTCTCATTGCGATCAAACATGTTTAAAGCAGTGAACACAAAGAAACAATTTCGGCAAAATCGGCCTCTCACAACCTGAAATGGACCTCGTAACTAGAACTATATTTTTGGTTCACAAAATAGCTGTAAGACCACTACCAGTGGATCCGACACAGTTGAAAACCTCCATGGGTCAAGTTTTGACTAAATCAGGCACTCCAGGACAATGTTATGGTTAAAATTCTGAAAAGGGGAGGCCACACATTATTCCCGTGTGGCCACCCAGCAACAAAACACCATTAAAGGTGGCTGTTTTCATAGTCACAGGCAGTAACTTTCGGGGTCTATATCTCACTCGTTCCAAGTCGAATCCCTCTCAAATTTTGTGAGCATGTTCGTCTCATTAAGATGAGCGTTTCGATATGTAGTATAGCCCATGATGATGCTCGAGCAAGGAGAACAACTAGAGAGAAGTTGCTAATCCGTGAAGAATATTACAAAAAATTCAACAGCAGCATGCCGCACTTGAGCAGCCAAATCATGACGCTCGCATACCCAATCAACACAAAACCAATTACATTATGTGCGTGAGCGTCGTGGCTATCTTCGGTTTGAATCCCGCGTACAATGAATAATTGGATTTGACACATGGAGGCATCAAAATTGATATAAATTCTTGCCGCCGGATTTCAAGATTCCAGCCAAAAACTCAAGACGACAAAATCTTCATCCAGACATGAAATCCATCTGTGTTTGTTGCAACGTGATCGTGATGGCATGCTCTGTGTAATTCAGCGAAGAAACTGAAGAAAAACATTAAGAAACGAGCACACAATCGATCCAAAGTTTTCAAGATTCAAGAAAATTTCAAGTTTCATGATCATGGCTTAAAAACATGATTCATGGCTCGAAGTTGGTATCAAATCGATCACCATGATGAGCTCCACAAGAAAACAATCATCTTTCGATCAAACGAGCATCAGAGCAACCCCGGATCAGTCATGAAAGATCACGCAAGTTCTCGGGCAGTAGTAGAGACTGTTCTGAAATTTCACATATTGTTAGGCAGGAGCAAAACAATCCTTTTGCACCCATTTTAGAATTTATTTTAATTCAATTAAATTATAATTATCCTCAATTCCAAGTATTTTTTAGGCGTCCACCCATGTTTGGGCTCAGTTATATATAAGCATATATAGCTAAATTATAAAATCCCCTTAGGTTCATTCTTAAAGATTCAATAAATACTTCATTTTTTCTTTAGCTAGTGGGTGCGTCTTGGAGAGAGAAAAAAAGGGCTAGTATCCTTCGGTAAGGTAACTTTTTCTCTCCTCCCCTCTTTCTCTCTCTTTTTCTCGTCTCTATCTCTCTTTCTCTCTTCTTCTCATCTCTATCTCTCATTCTCTCTCTTCTTCTCGTCTCTCTCTCTCTCTTTTTCTATCCTTATCTCCTTTCTGGTCTTCTTCTTAAAACACAGCCAGCAATGCCTAATGCCGGCTGTATCTTTGTCTCTCCACTCTTCTTAAAACACTACAAAAAATGTCTAGTGCCGACTGTGTCTTTCTCTCTCCACTCTTCTTAAAACACAACCGACAATGCTTAGTGTCGACTGTGTCTTTCTCTCTCCGCTCTTCTTAAAACATAGCCGACAATGCTTAGTGGGATGTCTTTCTCTCTTCGCTCTTCTTAAAATACAGCCGGCAATGCTTAGTGCTGATTATGCCTTTCTCTCTCTGCTCTTCTGAAAACATGGCCGGTAATGCTCAGCGTCGACTATGTCTTTCTCTCTCTGCTCTTCTAAAAACATAGCCAGTAATGCCTAATGCTGACTATGTCTTTCTCTCTCCTCTCTTCTTAAAAAATATAGCTGGTGATACCTATCGCTGACTATGTACATCTTGCCCCCTCTCTCTAACACAGTTAGTGAAACCTAGCATCGAATGTGTCCTCTCTCTCTCCTTCTTACTCCTTCTCTCTCTAACACAGTCGGCGATACCTAACACCGAATGTGTCCTCTCTCTCCTTCTTGCCTCCTCTCTCTCTAACATTGTTGGAAATACCTAGCACCAACTGTGTCCTCTCTCTTCTTCTTTTAACACAGCCGGCGATGCCTAGCATCGACTGTGTCTTCTTTCTCTTCTTCTTCCAACATAGCCTGTGATGCCTGACGCCGACTGTGTCCTTCTCCCTCCTCTTTACTTTGTTCTCTCATCTCTCACACTCTTCTCCTTCTTTCTTTCCTTTCCTCTTTTTCTTTCTCTTCTCCTTTTATTCTCTTACTTCTTATTCTCTCTTTATTATTTCCATGCCTTCTGTTATCCTTTCGTTTGACTAAGAGGGGTTCAGATTAGCCTCTTATGGTAGCCCTGTCTTCTAGCTGTAATGTTGTTGTGCTAGAACTACTATGCCCGCTTTATTGCCACGACAGACTAACTATCACATCTAGCTAGGCATTATCAGTATTGACGTCTAGTAGTAACTTTGCTGAGTCGGTCTGAGTTATCGAGCCCATTTTACTGCCACGTCAGACCAATTACCTACCAACTTAGTCAAATTCCTTTCTCCCCCACCTTTCTTCTCTTATTCTTTTCTTCTTCTTATGAATGTGCACGCTTGTGTACGTACATCAAAGAGGCAAGGTGAGGTCTATTGACCCACATGTCTTATAACATTTGCCACATATGTATGATTGCAGAAAACAAGAGAATACAAGCGCCAAGGGAGACGATTTCGAACCCATTTTACGACTGGAGGGCTATCTTCGTGATCTAGGAGGGCACCCATGCGAGTCAGCCCGAGTAAGTCCCGAAACCACCTTAAATTCGTCTCTCATCAGTTGATAATACCTACCCTCATTCTAAAATGAGGTTCCCGAGAGAGTGATCTCAAAACATCCCGGGTCTCCCCTGAAACTTGAGACGCATGTTGCCCGATCATCTGGATCCGAAGGATCGAGGCACTTAACCAGCTTGGCAACTCCACATGGACTTACTACCCCTTAGTCGGATCGTACTTATTTGGCTAGTTTTTTCTTTTCATTTTATGTATTCACACATCACTTATGGCTTGCGGGTTCTGTAACCCATTAATTCGAATCGGGGATTTTCTCATCCCCACATTCGCGGGTGTCCTTAAGAACAAGTTCCTCCAACTTCGTTCCCAACCGTCCTTTTGAGAAAAGACCCCTTTGTCTAGCTCCCTGGTCTTAACCTGGATCAGTGTGAGGAGGGACTAGAAGGTCCCTCACTTCCCATCTCCTCGCTTTAGTGGAACCTCCGCCAAGGCACCTTGCATTGGCAGCACGTCTATTGCCACAAATAGCATGCACCTAATCATCGGCAAGTCACTTGTTAGGCGTACTGTCGAGGTACGCTGGAAGGCTGCCCAGTCCCTCTCTTTAGAAGGCAAGAAATTTTCCATTGCTTTTGTGGGTCACCGCAAGGCTGCCCCCCACATTCCTGCACCACCACGAGTCCTTATTCCTAGAGGCTCGACACATAGAGGAAGAGGCCCTGTGGCCTCCACCTCTCACACACACCATAAGGCTCGTGGGTCACCCACCCGAGCCACACCTCGGGGCAAATCTTATGTTACCTCAAGTCCGTGTCCATAATCAGACCTCCCAAGGCCAGGTCCTGCACACACTGCTCATATGTATCCCATAACTCGAGGCAAAGCCGTCATTGCACCAACCCGAGTACACTGGAGATGACCTCCTCGACCTCCTACTCAACACACAAAAGCACACCCATAATGGGAAGGTCTCTACCTGTTCTCTTACATACACCTGCTCGCAGTTCTCGGCCTCCTTAGGTCAGATCACTTGCTCGAGCATGGGCGGACCCTTAGGTCCCCCGTGATCCTTCTTCAAGGGGCACACACGCATTGCCGGCATAGACATCCCCTCGCCCTCAACTCAGGCCTCCTCATGAGTCAACCCTGCTCCTACTTCTTCGAGCAAGCAACTTCAGCCTTGGTATTTGAAGACCTTCCTCAAGAGTACCATCCTGAACCAGCCCCGTCATTTTGGTGATGCCTTTGGAGCCCACAAGAGAGCTCGAGGCAGTGACCTGATGGAAGATGGAGTTCTTCATCCACCCTGGTCCAAGATGACCCCAGTCCCTAGCCCACATCCTTTACCGCACCTGATGGAGACAAATCTCTCTTGTCCAAGTAGAGCTGACCAGCCGTAGTCCCGATCACAGTTTTGGCGCGAGGTCCATCAAAGCCTCAAAGCTAAGAACGATAGAGGTCCACAAATTCTAACCAAGGAAGTGACAAAGGCGGTCGGTGCAACCAGCTCTGATAATCATCTCCACTTGAACCCCTTTTACCCTCTTTAGATGACGAAGCCTGAAGAAGAAGGCCATGAAACCTGCACTATGTTTAGTGTCGTAGAAGCAACCCACTCAGCAGCCACGGTCCCAATACCCTCGAGAATCAATCCTCACACAATTGGCATACAAGAGTCGAGTCCAGTCGGGACACGCAGGCCCCCTACTAACCTGTGCTCCCTAACCCCTGTCGAAGGGTGACAAGGCACGAGATCGCGACCCGAGGTCGCGAACGTCACTCAGGTGAAAGTGGCTCAACACATAAAAACACATAATCAAGAACAAACCATGAAAAATAACTAAATAAATCCACTCATAGACAAATATCACTTCAAAAATATAGTTGTCTCATTCATTCAATATTAAAAGTCTTTACAATTCCTTCACGGCACTACTGGCTCAAAATACACAAAATAAAGTACATATCACAATGCTGAAACAACCAAATAATACTGTGAAGGTCTTCGGAAGACGGCTTTTCAAATTTCTTAATTTCGAACTTCAATCCCCAAATTGCCACCCACCTGTAGCACAGAAGTCAACACTCTTTACTCTACGGAATGAGCTAACAGCCCAATAATTAGATCTACACCATTGCATGAACTTAAACTGCATGGTCCTTGTTGCATGACTTTAACACTGCATAACTATGGTCTAGTTGTATGACCCTAAAACTATAGTACATGTCCTAGCCGCATGACGTTAAAAGGCCCAGCACCATGGTTAAACTATACGACCATAAACTATAGCGGAGGTCTAGTTGCACGACCTTAAATCGCATGGTCCTAGTTGCATGACTTTAAACTGCATAACCATTGTCCAAGCTATATGACCCCAAACCATAGTGCACGTCCTGACTGCATGACTATAAACTGCTTTGAACAGGTCCCAAGGTATGACCATAAACTCGCCCCCACGTACGTGTGCACACCTTTTTATGTGCATCTTCATGCACGTCTTCCTTAACCGACCCATGAGTGTGCACTACCTCCCCAGTGAATCCATTCACTTCACCATCCTTCATCATTCCCTAGTGAGTCTCACCCCTGCTCACAAAACGGTGAGCTATCCTACCACCTATTACTCGTTGCAAGCTAGTGGGTAACCATTTTTACCCACCTTTTATGTCTCATCCATCTTTCATAGGTAGCTTCGTGCCATCTCCCCAAAAGTGAGCTAAACCACTATCATACTCACTCCATGGCCTCTACCAACCACCATCCCTCTCCATTATGGTCTAGCTGTATGACCATAAATTGTAGTGCACGTCCTGATCGCATGACGTTAAAAGGCTTCGCACAGGTCCCGAAGGCATGACCTTAAACATGCCTTCACAAAAAAAATGAAGTAACGGGTATGGTGTATACCATAATAAGGAAACGTCATGAGTAAAAATGACGGATGGGCATGGTCACGAAACCATGAGTAAAAGAGTTTCGTGGATAAAACTCGAGCACGGTGAAACCTGAAAAGGCATCGTGAGTAAAAATTGAAGAATAAGGGTGAACATGGCCGTAAGGTCATGGGTAAAAGAGCCCCAAATAATAAGAAGTTGGTGAAAACCATCTCTACAGTGCCGCTCCCCAAGTTCAAGTGAAAATCCATAAAGGAGGCTTGGACCAATTAAAAGGTTGATGCAGTGCTCGCCTCAACAGGCAGCTTCAGCCCTCATTTTGAGAGCTCGAGTCCAGTTGCAAAAAGGACTCAAAGGACATAATACTCACCAAGACGGAAAGACAAGTCTCATGAGAAAGAGAATCATTCCAAGGAGGCTAAGAAACACAGTCCCAGATGCCGGAGACACCTTGAGAAGGCTAAGTCAACCATGACTTTGGAGCAGCAATCTGATAATTGCCATAGCTGCAAAGTAGTGGGTAGGGGAGATTATACCCAAAGCTAGTTATCTCGATAAATCGAGGTACCTTACCCACCAAGGAACAAATGGTGCACGACGCAGAAGAGCGCCAACAAAAGGCTCTTAAGCATAACAAACAAACAAGAAAGTAACTTCGACAAACCAAAGATGCCCCAATAAGGATAAGTCAACCATGACTTTGGAGCGGCAATCAGATGATTGTCGTAGCTGCAAAGCAGTGGGCAGGGGTGGTTATACCTAAAGATGGTTATCTCGATAAATTGAGGTACCCTACCTGCTAAGGAACAACTGGTGCATTACGCAAGCGCCGACCAAATGCTCTTTTGTTGTCTCTCTAAGATAATGAAACCAAGGCCAAATGGGAATAATGCCCTTCAACATGATACTCAATTGCAAGACAGGCCTGATTCTGACTGACGAGATCCATACAAAATCCTCAGCTTCAGAATCGCAAACAGTCCACACAAGGATGAGGACTTTGATATGATCTCTCAAAAAAGTCTCTTCTCCCCTTAAAGCCTCCACGGACGGACCCCCGAACAATGCATCGTTACATCTGAGCATCCTAGTTACACCATTGCGTGAATCTCCTCGATGTTTATGTGGTCTTGTAGCTAAGAAGAAAAAAGTAATGAAGCCGAAGGAAATTTTTCAAACGTTGTCCTTCTCGCTTCTTTAGAAGCACAACATTTAGCGGGGCAAACTGTTTGAATGCATTTTTCAGCACCTTGGTCGCCGATACAAAACCAAGAGGAAGTAGGCCTATAAAGCGTACTAAACAGTGGAAATTTTGATAGTCTCAGAATGGCCCATAATCGCTCAAGATCTTCATCAGCATTTCAAGAGGCCATCTGCCAAGTTGCATAGCAATCAAACACGTTTAAGGTAGTGAACACGAAGAAACAGTTTCGACAAAATCGACCTCTAGCACCTTGAAATTGACCCTGTAACTAGAACTATAGTTTTGGTGCATCAAACATCTATAGGACCACCGCCATTGGATATGGCAAGGTCTAAAACCCCCATGGGTCAAGTTTCGGCTTAATCAAGTACTCCAAGATAAAGTTATGAGTAAAATATCGAAAAGGGGTAGGCCGCACACTATTCCTTTGTGGCCACTCTGCACTAAAACACCATTAAAGGTGGCTATTTTCACAATCACGAGCAGTGATTTTAGGGGCCTATATCTTACTATTTCCAAGTCGGATCCCTCTCAAATACTGTGAGCATGTTTGTCTCATCAAGACACGCATTTCGATATGTGGTATACCCCATGACGATGCCTGAACAGGAGAAAAACTAGATACTAGTTGCTGATTTGTGAAGAAAATTGTAGAAAATTTAGCAGCAGCATGCCTCACTCGAGCGGCAAAATAATGACACCCGCATACCCGATTGACACGAAACCAATTGCATTATGTGCGTGAGGTTCGTGGCCATCTCTGGTCTGAACCCCACATATGATGAACGGTTGAATTTCACCCAAGGAGGCGTTGAAGCTATTATAAATTTTGGCCTTCGGATTTCAAGATTCTGGTAAAAAACTCAAGATGACGAAATCTTCATTTGGACACGAATTCAAGCTACGTATGTTGCAACGTGATCCTGACGGCATGCTTAGTGTGATTCAACGAAAAGTCTGAAAAAAAGCATTAAGAAACAGCACACAATCGATCCAAAGTTTTCAATATTGAAGCAAATTTCAAGTTTCATGATCATGGTTTAAAAACATGATCCATGGCTCGAAGTTGGTATCAAATCGATCGCCATACCGAGCCCCACAAGAAAACAATCATCTTTCGATTAAACGAGCATCAAAACAGCCCCAAATCAGTCTTGGATGATCACACAAGCTCTCGGGCAACAGCAGGAACTGTTTTGGAATTTCACACATTATTAGGCACAGTCCTTTTGCACACATTTTTAGAATTTCTTTTAATTCAATTAAATTGTAATTATCTTCAATTCTAGGTAGTTTTTGGGCATCCACCCATTTTTGGACCCAATTCTATATAAGCATGTAAAGCCAAATTGTAAAATCCCTTTGTCATTCTTAAAGATGCAATAAAGACTTCATTTTTTCTTAAGCTCGTGAGTGGGTCTTGGAGAGAGAGAGGAGAGAGAAGAAAAGGGTCGATATCATTTGGTAAGATAACTTTCTCTCTCCTCCCCTCTTTCTCTCTCCTTTCTTCTTTCTCTCTCATCCCCTCTTTTCTCTCCTTTCTCTCTTTTTCTCATCTCTATCTCTCTTTCTCTCTTCTTCTCATCTCTATCTCTCTTTCTCTCTTTCCTTCTCGTCTCTATCTCTCTTTCTCTTTCTTCTTATTGTCTCTATCTATCTTCCTCTCTCTTCTTCTGATCCCTATCTCCTTTTTGTTCTTCTTCTTAAAACATAGCCGGTAATGCCTAACGTCGAGTATTTCTTTCTCTCTACGCTCTTCTTAAAACATAGCCGACAATGCCTAACGCTGACTGTGTCTTTCTCTCTCTGCTCTTCTTAAAACACAGTTGGCAATGCCTAACATCGATTGTGTCTTTCTCTCTTCGCTTTTCTTAAAACACAGCCGGCAATACCTAGTGCCGACTATGTCTTTCTCTCTTCGCTCTTCTTATAACATAATCGATAATGCCTAGCACCAGTTGTGTCTTTCTCTCTCTGCTCTTCTTAAAACACAGCCGACAATGCCTAACGCCTACTATGTCTTTCTCTCTCCTCTGTTCTTAAAAAACACAAAAGGTGATTCTGAACCAGTTTTATAAGTGGGGGGACTTTCTTCGTGATCTAAGAGAGCACCCACGCGAGCCAGCCTGAGTAAGTCCCAAACCCACCTTAAATTCCTCTATCATCGGTTTGTAATACCTGCCCTTATTCTCTAACAAGGTTCTCGAGAGAGCGATCTCAATACGTCTCGGGTCTCCCCTGAAACCCGAGATGCGTGCCGCTCGATCATCCAAATCTGACGGTGAAATCAAGGAACCTAACTACGAATGTATGACATTAACCATTTTATCCATAGAGAGTCAGATTGTTATTTATAGATCTATTCCTCATGGAGCTTCACCTACATGGTGACCCACACTATGGTCCATACTATATGACCTTAAATTGTAGTGGAGGTCTAGTTGCATGACCTTAAACTGCATAGTCCAAGCCGCAAGACTCTAAACCGCATAGTCATGGTCCGTGCTGCATGATCTTAAATTGCACAGCCTCGGTCTGGTCGCACGACAAGACAAGACAAGTCTCATGAAGAAGACCACCATTCCCAAGAGGTTACAAATGTACTCCAAGATGCCAAAGATGCCCCAAGAAGGTTAAGTCAGTTATCATTTTTGAGTGGTAATGACGGTCAAAGTCTCTCTCCAAGAAGAGGGGGATCATGATTGTCATAACTGCAAAGCAATGGGTAGGGGTTATACTCAAAGCTGGTCACCTCGATAAACTGAGGTACCCTACTCGCCAAGGAATCAGCCATGACTTTGGAGCAGGAATCAGGGTTGAAGCCTCTCTCAAAGAATAGGGGGATCATGATTGTCGTAACTGCAAAGCAGTGGGTAGGGGTTATACTCAAAGCTGGTCACCTCAATAAACTAAGGTACCCTACTCGTCAAAGGACAACTAATGCATGAAGCAGACGTCTTCGACAAAAGGCCCTTCAACGCACAAACAAACCAAATCCTGGAAATGTGGCTCAACACCAGAGGATACTCACAAACTCAAAACAAATGGGAACAATTCCCTTCGACATGGCACTCAATTGCCAGACGGGCTTGATTCTGACTGACGAGGTCCGTATAAAATCCTCAGCTTCAAAATCACAAACAGTCCACATGAGGGTGACGACTTCAATAAGATCCCTAAAAAAAGTCTCTTCTCCCCCAAAAGTCTCCATGGAAAGACCTACAAACAATACATCCCTATGTCTGAGCATCCTAGTTGCACCATTGTGTGAGTCTCCTTGGCGTTCACGTGGTCATGTGGCTAGGAAGAAAAAAGTAATAAAGGAGTAGGAAATTTTTTGAATGTCATCCTTCTCACTTATATCAAAGCACAACATTTGGTGAGGCAAGCTGTTTGAACACATTTTTTAGCACCTTAGTCTCTGCTGCAAAATAAAGAGGAAGCAAGTCAATAATGCCTACAAAAAAAGTGGAAATTTTGACAGTCTCAGAATGGCCTCAGAATTGATCAACATATTTACCAGTACTTCAAAAGTCCACCTACAAAGTTTCATTGCGATCAGACATGTCTAAGGCAGTGAACACAAAGAAACAATTTTGGAAAAATTGGTCTCTTGCACCCTTAAATAGACCCCATAACTAGAACTATATTTTGTGCTTGTCAAATAGCTGTGGTACTATGGCCATTGGATCCGATGTGGTTGAAAAACCGTATGGGTCAAGTTTCATCTTAATCAAGCACTCCAGGACAAAGTTATGGGAAAAATACCGAAAAGGGGTAGGCCGCACACTATTCCTGTGTGGCCATCCTGCACCAAAACACCATTAAAGGTGGTTGTTTTCACAGTCATGGGCAGTGAATTTTTGGGCCTATATCTCACTCGATTTGAGTCACATCGTGCTCAAATTTGGTGAGCACGCTCATCTCATCGAGACGAGCATTTCGATAGGTGGTACGCCTGGTGACGATGCCCGAGTAGGGAGAAAAATTAGAAAGAATTTGCTGATCCATGAAGGAAGTTGCAAACAATTTAGAAGCAGCACGCCTCACTCTAACTGCTAAATCACGATGTTCGCGTACTCGATTAACACGAAACTAATTGCATTATTTGCATAAGGTCTGCGACTATCTTTGGTTCGTACGTTGCGTATGATGAACGGTTGAATTTCACACACGAATGTGTCGAAGCTGATGTAAATTTTGACTACCAAATTTCAAGTTTTCGACCAATTGTGACGGCATGCTCAGTGTGATTCAGCAAAAAAATCGAAGAAAAACATCAAGGAATGAGCGCACTATCAATCCGAAGTCTTCAAGATTCATCCAAAATTCAAGTCTCAGAATCATGGCTTAAAAACATGATTTATGGATCGAAATTGATATCAAATCGATCACCAAGTAGAGTCATATAAGAAAAAAGTATCTTTTGATCAAACAAGCATCAGAATAACACCGGATCAGTCATGGAAGATCACGTAAGCTTTCAGGCAGCAGGTATGAAATTTCACACATTTTTAAGCAAGGGAAAAATAGTCTTTTTGCACTTATTTTTAGAATTTCTTTTAATTCAATTAAATTATAATATCTTCAATTTTAGGTAGTTTTTGGGCATCCACTCATGTTTGGGCCCAATTCTAAATCATGCAAAGTCAAATTATAAAGGACCTTCGTTTCATTTCACAAAAGCATTAATAAAGTTTCAATTTCTTCTTGAGTTTGTGGGTGCGTCTTAGAGAGAGAGAGAGGAGAGAGAAGAAAAGGGCCAATACCTTTTTATAAGCTAACTTTCTCTCTCTTCCCCTCTTTCTCTCTCATCTTCTTCCTCTTTTTCTCTCTTCTTCTCATCTCTATCTCTCTCCTCTCTTCTCATCTCTATCCCTCTTTCTCTCTCTTTTTCTCATCCCCTTCTCTCTCCTCTGTTCTTTTCTCTATCTCTCTTTCTCTCTCATCTTCTCATCTCAATCTCTCTCTCCTTTCTTCTCATCTCTATCTCACTTTCTCTCTCTTCTTCTCATCTCTGTCTCTTTCTTTTCATCTCTATCTCACTTTCTCTCTCTTCTTCTCATCTCTATCTCTCTCTTCTCATCTCTATCTCTCTTTCTCTCACTTCTTTTTCTAACACAACTGACGATGCTCAGCGCCGTTTATGTCCCGTCCTTTATCCCCTTCTTTTGACATAGCTGGCGAAGATCAGCACCGATTGTGTCCTCTTTCTCTCCACTATCCAATACAGTCAACAAAGCTCAATGCTGACTGCATTTTCTCTCTCTTCTTTATCTAACACAGTCAGCAATGCTCAACACCGACTATGTATTCTCTCTCTTCTCTATCTAGTACAATCGATGAAGCTCAGCACCAACTGAGTCTTCTCTCTCTTTTCTGTCAAGAACAGTCAGTGAAGCTCAATGCCGACTGCATCTTCTCTCCTTTCTTTGTTTAGCACAGTCGATGAAGCTCAGTGCCGACTGCGTCTTCTCTCTTTGCTCTATCTAGCACAGTTGGCGAAGCTCAACGCCGACTGTGTCTTCTCTCCTTTTTCTATCTAGCACAGTCAGCGAAGCTCTGCGTCGACTACATCTTCCCCCTCTTCTTTGTCTAACATAGCCGGCATTGCTCAATGTCGACTGTGCTCTCTCTCTTCTTTTTCTAACATGGCCCGCAACGCTCAGCCCCGACTGTGTTCTCACTCTTCTTTGTTTAACATGGCTGGCGATGCTCAGCACCGACTGTGTTCTCTCTCTCTTCTTTGAATAACACAATCAACAACACTCAGTGCCGATTGTGTTCTCTCTCTTCTTTATCTAACACAACCGATGATGCTTAACGCCAACTATGTTCCCTCTCTCTTCTTTGTCTAACACAGCTAATGAAGCTCAACGCCGACTGTGTTCTCTCTCTCTTCTTTGTCTAACATAGTCGGCGACGCTCAGCGTCGACTGTGTCCTCTTCCTTGTCTTTGCCTAATACAGCTGGTGACGCCTAACACCATCTGTGTTCCTCTCTTTTCTCTCCCCCTCTTCTCTCCCTTTCTTTCTCTTCCTCTCCTTCTTTCCATTCTCTTCTTCTTCTGTTATCTTATTTCTTATTCGTTCTTTTTGATCTCCACTCTTTCTGTTATTCTTTCGTTTGATTAAGAGGGGTTGAGATTAACCTATCATGGTGGTCCTGTCATCTAGCCGTAATGTTGTTGTGCTAGAATTATTGTGCCCGCTTTATTGCCACGACAGACTAACCATCATATCTAGCTAGTTAATATCAGTATTGACGTCTAGTAGTAATTCTGTTGAGCCGGTCTAAGTTACCGAACCCATTTTACTACCATGTCAAGCCAATTACCCACCAGCTTAGTCATTGTGCTGATCTCCTCAGCTGATCAAATTCTTCTCTCTCCCATCTTCCTTCTCTTATTCTTCTCCTCTTCTTATGAATGTGCACACTTGTGTACGTTCACAAAAGAGGCAAGGTGAGGTTTGTTGACCCACCTATCATATAAGCTTTGCCATATGTGTGTTATTGCTGAAAACAAGAGAATATAGGCTAAAGGTGGCGATTTCGAACCAATTTTACTACTAGGGGGCTTTCTTCATGATCTAAGAGGGCGTAGCCCACATGAGCCAGCCTGAGTAAGTCTCGAACCCACCTTAAATTCCTCTCATCAGTTGGTAATACCTGCCCTTATTCTCGAACGAGGTTCTCAAGAGAGAGATCTAAAAGTCTCGGGTCTCTCATGAAACCCGAGACCGCCCCATCATCCTGATCTAGAGGGCAAGATCGAGGCACCTAACCACACACAAATAAGGGGAGAGCTGATGACAGCTTGGTCCTACAGGTTCACCAAACATCCATAGACTAATCTTGTGCCGAAAAACAAAGCATGGGGCCATGTGACCTGGGTACGGTGCCATCGCACCAAAGAAGGACCCTTCAACTATAGGCCTATGCTAGTGGTTGCAAAACTATACCAGATTGCCTCCATTGTATTCAGAACGTCAAAAAACCCTTGAGGACCAAATTTGGGCTCAGTCCGACCTCCTCGAAAGCCCATGCGGACTCGTAACTTGCGGGTTTCATTCTAGCGCGGTGCGGCTTAACCAAACTAGTCCCCAGAAATGGGGACCACGACAACATCTTTTGGTAGTAGCTTCGCCATCCGACGACGCCTTCCTTTGAAAATGGAGAGAGTTCAAAAGTTGATATGTTCTAGATCATGTCAGCCCTGTCATTTTGACCTACGGCACACACTGTGGCATGATCGGGAACCGCACTGCTCTGAGGAAGAAGGTGCTCGCAGAACCGGAGGAAGAACCAGGGTTCAAAGGGAAGAAGCTTATAATTTCGTGAAGCATAGCTCGACATCCAGACCTTGGATCACTGTGGGAGTGAGTTCAATGCAACCACTTCACGAAGAGCTACACACTGGTAATACTCTTGCATTCAGTGCAAGGTCTGATGAATGCAAGTCCCCAAGTCACCAGAGAAGTAAATATTGTCGGTTGTCGGAATCCTTTTTTTCGGTAAACTCCAAAATTATGAAAATGAACAAATCAAGGCCAAATCATTTCAAACTTGGTGCAAAATTACTGCAACAACGTCCCTTTTGACTTGCAAACAGAGCCAGGAGCCAGAATGACGCAGCTCAAAGAAGCATTGGCGAACAACGTTCACAAATATGGCCGAACATTCACCCTGACTGGAAAGACCACCACAACACGATTTAAGGGCATCAAAATGCTTACAATCAAGATGACATTGAAGATATTCTACTGAAACTGCTGAAACGTTGCCACAAGTTGCAAAACAAGCTTTTAAGATTTCACCATGGCAGAGCAACCTGCATGCAGGGATGGTTTCTTCATTTGTGCAAAAGATCTTTGGGACACTTTGGTCATTTACGACAAATTTCAAGATTTACTTTTAATTTCCTCAACTCTAATTAAGCATGGCTTTTGAGCGTTCACCCCTGTTTAGTGAATCCTCTACATAAGGAAGCTTAACCCACTTGCACAAGGAGCCCCCCGTAGACCCCTTTTTAGATGCCTCTTTGAGCTCTCAATACCCCAAAGACTGGGAAGAATCAAGGTTATATTAAGCTTGTTTCATTAATTTGTTTTTCTTTTGAGATCTTCCAATCCCCGCGGGAGAGAGAAACCTTTGAGAGAGAGAAGATACCCCTGAATGCACGGTCCCGCGGACACCCCAGTGGCATGGGTCATCTTCCCTCTCTCCTGAGCTAAGCCACTCCTTTCCTCTCTATCTCTCTCTCTCACTCTCACCTTCACGTGCGAGCCCAACAGCGCGATAGTCCGCATCCACTTGCAAGCCCACGGACCTGAGTAAACCCACGGGCCTCGACCCTCGGGTTTCCTCACGCCCCCTTTAGCAACCTGCCAGCCCCTTTGGGCGTGAAACCAACGAGGAGGGACATTTGGATCCTATTCCAATAGTTTAGAGGGAGGACAAAGAGGTTGAGAGCTTGAAGAATGCCCCCGTCCAATATTAAATTGAGGTTGTGCTTGACATTGTCTACAGACTGCTTCAATTATGAAGTGCAATGATGTTTATCATGCAACATCTGCTTCAATTGTTGTATGAATATCTCTCTCTTAGATGCTTCTTTCACTCATTAATAAAACTCTCTCTCTCTCACAATCCAATTTTATCCCAAAAAAAAAAATTCTAAAAATTAGGAAACTAGTGATTTGATACACAATATTGAATTGAGGTTGTGCTTGACATTGTCTACAAAGTGCTTCAATTTTGTGGTGCAATGAAGTTTATCATGCAACATCTACTTCAATTGTTGTACAAATGTATCTCTCTAGGATGCTTCTCTCACTCTTCAATAAAACTCTCTCATCAATAAAACTCTCTCTCTATCTCTCTCAATCCAACGTACATTACTTTCAATTGATATTTTATCTTAAAAAATAAAATTCTAAAAGTTAGGAAACTAGTGATTTGGTACAGAATATTGAATTGCGGTTGCGCTCATTAATTTCTAAAGACTAATTCAATTTTAAGGGGCAATAAAGTTTACCATGCAACATCTGCTTCAATTGTTGTACAAATATATCCCTCTCTAGGACGCTTCTCTCACTCATCAATAAAACTCTCTCCATCTCTCTCAATCTAACGTACTTTACTTTCAATTGATATTTTATCCCAAAAAAATTCTAGAAATTTATAAAAACTAAATAATATCTAGGCCTCAATTTTAACATTTTACATATTGCCTACTACTTCTAAAGCTAATCCAATACAGATACTCAGAACTTCTAAAACTTCCCAAGAGGTCATCAAACACAGAAACAAAGACCTTAGTTAACTTCCTAGGAGGTTATCCAACACAGAAATGAAGAACTTCTTTAACTTCCCAGGAAGTTATCAAACACAAAAACCAGGAACTTCTTTAACCTCCCTGGAGGTTATCAAATGCAGAAACCAAGAACTTCTTACAGTAACTTGTATCATCCGAGCCAAGAGGAACTTCCAATTTACAGTTCATTAACTTCCTTCTAGTTATCAAACATTCCCTAAGAGAGACGAGAAGGCTGATGAAGAGTCCGAATCTTCATATCATATGTGTGAAGCAGTGGAGCCAGTAATAGACTGGTGCTCCCATATCAAGGAGTATTGCAGCATAACCGGTTTTTTGAAGACCCTATTGAGTGCAACAAGATCCGAAGGTCCTCCACGCGGTATGTGTGTCGTGATGGTATCCTATTTCAAATCTCTTATATTGATATGCTACTTAGGTGTATCGACAAAAGAGATGTCAAATACATGCCTAAAGAAGTTCATGCTAGAGTTTGTGGGATGCATCAGTCTGGTCCTAAGTTGTATAGTAGAATATCTGGATAAGCTACTATTAGCCTAGGATGAACGTTGATTTCCTGATGTTTGCAAAGAAAGGCTACTCTAAATGTAGTCTGTAACATGTGCCCCAAAGAAGATGGAGGATTAATAGGACCTATAATGTTCATGCCCCACTGAGCAAAAGGACAAGATGCCACTGTTGGGTGGAGAGATTCGGGAGCTTGGTGAATGCAGCTCGAATGAATCTGACAAACCAAACAATTATTTGCAAACGTCAGGCAATCAACATTCATCCTAGGCTAATAGTAGCTTATCCTAATGATTCTATTATACAACTTAGGACCAGACTGATGCATCCCACAAACTCTAGCATGAACTTCTTTAAGCATGTGTTTGACATCTCTTTTGTCGATACACTTAAGTAGCATATCATTATAAGAGATTTGAAATAGGATACCGTCACGACACACATACCACGTGGAGGACCTTAGTATCTTGTTGCACTCAATAGGGTCTTCAGGAAACCAGTTATGCTGCAAATACTCCTTGATATGGGAGCACTAGTCTATTACTGGCTCCACTGCTTCACACATATGATATGAAGATTCAGACTCTTCATCAGCCTTTTCTTCTCTCTTAGGAAATGTTTGATAACTAGAACCAAGTTAATGAACTATAAATTGGAAGTTCCTCCTGGCTGGGATGATAGAAGTTACTGTAAGAAGTTCTTGGTTTCTGCATTTGATAAACTCCAGGGAAATTAAAGAAGTTCCTGGTTTTTGTGTTTGATAACCTCCTGAGAAGTTAAAGAAGTTCTTCGTTTCTGTGTTTGATAACCTCCTAGGAAGTTAAAGAAGGTCTTTGTTTCTGTGTTTGATAACCTCCTGGGAAGTTATAGAAGTTCTGAGTATCTGTATTGGATTAGCTTTAGAAGTAGTAGGCAATATGTAAATGTTAAAATTGAGGCCTAGATATTATTTAGTTTTTATTAATTTCTAGAATTTTTTTGGGATAAAATATCAATTGACAGTAAAGTACGTTAGATTGAGAGAGATAGAGAGAGTTTTATTGATGACTGAGAGAAGCGTCCTAGAGAGAGATATATTTGTACAACAATTGAAGCAAATGTTGCATGATAAAGTTTATTGCCCCTTAAAATTGAATTAGTCTTTAGAAAATAACGAGCGCAACCTCAATTCAAAATTTTTTACCAAATCACTTGTTTCCTAACACTTAAAATTTTATTTTTTAAGAGAAAATATCAATTGAAACTAATGTACGTTGGATTGAGAGAGATACAGAGAGAGTTTTATTGATGAGAGAGAGTTTTATTGAAGCGTGAGAGAAGCATCCTAGAGAGATACATTTGTACTACAATTGAAGCAGATGTTGCATGATCCACAAAATTGAAGCAGTTTGTAGACAATGTCAAGTATAACTTCAATTCAATATTGTCTATCAAATCACTAGTTTCCTAATTTTTAGAATTTTATTTTTTTGGGTTAAAATATCAATTGAATGTAAAGTATGTTGGATTGAGAGAGAGAGAGAGAGTTTTATTAATGAGTGAGAGAAGCATCCTAGAGAGAGATATTTGTACAACAATTGAAGCAGATGTTGCATGATAAACATCATTGCAGTTCATAATTGAAGCAGTCTGTAGACAATGTCAAGCACAACCTCAATTTAATATTGGACGGGGGCGTTCTTCATGCTCTCAACCTCTTTGTCCTCTCTCTAAACTATTAGAACAGGATCAGTCTGGTCCTAAGTTGTATAATAGAATCATCAGGACAAGCTACTATTAGCCTAGGATGAATGTTGATTGCCTGACGTTGGCAAAGAAATCCTCCTTTTAGAGGGATTGTCATTAAAGACTCTCTGAAATTCTATGGGCTTATCATATTATGGCATGAGGTCCAACTCAGTCGACTCCTTACTCTTTGATATATGGGGGTTAAGCGCTCCTGCGTTTTAAAATTCAATTACCTTCCCTCATAATAGCCCTTCATTATGCGATAATAGATGAAGTACGAGCTTCTCTTCGTTATCAAGAATTGGATAAACTTTACGAAAAGAGAATGCAAGCACATCAAGGCCTCAAAATTCACAAGAACCAATCAATCAGAATATAGTCATTCATGAAAGGTGATTTGGTCTTAGTAGTAAGAAGACTCGTCGTCACTCATGATCGAACCAAGGGGAAGTTCGAGCCAAAATGGGAATGTCCTTTTGTCATAAAAAAGGCTTTTCCTAATGGAGCCTATGTGCTAGTCAATGCCAAAGGTGAAGAGGCTATGCCGCAATCAATGGGAGATACTTGAAAAAGTATTATTCATAAACTATGGTCCTAACCGCATGACCTTAAACTGCATGGTAATTGTCCAAGTTCTACAACCTTAAACTGTAGTACACGTCCTGGCTGCATGACATTAAATTGCTTTGCACTACGATCCAAGTCATATAACCTAAACTGTATAACAAGTCCTGATGGCATGACGTTAAACTACTTCGCATAATTGTCCAAGCTATATGCCCTAAAATTATAGCACACGTCCTAGCTGCATGACGTTAAAATTCTTAGCCTAGTGGTCCAAGCTATACCACCCTAAAACTATAGCACACGTCCTGACTGCATGACGTTAAACTACTTTGCACACCCTAAACTATTAGTACATGTCCTGGCCACATGCCGTTAAACTGCTTCGCACAATGTTCCAACCCTAAACTACTAGAACACGTCTTGGCTACATGAAGTTAAACTGCTTTGTGCAACGGTCCTAATCTTACGACCTTAAACTGCACGGTAACGATCCAAGTTATATGACCTTAAACTCTAGCACACATCCTGGTTGTATGACGTTAAACTGCTTCGCACAATGGTCCGAGCAATATGACCCTAAAACTAGCACACGTCCTGACCGAATGACGTTAAACGGCTTCGCCCAACGGTCCTAATCGCAAAACCTTAAACTCCACGGTAATGGTCCGAGCTATATGACCCCAAACTACTAGCACAAGTCTTGGTCCCATGACGTTAAACTACATCACATATGATCTCGAAGGCATGACCTTAAACTTGTGTTCACTCGATCTTGGTGGATGACCATAAAACACATCAACTCTATTGTCTCGAAGGCGTTCCCTTAAAATTGCCTTCACTCGGTCTTGGTGGATGACCTTAAAAATCCCCCACTCTATGGTCTCGAAGGTGTGACCTTAAAATTTCCTTCACTAGGTCTTGGTGGATAACCTTAAAACACAACAGTTGTATGGTCGCGAAGGCATGACCTTAAAATTGCCTTCATTAGGTCTCGGTGGATGATCTTAAAACACACGAACTCTACGGTTTCTAAGGCATGCCCCTCCCCATGGTTACAACAAAATGACCTTAAAATTGTCTCCTTAAAAGGATGGACATAGCAAAAACCGGCAAGGGCATCATGGTTAAAAAGAGTCAAAAAAAGGAAAATGAAAAAAATTATGGGCATAGTAGTATCACCAACTGTTACGAATAAGATATTTCAAAAATTAAAAACTGGGCACGATGAAAAACTACAAGGGCATTATGACTAAAAATTTTAAAAATAGCAAGCATAGTGTAAAAGCTATGGGAAAAAAGAGCCGTAAAAAAAACATACGGGGTTCTTGTGAAAACCAGAACTAGCACATACCCCATGGACTTGGATGAAAACCAGAAAGGGCATTCAAGTCACGCATGATGAAGAGCAAGCCAAGCATTAATACGAAGCAAGCATCCAAGCTTATCTCTCACCCCTTTCTGAAAGAGATGAGAGTTAGCCACAAGAAATAGAGTAGAGAAAATCAAACCATGAAGAAAATAGACGCATACAACTCGAGGATGAGAAAGAAGAAAAATTTCACTCCATACACGATTTGAAAGTTATAAAAATTTTGTGGTAACAATCATCATTTATATACAAAAGGAATGAAAAGAAGGTAGAAAATGCAGAAAAGAGTAAAGATTTCATGAGCCCCTAGAAATCTTCAAGGGCTTCACGTATCTTAGTCTTCAGTGCCACTAAGGATTCAAAAGTTGCCTTCATTTGCTCCTTGAGATGAAAAATGGCCTGCGCAATGTGGCTTGATGACTCGCTGATTGAAGCCACCTGGGAATCCAATGTTTCTAATCTCTCAAGCTTGCTCTGAGCCTCTGCTTTCTTCTAGAGTTGGTTGGACTTTAGTTGGTGAAGACGGAGGTCAAATTTTTCCCTTTCCTCATCCACGACCTTTGTCTCTGCAGATCAGGCCGTACCTGCCTCCTTGAAGCTAGCATGGAAAGAAAGAATAGAGGCCTTTTCTTCCTCATAACCCCTCATGAGACTTTGATGTTGGGACAAAGTCTCCACCACTGAAGCCAAACAAGCCTTATATGCCATCTGTATCTCTGACTCACGTTGCAAAGCCTCGATTCCCAATTGTTTAAGGTTCTTCAGAAGACCTTCAAACGGGTCAAAAGTCTCCTTATCCTAATGGAACAGTCTCAAGAAAATTGTGCAGTCCTTAACTAGGTCTATCCCAATGGCGAGATTAGAGAGGGAGCACTCCTTCACTCCCTGGAGGCACTAAAGAAGATACCTCTAAAGCAGCAACCGCCATGAGTGCCAATCCATAACTAGAAGAAGCAGCAGGCCGAGATTCTTCTTGTGAGGTGATACGGACAAAGGCTTCAAGGATGACTACCTCATCATTTGGAGCTCCTTCAATGGCTTCAACATCAATAATATCTCCCTCCTCAGTAATGGTGAAAAAGAAGTCTCCTTGACTCAAAGAAGAACAAGTCGGAGATTGCGTTGTAACACGCTCAACGATATTTTCAATAGAAGATGCCTCTATCTCTACCGAAGGAGGAGGAATGCTTTATGATCTTTGGTCGGGTGCACTTGCTTGAGCCATGGAAACTTCAGCAATGACCTCTTGGGTGGGGGTCACTACTTCTGATGGCAAAGTTGAGACAAGAATGTATTTGCTTGTGTATATCTTCAACTATATTTATCCCCAAGGAGTCAGATTGCTATCCAAAGACCTATTCCCCATGCAGCTTAACCTACATGCACCGCTGCCTCGCCCTCTGCAAGCACCGTAACCGTAGCCGGGCAAGGTTGGCCTCCTCGCTCGGAGCCACTACTTCAGTCTCGAGTTGCACCTCGGTAGTCTCCTCGCTCAGGGAAATGACCTCTCTCTGTGTTCCCTCTTCTCGAACCGTCTCCACCTCGGGAGGTTTGATACCCTTTTCCTCTCCTCCATTGCCATTGTCTTCCGTGGCGATCATTCTAGGAACAGGCTCTCGCATGGCGTCTGTCTCCTCTACAGTCACGAGTGCTGCCTCAGAGCTCGGCAAGCCTGATCCCTCAGGGAATCCTACTTCTCCACCCCCCGCAGATCTATTGCTCGAGGCAGTCGTCTCCTGCTGTTTGGATGGCCCCTCCTCAGCTCTTGGGGGTTCATCCTCTTCTATTATCAAGACCTCTACTAGGGGTTCCCTTTCCTTTACAGGCACGATGACTGTCAGAATTCCAGAGACCCTCACTTCCTCTGCCGCCTCGTCAAGGCCAGCCCCATCAGGACCAGCCTCATCAGGCTCAATCACTTCCATTGGGACTGAGCCCTTCCCTTCAGCCACAACCGGGGCAGTAGGCACTGTGGCACTGGCATGAACCTTTGAAGGGCCAGGAGAAATCTCAAGTGAAGGAGAAGGCGAAGCAGCAAGAGCAAAAGGTGACGGGGAAATGGCAAGAGATGCATAGCCTTCCGAAGTAGCTGAGGGCGAGGAACTGTCTCCTGGCGAGGAACTGTCTCCTGGGCTGGGGCACGAGGAGTCTTTGGGTCAATCTGATGTTTCTCCTTTTCTTTCACGAGCTCCGATGTAGCAACCTGCTCTTTCTTCTTCACAAGCTCAAGCACAACAACTTGCTTTTTCTTCTTCTTCGGCTCGTGCTCAGTAGCCTGCTTTTTCTTCTTCGTCGATTCGGGCGCAATAGCCTACTTTTTCTTCTTCGCCGCCGGCTCGGGCATAGCAACCTGCTCTTTCTTCTTTCCTTTCACTAGCTCGGGTGCAACAGCCCTCTTTCTCTTCTTCCCTTTCGTCTGCTCAGACCCAGCATCCTTCAAGGTGCTAGACTTGAAAGAAATGGTAGCTAAGTTACTATGAATGCCACTCCCTCTCAGCTTTTTCAAATCTCGGACCGGACGTCCCTCATGCCCAGGGACGTTTCGGCCTTCCTTCCATTTGAAGATAGTAGAGAGGTGGTAAAAAATACTCTCTGGATCCTTCTCCATGTTGAGAAACCTCGGCATGGACTCATCCACGATAGTCCGATGTGGCTGCTCAACCACACGCCAGTCAAGAGGGAAGCTCAGGGTAAAAATTTCGCCAAAGAGAGGGGTCATTGCCATCTTTCGCTGCCTGGTATCTTGGCTCCAGTGACTGCCCTTCCCTTTCCAAGGGTGTTCCGCGTCCATATACCACTTGTTCGTGATCTTCCACCAGTGCTCTCAGCACATACTTATTGACCTTGGTGGCCTCCAAGCATGTGGCCCAGGTGGTTCGAATGTGCTTCGGGAGCCAAATCTCCCTAAGGGTCCCCAACTTGTCCTTTTCCCAACGAGCTGCCGTGCTATGCCGCTTCTCAAGGAGTATAGAGAACAAACACTCTTGATCCAGCCCATGCTGCCGGAAGAACCGATGAGGAAAGTAGCCCTCAAGCTTTGCTTCATGGATAGTGCGAAAGGTAAGAACTCCGCTTCTCACACTCAACATAAACATCAATTCTTTTGGGCTGATGAAGTCGCCATCTAGATGGTGGCCCAGCTCGTCCACATACACGTGATCTGTGAGACCTCTAACTGGGAATGCCACTCGGGTCATGTGGAGGTGGTCATTGAAGAACAAGCTATGAGCATGGCCGGGGGTATGGAAAACTACCGTCTGCCTAGCAATCTTCAACAAAAACGGGCACATGCTATCCTCCAGCTCTCAGGTTCTGAGAAATGTATCTGGAAAATAAGCCCCAAGCAAGTCATACACGTAGTGGACAAGGAAAGCAGTCTTGAAATCTCCTAATAAGGCCTTGTCGTCTTCTATGTTGTTCCCTCCTTCCTCCCATTTTTATGGTCTTCCGCTGGAAATGGATCCCAGGTCATGATAAATTCTTCCCAGAACAGGCTGTGCTAGTGCATACACCTTCCCCTGCGCCATGTCACAGGCCACATAGAATGTGCTTGGGTGAAGGACGTCTGCCTCTCCTGGCAGTGGAAATTTGCATAAGAAGAACACTAACTAGGCTGTCAGAAAGATGTGCTCATTCTCCTTTCACAGCACGAAAACGGGAGGAGTTTCCTTCTCTTCTTTTCTCTGCGACGAACCAACTTCATATATACAACTGCCATAGAAGAACCTCACCCATTTTCTGAAAGTGACATGCCCACGTTTGAGTTCATCATAGAGTCGCTAACAAATCATGAACAATTCTTGAAGCCTAGCTGGTGGGGCTTCGTTACCTATGTTCTCCCCCCCAAAAATGACTCAGTTTGGAGGAATAAACTAGTCAGACATGGTGCCCAAGAGCGGCAGCCTACCAACAAAGTGCACGTCCATCAGCGAAATCCTTGCCTCTCTGTGACCAAGTAGCCATGAGTTGTTAACATGGCTCCAAGTCTCCAACAACACTTTGACCGTGTTTGAGCAACGGTTACAGTAGCCCGCTGAGCACTGAAGGCGGCCAACAAAAGGACCTGTCTCAAAGTATCCCTAAAATGCCTCAACACTTTCATGGTCCACGAACAGTACCACTTTAGGTATTGGTGTTCCCCTTGTACCCGCAGGCCAGAAGATGACCATTTCATGCCCGGGGTTTCCACCATCCATTTGCCTGGAGTTGGCAAGATCGTATTAAAGGCTATGTTGTAGTGTAGGCAATGTAGAAGGCCTAGCCCCTCCTCTTTACTCACATTTCCATCATCTCGTCACCAGCTGAACGGGGGCACAAACAAAGGTGACGCTCAAAGGCCATCTTGGTTCACACAAGGCTTCAGTGAGATATATTGGCTGACCTCTTACCAAGCTCTCGCTGGTGCATGCATCAGTACCAAGCTCCCCTTCTCGTAGGAGGTTGTTCAAGTCTAGAATGGCCCCTGAAGACTCAACCATTACAACAAAAGCAAAGGACGCTAGGCGGCCACGAAGAAACTGCGCTCATTAGAGTAGGACTATCGCCGTCTGCCCACTAAGATGCTATCGGTGTCTGCCACCAAAAGGGGATCGCCTTCTCGCAATCAATCGAGGGCTATCACCGTCCCACAACCAAGGCATATTAATGCCTTGCTCCAGCTATCAGCACATGTCTCACATGTGTCCCTTGAAATCTGGGCACGCCGCCAGACACATGCCGTGAGGCCTATCACCGCACGTGCGAAGGATGACCATTTGCCATCCCACAACCCTTCGTCCCTTCGACCACCCCCCAACCCTTCGGGTTCCCACTGGTGTTTCCCCACCTCGCTGGGAATCCACCCTCGTCCACTAGGAAAATTATGCCCAGCCTTCCACTCGCTGCCATAATTAGCGAAAAACCATCGGAAACCCCAAAAGGTTTCCCTGAGACCTTGAGGATCTCCCTTTTCCTTGCTCTTCCCACTTCAGCGAGTTCACCACTAACCCACTGGAATTCCACTGAGTTGCCAGTGAGCTCACTACTGTTCTCCCTTCTTCTACTCTGATAACCAGAGGACCTACAGAGACCTTTGAAGTCGCTGTAATCTCCCCTTCAGCAGCAGAATGATCGGAGAAGCATTCAAACCTTGGCAGGGTACCTCTGCAAATCCTGCTAAGGCCCCGAGAAGCTTTGTTCCTTGCTCAGAAAGCCTCAGCACTTCCCGAAAAGGTTTGCAATCATGGCACGAAGCTCCGCTTCTTCTTGAAGCTCGCAAAAAAATTTCCTAGCCGCTTGCTTTGCAAATTTTGGCTGGGAAGTTCTCATCAGAAAACCTTAGCAAAAATCTTTGACCCTCCCTCTCTAAAAACCTTTCTACTATTTTACCTTTCGGTAAAATAGTAAAGTGGAGTTTTTCCCCCTTTTTATACATAGCAGTGTCGTAAATTGCCCTCGACAAACATGAAATGATGCTCCAGTCTTTAGTTCTTGGGGACAATAAGACCGGGTCGGGGCATGTCAAGCCTGAGACCCTCTCGGGCTATCGCCACGCCCTTCACCTAGTGGGCTATCACCATCCGCCTTCGTCAAGGACCTTCATCGCATGCCTTCGTAGAGGGCCATCGCTGCGCGCCCTCGTCAAGGGGTCATCACCGAATGCGCTCGTCAAGGGCCATCGTCGTACGCCTCATCAAAAGAAATATTGCCACGCATTTTGCCCAAGGGCCACTGTCAAATGCTTCACCAAGGGGCCTAATGTCATGTGTGCCATCTGAAACTTAGTGCCACATGCACGCCATGGCACTCTCAGCTGGACCATCGTCCTGTACTCTCAGAAAATTCATCCCCTGCACCATAACCTCACTCCTTGGGGAGTCCAGCCTCCGGTGATGGCTCTGCTCCCTTAGAGTATAATTTCCTCACCACACCACGGTCCAATGCACAAACCTAAACTGCACGGTCCAAACTATATGACCTTAAACTGTAGCGAAGGTCTAGTTGCACGACCTTAAACTGAGACCTTGTTTAATGACTCAAAATTGTATGATCACATTCCATGCTGCATGACCGTAAAATGCACAGCCACGGTCCAAACTATATGGCGTTAAATTGTAGCGACGGTCTAGTTGTACGACTTTAAACTACACAGTCCTTGTTCACGACTCAAAACTGTACGACCACGGTCTAGATGCAAGGCCCTAGATTTCATGGTCCGAGCTATATGACCTTAAACTCTAGTGAAGGTCTAGTTGCACGAACCTAAACTGCATAGTCCTTCTCTCATGACTCAAAATTGTATGACCACGGTGCATGTTGCATGACCTTAAACTGCACAGCCATGGTCCAAACGATACGACCTTAAAATGTTGCAATGGTCTAGTTGCACGACAGTAAACTGCACTGTCCTAGCTGTATGAATTTAAACTGCATAGCCATGTTCCAAGCTACAAGACCCTAATACTGTAACACACGGAACGACAAAGGGTCCATATGCACGACTCCAATCGAGAGATAAAACACCTTCTCGCTGAAAGGGTATTTCATCAACATCCTCAGTGGAGTTAGATGTGTGTAAGAGTCATACCTACCGACATCCCTGTATGAGTCACGTCTTACTACGACCCACTATCCCCAGGGAGTTTAGGGCCCTTCTTATCCTCTCAAACCTCATGAGGTTCATATGTGCTCTGGCCTGTCATCCTCAGCAGAGTCACATGCATGCCATTGCTCATTATCCCCAAAAGGTCACACTGGACATCCTAATTCGTCTGTATGCCACTCCTCGAGTGCCGCCATTTATCTAAAACTCTCACTTGTGTGTAGCCTTAACTATCTCTATCCCTAAGGAGTCAGATTGCTATCCGCAACCCATCCCTGATGTAGCTTTACCTACATGACGACCCACACTCTGGTCCGTAGTGCATGGCGTTAAACTGCACAACCCTGGTCCATGCTGCATGACCTTAGACTGCATAGTCATGGTCCAACCTATATGACCTTAAACTGTAGTGAAAGTCTCATTGCACGACCTTAAATTGCATGGTCCTAGTTGCATGACTTTAAACTACATGACCACGGTCCAGCTGTGTGACCCTAAACTATAATGCACATCTTGGCCACATGACGTTAAACTGTGTCCAGGAGGCGCCCTCACATATGCGCACACCCCTTTTACATACACCTTCGCTCACGTCTTCCCTAACCGACTTGCTCGTGTCCGCATACCACCTCCATTTCGTCCCCAGTGAGCTTACATATGTGCACACGCCCTTTACGTGAATCTTCACGCACGCCTTCCCTAGATGGCCCATTCGTGTGCGTGCATCACCTTCCGCATCATTACTATCTTTTCCTCCAATGAGTCTTACCCATGCTCACCAAACAGTGAACCCTTCTGCGAGTTATACTCGCCGTCGGCTAATGGGTCACCATTGTTCACCCACCATCCATCCATCATCAACAACTCTTCATATGGCAACTTCATGCCATCTTCCCAAGTGAGTCAAAAGCATCACTATGCTCACTCTATGGCCTCCACAAACTGCCATTCACCACCACTATGGTCCAATTGTATGACCCCTTAACTATAGTGCACGTCCTGGCTGCATGATGTTAAAAGGCTTCGCATAGGTCTCAAAGTCACGACTCGAAATACACCTTCACATGAAAAAAAACGGGCATGGTGTACACTTGATAAGGGAATGCCATGAGTAAAAATGATGGACGGGCATGGTCACGAAACCATGAGTAAGAGAGTTCCATGGAAATCAAAATCTAGGCATGGTGAAAACCCCAAAAGGGAATCGTGTGTAAA
Source organism: Amborella trichopoda (assembly GCF_000471905.2). The sequence goes on along the minus strand of NW_006497557.1, from coordinate 2,007,594 downwards.
AATGGATGAAAAAGGTGGATATGACCGCAGGTCATGGGTAAAAGAGCTCAAAAATAGTAGAAGTTTGGAGAAAACTATCTTCACGGTGTTACTTCCCCTGTTTAAGTGAAAACCTACAAAAGGGCGCTTGGACCGACAAGACAGCTTGACGCACGACCACTGCCTCACCTGACACTTAATCTCCAGACAGTCACAATCTTGGCTAATGAGGTCTACCTAAAATTCTCAAATGCCAGCATCCGATCACAACACCACATGGCTCATCGGGGGGTGAGAGCCGCATAAGATCCCCCACATTTCAAAATGGCTCATCAAGGGGTTAGAGCTGCACAAGATCCCCCACATTTCAACATGGCTCATCAAGGAGTGAGAGCTGCATAAGATCTCCCAACCATCATGGCTCATCAAGGGGTGAGAGCCACATAAGATCACCCACATTTCAACATGGATCATCAGGGAGTGAGAGCCACATAAGATCTCCCAACCATCATCGCACATCAGGGGGTGAGAGTCGCATAAGATCCCCCACAAATCAACAGGGCTCATCAAGGAGTGAGAGTCGCATAAGATCTCCCCAATACAATAAACAACAAGTGTCCTTGAGCATGAGGACAATGATCAAAATATCCCTCTAGAAATGATAAGGACCATCATGACGACAAGAACCTGACGCATCCAAGCTCTAACCTGCCACAGGATTCAAGGTACGTCACATCAAAACCCCCTAGCCTACATGGGATCAGACTTTTGGGACAAGTCAGAGGCCCCTGACTGAACCCCGCTAGATGGGACCTACAAAGATACCCCGAGCATCAAAAGCAAACCTCGTGTAGCAGCGAACAATGTCGACCTAAGGTTCATAACATTCGGCCTTCAGAAAAGGCCTGATAGTCTCTTGAGGGTGAGGACTTCGATAAGATCCCTAAAAAATTCTCGAATGATTACACTTCTCGATTCTCTCTAAGCACGGCATTTGGTGGGGCATTCTATTGGAAGATATTTTTCATCAACATGGGGCCCCTGCCCAATAAAGATCTTGGCAAAAAATTCAACAGCGCCGTGCCTCGCTCGAGCGGTCAGATCATGTCGCTAGCGAGCCCGATCGTCAGAAGACCAATTCCATCATGTGCGTAATGTTTAATACAAGATGAACGGTTGGATTCTACGCAAAAAGCCGATGAAGCGACTGTAAATTTTGTCGTCAAAATTCCAGATTTCGACCAAAATTCCAAAGTTGCAAAATCTTCGTTCGGGTATGGAATCGAGTTGCGTTTGTTTCCCCGTGATCGTGATGGCATGCGCAGTGTAGTTCAATAAAGAAATCACAAAAAAAATCAAGGAACGAGTACACTATTGATCCGAAATTTCAAGATCCATTCAATTTTGAGTCACATGATCGTGCACTAAAAACACGATTCATGGCTTGAAGTTGGTATCAAATCGTTCGCCATGCCGAGCCCTACAAGAAAACAATCATCTTACGATCAACCGAGCATCAGAATCACCCCGGATCAGTCATGCAAGATCACGCAAGTTCTAGGGCAACACAAGGACTGTTCTAGAATTCCACCAATTGTTAGGAAGGGGCAAATCTATCATTTTGCACCCTTTTTTTTAATTTCTTTTAATTCAATTTAATCTTAATTTCCAGCAATTACGATTACCCATGTTTGGGGCAAATTCTATATATACATACTAGCATTGTATGCACCAGAGGACTCAACCTTTCATAAAAGAGAGAGTTTTTACTTCATACAAATTTCTCTTTCTTCTCATTGTTGGGTCACATTTGAGAGAGAGAGTGAGGTGAGAAAAACTTTTGACCGGTACCCTTAGGTTCGAGGCAAATCTTCTCTCTCTTCTTTTCTTTTTCTTCTTTTCTCTCTTCTTTCCTCTCTTCTCCCTCTTCCCTGCCTTAGCTCCTCGCAGGGGTCATGCACGACAGTGGCAGTGCCGTGCATGCCTCCCTTGAGGTCACACAGGTCGCGCATGGCAATGACAGGGCCATGCACGAGCCTTCTTCTCCTTCTTTACTTTTATCTCTTTTGTCTAGTGGGGCATGTAGAAGGCACTGCCCATCGTTGTCCATAGACGTAGCTTGGACATCTTAGTGAAGAACCTTGACGGTGAAACCATTTGCTGCTCGTAGGGGTCCTTAGCTGTTGCGCGTCTATAGCAGACGGCAGTACCTATCGCCGCCCACTATAGGCCTCAGCAACGTCCACCACCATCCACACACTTCCTTCCTATGATCGGCATTCACCATCATCCTTCCTTCGTCCCATGCCTATCGCCATGCTCCTCGTGAGGATTACCACGGCAAGCTTAACAAATGACCATCACCACGTGCTTCATCAGAAACTATTGTCGCCTGCACGGGGGCATGTTGTTTTCTTATGTGGACTAAAAAGAGTAGCTGATCAATAAAGCCTGAATTACAGTGGAATTATCGACAGTCTCATAATTGCCCCATAACAGGTGGAAATTCTCATAAGGACTTTAAAAGGCCACTTGTCTTGTTTCATTGCAATCTAACCTATCTAATGCAGTGCAGACAAGGAAACAATTTTGGAAAAATGAGTATCTTACATCCTGAAATGGACCCCGTAACTAGAACTTTATTTTTCATACATCAAATTGCTATGGGACCACCGTCATTGAATCCGACACAATCTAAAACCCATATGGGTCAAATATCGGCTTAATCGGGTGCTCCAGGACAAAGTTATGGGTAAAAGACCGAAAAGAGGTAGGGCACACACTATTCCAGTGCGCCCTCTCTGCACCAAATCACCATTAATGGAGATTGTTTTTACAATTTTGGGGAGTGACTTTCGGGAGCTATATCTGACGCGTCCTGAGTCAGATCATGCTCAAATTTTGTGAGCATGTTCGCCTCGTCAAGACAAGCGTTTCGATATGTGGCACGCTTCGTGACAATGCCCAAGTAGGGAGAAATGCTAGAGAGAAGTCGATCATTCTTGAAGGAAGTTACATGAAATTCAACAGCGACACGTCCCTCTCGAGTGGCCATATCACGAGACTCGCACATCAGATTGGTACGACACCAATTCCATCGCATGCGTAAGGTCCAAGGCTACCATTGGTCCGAACCCCCGTGTGTGATGAACGGTCAGATTTCACGAGCAAAGCTGATAAAATTGTTGTAAATACCGACTATCGGAATTCATATTTCGATCAAAAACCCAAGACTGCAAAATCTTTGTTCGGGCAGGATATCAAACTGCATTTGTTGCCACGCGACCGTGATGTCATGCTCAGTGCAATACAACAATGAAATCACGAAGAAACATCAAGATATGCTCACACTTCACCCAAATTTCAAGTTGTATGATTGTGCCTTAAAAACACGATTTGTGGCTCAAAGTTGGAATCAAATTGATCGCCATGATGATCCCTAAGAGAAAGCAGTCGTCTTTTTTTCGAACGGGCACCAGAGCTACCCCGAACCATCCATGGAAGATCACGCAATTCCAGGGCAGTAACAGGGACTGTTTTGAAATTCTATATATTATTAGGCAAGGGAAAAGCAATCATTTTGCACCTATTTTTAGAATTTATTTTAATTCAAATAAATTGTAATTATCATCAATTACGATAGTTTTTGGGCATCCACCCACGTTTTGGGCCCAATTCTATAAATACATGATAAACCTAATTATAAAAGTATCCCCCTCATACTTTCAATTGATGAATAAAGTTTAAGTTTCTACATTGAATTGGAGAGGCACGTCTTGGAGAGAGAGAGAGGAGAGAAA
>NW_006497557.1:1866986-2003795 GCF_000471905.2 Amborella trichopoda | reverse complement strand
CACACACACACACACACACACACACACACACACACACACACACACACACATATATATATATATATATATATATATATATATATATTCACAAGGTATCAAGTGAAGTCCCTCAACAAGCTTCGTAACACTCTAACAGTAATATGATAAAGGCATTTCAATATACAATGCATAAGTCACAATCACCTTACTTAAATCAGAACAGTAAGGTAAACAGATGCCAGTTACAAAACTAATAAGGCCTACTCTTGAAGTAGAAGTCCCACTGCTCAGGCTAAGCCAATTATGTTGCTTGAAACCTCTACCCTCATTCAGGAGGGAGGACAATGACAAGTGGGTGCCTGTGATGACCTAGATTTTTCCAAGCTAGTTAGGGTACATGGCAGGATAAGGAGGAAGGAAGAAGAAGAAGGGAGAGCGTGCGGCAATGTGCACATGGCAATAGGAGAGAGAACTAGCACTGACTATGTAGAGAAGCAGCACCGGCTGCGTAGAGAAGCAGCTTGGCTTGTGTAGAGACTAGCGTCTGCTGTGTAGAGACCAACGTCCCAGCTGTGTTGTGCATCGCTGTTGCTGGGGAGAGAAAGAAGTATCAGCGCCGACTTTGTAGATGGGCATCGTCGGCTGTGTAGAGAAGTAACGCCAACTGTGTAGAGACCAGCACTAGTTGTGTCTCTGACATACATGAGTTGTGTATGCCACTTGTTATATGCATGCTGATTTGAGAGCCGCTTTGTCTAGATTTTTTAGTCTTTTTTGACACATGGCCAACCACCTCAAACCAAATAATAGTTAAGCCTCTTTTCTCACCCATGCCATTCATTCTTACTTCATCTCTCTCTCTCTAAGACACAAGGTTTGAAGAAGTGACTATTGGAGGGCAGCTATTGTTAGGTGGGTGATAGATGTGAAAAGGAGATTGAAGAAGGCACCATTGTCGTTCATGTAATTGGATCCATCACCATTGCATTGTAGTCATAAGGATGCATGGGAATTTATGCATGTGAAATGAGAAATGAAAGTGTTATGTGATGTAGAAAATCCTTACGCCTTGTTCACTGAAAATTGGGGATTTTGTTCCATGATAATGGTGAATGTTGAGAATGAATATATGATTCTTAGATTATGTAAGAAATGCATGTTATGTGTGTACATTGTGAGAGAATGGTTGTTATCATGTTCCTCACCATGAAATGAAGGTCATGGATTGTGTTCTTGAGACATGATATATGCCACTGTGAAATTCAAGAATTAGATGTGTTATTGGAAAAGGCTTTTGAACAGTCAAATAGGGTCTGATTGACCTCAAATCACCGCCGTCAAAAAGATGTATGATTCTAGTAAAATTTTTGTTTTTGCCCACTGTTAAAATTCTTTACAACAATGAAGTTATGTTTCAAAATGAGAAGGTATATCACTATTGACTATTTTCCTTGATTTTTCACTAATACCACTGTGGTCATTGATTTTAACTAACCAAATGAAGTCCATTTTGCTTGTAACTAACCAACAAATGGAATCCAAATGATTTCAAGTTTGCTTTGTTAGAAATATATACGTCTAGGCTTAAAATTTGATTTTGAAACCGTCACGATTTGCTTCACAGTTTGGGAGTTATAGTGATATGAAGCAGGGCATGTCGCCGTCCCCTGTGCACTGCAGGGTGCAGCTAGTAAATCCTCACCTCTTTGAACTTTTAAGAGCTCAAACGGGGTCCAATTGTCTTCAAACCAATCCCGTTTGAAGGATAGGTGTTTTTGGTACAAAATTGGTTTGGGAATCACCTTCAAACCCTAAGTGGTTTAACAGTTACAACCCTAATGGTCAGCGCATGTCTTTGCCCATGATGGCAAGAAATTAAGCGGTAAGGCTTTATTGGAATAATGTCATTATTAATATGGTACTGTCATTATGATATTGCTTACATATGATATGCCGCTATCAAAATGTGATATGTGAATGGATACCTACTATGTGACTGATGGTATCATGCTGCTTTTGTGATATGTGAATGGATACCTACTGTGTGAATGATGGTATTATGCTACTTTTGTAATACGTGAATAGATACCTACTGTGTGAATGATGGTATCATGCTGCTTATGTGATATGTGAATGGATACGTACTGTGTGAATGATGGTATCATGCTGCTTATGTGATATGTGACTGGATACCTATTGTGTGAATGATGGTATCATGCTGCTTATGTGATATATGAATTGGCACCTACTGTGTGAATGATGGTGCTGGCAGCAGCCTGATGGGAAGGGTACCTACTATGTGAATGATGGTGTCAGCTACTACGATCTTTCCTTAGTTCCCCACGATAGGACGGGAGCCAAGATGTGAACATTTGGGAGGTCGCACCCCCCAGATTTATATGGGCATTACGCATTGGGTCACACAATGGTAGTGTAAGGCTCTCTCTCCCGAAGGGCATAAGGAGAGGGTCGATTCTTACAAGGCCACTGCCTAACGAAAACCCCGAACCGTGCTGGGATGTGTGTATGTGTATTAGGGCATTACGAAGTAGGGCACCCACTTGTCATTGTCTACTCTTCTGAATGAGGGTAGAGGTGTTAAGCAGCAGAATTTGCTTAACCTGAGCAATAGAACTTGTACTTCGGGAGTAGGCTTTGCTAATTTAGTAAATGTGTTATGTTGTCCCCACTGTATTGTTGGTAGTGAAGTGATTTATGAATCACGTGCGACATATTAGAACTGCTTCATCATAATATTGTTAGAATAGTGGGAAGCATATTAGAGGGCTCCACCAGGTACTTTGTGAATGCATATATATATACACTGCATAGTGTTATCGCTATTATAATAGTTGGAATGCAATGGTGTAGATCTGCTTATTGGGCTGTTAGCTCATTCCATCTTATTTACATAACTGTTGAGTGAAGGGTGTTGGCATCTGTACTAAAGGTGGGTGGCCATTTGGAGATTGAAGCTTGAGGTCAAGAAGTTTAGAAAGCCATCCTCCGAAGACTTTCATAGTATGTTTTGTGGTCTCAGCAATATGATATATATTTTATTTTGTGTATTTTGGGCCAGTAATGCCTTGAAGGAATTGTAAATACTTTTGCTATTGAATGAGTACGAGGACTGTACTTTTGATTTGATATTTGCCTGTTGAATGGATTTACTTTTGTTTTCTTTCATCGTTTTCTCTTGATTCTGTGTTTTCATGCGTTGAGCCACTACCACTTGAGATACATTCGCGACCTCCGGTCGTGATCCCGTGCCCTGTCGCCCTCCAGCAGAGGTCAAGGGACGGGGTCATGACAGTGCCCCACTTTGTAATGCCCTCACACGCACACACATCCCCAACATGCTTCGAGGTTTTTCGATAAGCAGTGGCCTTGCATGATGAGACCCTCTCCTTATGTCCTTCTCGTGAGAGAGCGTTACACTACCATTGGGTGACCCAATGCGTAGCGCCTATATAGATCTGAGGGGCGCGACCCTCCCAAATATTCACATTCACATCTTAACCCTAGGGAAAGATCTTAGCTGCTAGCGCCATCATTCACACAGTAGCTGCCCATTCACGTATCACATAAACAACAAGGTACCATCATTCACATAGTAGGTACCCATTCATATATCACAGAAGCAGCAGGGTACCATCATTCACATAGTAGGTACTTATTCAGATATCACATAAGCAGCATGGTGCCATCATTCACACAATAGGTACCCATTCACATATCACATAAGCAGCACGTTACCTTCATTCACACAATTGGTACCCATTCACATATCACATAAGCAACACGGTACCATCAATCACACAGTAGGTACCCATTCACAGATCACATAAGCAGCATAGTATCATATTACAATGATATCAGTATCTCATCATGATAGCAGCAATATCACATGTAATAGTGGCATATCATATTTAAGCAATATCACAATGACAGTACCATAGTAATTGTGACATTATGTCAGTTAAGCCTCACTGCTCAATTTCCTGCCATCATTGGCAATGACATGTGCTCACCATTAGGGTCATAACTTTTGGACCGTTTAGAGTTTGAAGATTGTTACAAAGTCAATTTTTTACTAAACACGCCTACCTTTCAAATGGGAGGTGGTTTGAAGACAATTGGACACTGTTTGACCTCTTAAGGTTCAAAGATGTGAGGCCTTTCTTGCTGCACCTGATTGTGTATAGTGGACTGCGACATACCTTGCTTCATACCACTATAACTCTCAAACCATGAAGTAACTTGTGATGATCTCAAAATCAAAGTTTAAGCTAAGACATATATATTTCTAACAAGGAAAATTTGAAAGTATTTAGATTCCATTTGATGGTTCAAAGATTTGTACCAAACAAGATAATACTTCTAAATTTTATCAATACTGTTCATAGTGACAGGTCTTTGTAAAATGGTGTACAACTTCCAATCTAATAAGAGTTTCAAAATAGTTTATCATGAAAATTTTAGCCCATTCAAATATCTTTCAAATGGCAATGTTTTGACCGAAAATGAACTATGTTTGGTTATTTAAAATCAGTGACCACTGTGGTATTAGTGCAAACTCCAGGAAAACAGTCAACATTGATATACCCTTTCAATTTGAATCTTAACTTCATTTTCATAAATAATTTCCAAAGTGGCAAAAATTAAAATTTTACTAGACTCGTATATCTTTCCAATGGTGGTGATTTGAGGTTAATCGAACCTCGTTTGGCCATTCAAAAGTCTCTTTCAAGAACACACGTATTTTTGGAATTTCATAGTGGCATATGACATGTTTCAAGAGCACATTCCATAACCTTCATTCCATGGTAAAGGACACGATAAAAACCATCCTCTTATAATGTACACACATAGCATGCATTTCTTTCATAATCTAAGAGTCATACATTCATTCTTAGCATCCACTTCCATTATAGAACAAAACGCCCCAAGTTTGAGTGCCCCGAAGGGTTTCACTACACTCCCTTTATTTTGATCTTTTTTCCCTTAGTACCCTTGTGGGTTTTCACTGTGGCCATCTTTTCTCTTTTCTTTTCTTTTTTTCCACATATTTTGCCCATGGTGGCTTTTGGGGTGCACACCATGTCCGTCATCTTCTCTCTCTCTCTCTCTCTCTCTCTCTCTTCTTTTCTTTTAAGGGGGAAATTTTAAGGTCATGCCTTTGTGACCATGGAGAGGCAGGTTTAAGGTCATGCCTTTGTGACCATCGATTTGGTGTGATTTAAAGTCGTCCACCAAGACTTAATGGAGGCAAGTTTAGGGTCATACGTTCAGGACCATCGTGTGAAGTAGTTTAACGCCATGTGGCCAAGACTTGTGCTATAGTTTAAAGTCGTGTAGCTTGGATCGTTGTACGAAGTAGTTTAACATCATACGGCCAGGACATATGCTATAGGTTAGGGTCATGTAGCTCGGACCATCATGTGATGCAGTTTAGGGTCTTGCAGAGTGGACCGTCATGCGATGCAATATAGGGTCTTACAACATGGACCGTCGTCTGATGTAGTTTAGGGTCTTACAGTATGGACCGTTGTGCGAAGAAGTTTAACATCGCGGGACAAGGACGTGTGATATAGTTTAGGGTCATGTAGCTCGGACCATCATGCGATGCAGTTTAGGGTCTTACAGCATGGACCATGTGCGAGCTTATGCTTCATATTGCGTGGAATCGTGCTCTGCCAACTGTGAAGGGCCTTGGCATTTTGTTATGATGTATAAGAACGTACTCCATTTGCGTTGCTTTAAGAAACATTTTGGCAAATGTGGAAGGACATGCTGCGCCGACATGCATTGACAGTTCTTGGTGCATTCTTTCTACACAGCATTGCACTTCTTGAAGTTCTCTCACTTGAGTGGCCAAATTTATACCCAGAATGTGCCACCTCCTAATGTACTTGATCACTGGCTCATGTGGCCTTTGCCTTACATCAAGAAGTTCCTGAAGTTGCACATTCCTTTCTACATCATGGAAGCAGTTGAGAAACTCTCTCTTAGTTTGTCCCCATAATGAAATTGATCCCGGTGGTAATTGAGAGTACCACTTGAATGTGGCCTCTGTAAAAGTCCCCACGAATTGTCGAAGCAAGAGATGCTCATTGTTCGCGGTATCTCCAAAAGCAGAGACAAAGTGAGCTATGTGTTGCTGTGACGAGTCGTGCCATCATACTTGGGGAAAGTCGGGTCTTTGGTTGCTGGACGAAAATGGAGTTTGATCCACATATGCTGGGTAAGGCTTTTGATAGTGATTCAGCTCTTCGATCACTGTGATATTGTATTTCTTCAATGCTTTGGCTACCATGCCTTTCGCTAGTTCTCCATTCCCAACCTGAGTCGATGGAGAGGAGACCGTCAATGAGGAAGGTGAGGCTAGGAGTAGCTTTATCGTTGTTTCAATGACTAGGCACAGTGCTTGATAGTCAGTAAAGAGGGTTTGGTGTGCCAAGGGTGTATGATCAACCTCATGGAACACCAACACCTCTTGGCACAAGGTTTCCATCATTTCATTTTTTGACCTCATATCGGCGTGTAATCGCCTTAATGTGGCTTTAAGCTGTGCAATCTCGTCTCCATGTAATTGTGACATTTCATCTATTACCATGGTATTGGCAATGGTCATGCTTGAAGGTTCTTCTCCCCTTGAAGGGTTGAGTCTGTATTCACTAGAGAGTGAAGGGGCAATTGAGGGTTTGGGGCCAATTGCCTCGTGAACTTATTCTCCATTTGGATTTATACATTCCATCATGGTTTGCTCCCTACACGCTTCTTGATTGATGGAATAATCGATCCTGGACCCAACTGTTGTCGTCTCAATAACATTGTTGATGGCATTTGTTGACCTTTCCCTCGGACTCACTTCATTTTTCAAGGCATGGATGTCCTCATCATTGAATGAGAATGTGAAACTCTCATAGGGGTGATGAGACCATGTCATCATTGAGAGAACATAATAAGATTTTGTGACATGAAGAGAGCATGTAAGTGTCATCATAAGGAATCATAGGATCTTCATGGCATGGCTAAGCCACTTTGGTGAGGTCATCAACAGAGGGAATGTGGCTCATTGCATCTACCGCCGAGGGGTAGTTTTCCTCAAATGGGAGCGACCCACACTCTTCAGAGGTAAGAGTGGTTGGATGGACAAGGGTAATGGAAACAACACCATTAGAATCGGTCAAAGAAGAGTCTGGTTCATCTGACCTCTGAGATTCCTAGATGCATCTGGGTAGAGGACTAGAGGGGACGAACAATGACAGCATTCTCCTTATTCATGAGGTCTATTTTGGCGATGAGGCTTTCAGCCCTTTGAAGCAATTTAAGTCGAGCTTTTAGCATCTTCGTCTCCCTGGTTAGGTACCTCAATCTCGCCCTTCGGATCCTGGATGATATGTTTCGGGTTTCGAGGGACGACCAAGGACGTTTTTGAGGTCGCTCTCTTGGGAACCCCATTAAAAAATGGGGGCAGGTGTTACCAACCAGTGAGAGAGCAATTTTAAGGTGGATTCAAGACTTACTCGGGTTGGCTCGCGTGGGCACCCTCTTAGATACCCAGTAATGAAACTTGTTCGGAATTGCCTCCCTTAGCTCGTATTCTTCTTATTTTCTGCAATCACACACATATATGGCAAAGGTTGTAAGATAGGTGGGTTAGACCTCACCCTTTTCCTCTTTGATGAACGTACACAAGCATGCGCATTCAAAACGAAGAAGAGAAGAAAGACGAGGGAGAAAGGAGTTCGACTGAGCGAGAGGATCAAGCTGGTGAGTAATTGGCCTGACGTGGTAGCAAAACGTGCTCGGCATTAAAATCGGCTCACGGGGTCACTACTTGATATCATTGCTAACGCTGATTAGCTAAGCATGATGGTCAGTCTGTTGTGGCAATAAAGCAGGCCAAGTAATCCTGACACAACAACATTAGGGCTAGACGACAGGACCTCATGAGAGGCAAAACTCAATCCCTTTTAATCGAACGAAAGAATAACAAAGTGGTGGTTATGGGGGAAAGAATGAGGTATGAGAAGAAGGGAATATACAGAAGATAAGAGGATAAAAGAGAAAGGGAAGGAAGATGCAGTCGGCGCTAGACATTGCCGCTTCTCAGAAGAAAGGAGAGGCAGAAGACGGGAGAGGGAGAATAAGAACCAATCGGTGCTAGACTTACGCCGGTGGCAATGGGAGAGAAGCAAGGGAGGGAGATCGTGCTAGCGCTAGGCTTCGCCGACTGCAACAAAAGAGAGACAAATCCAACCGACGTTAGGCTTCGCTGACTGTGATAAGAGAGGAGAGAGAAATCCAACTGGTGCTGGGCTTTGCTGAATGTGATAAGAGAGGAGAGAAATCCAACTGGTGCTGAGATTTGATAAGAGAGGAGAGAGAAATCCAACCGACACTGGGTTTCACCGATTGTGACAAGAGAGAAGAGAGAAATTCACCCGACACTGGGGATGAAAGAAGAAGTGAGAGAAATTTAATCGATGTTGAGACTTCGTCGATTGCATTAGAAGAGGAGAGAGAAATCCAGTCAACGATAGACATCATAGACTTACAAAAGAGGTGAGAGAAATCTAGCCAACGTTGGGCTTCACCGACTGTGACAAGAGAGAAGAGAGAGAAATCCATCAAGCATTGGGGATGAAAGAAAAAGAGAGAGAAATTCAATCGACACTGAGGTTTCACCGATTACATTAGAAGAGGAGAGAGAAATTCAGTCAGTGCTAGACTTCACCGACTGACAGAATAGAGACATGAGGGAGAGGGGAAAGAAAGAAATAAAGATGAGAAGAAGAGGGAGAAAGAGATAGATATGAGAAGAAGAGAGGGAAATAAATAGAAATGAGAAAACATAGCTGATGCTGGGAAGAAGAGAGGAGTGAAGAAAAAAATAGAAAAGAAGAGAGAGATATATATGAGAAGAGAGAGAAAATAAGAGAGAGAAAGAGATTAGAGAGAAAGGAGAAAAAACGAGTGAGGAGATAAAAAAGAGGAGGAGAGAGAAAGAGGGGAAGAGAGAGAAAGATGGGAGGAGAGAGAAAGAGGGAAGGAGAGAGAAAGTTACCTGTTTGAAGGGTACCAACCCTTTTCTTATCTCTCCTCTCTCTCTCTCCAAGATTTACTCACAAGCTCAAGTAAGAATGGAAATTTCTATTGAATGATCCAAGAATGAACCGAGGGTCCTTTACAATTTAGCTTTGTACGTTTATATAGAATTGGGCCAAAACATGGGTGGATGCCCAAAAAATAACTAAAATTGATGATAGTTATAATTATTCTGAATTAAAAAAAATTAAGAAAATAGGGTGCAAAAGGACTATTTGGCCCCTTCCTAACAACTCATGAAATTCTAGAACAGTCCCTGTTGTTGCCTTAGAACTTGCGTGATCTTTCACGATTGATCCGAGGTTTCTTTGAAGCCTGTTTGATCGAAAGATGATCATTTTCTTGTAGGGCATGGCATGACGATCATTTTGATTCCAACTTGGAGCCATGAATCACATTTTTAAGCCACAATCACAAGACTTGACATTTGCTTGAATCTTGAAACTTTGGATAAATAGTGGGCTTGTTCCTTAATGTTTTTTTTATTATTTCTTCCTTGTAGTGCACTAAGCATGCCGTCACAATTGCGTGGCAACAAACGGAACGTGATTTGGAGCCCGAACGAAGATTTTGCAACTTTTGAGTTTTGACCGGAATCCGATGGCTGAAATTTTAGTTACTTCACCAGCTTCATGCATAAAATCTGGTCGTCCATCATATACGATGTTCACACCAATGATAGCCTTGGACCTTACACACACAATGGAATTGGTTTCGCGTTGATCCGTTGTCTGAGCGTCATGATTTGGTCCATCGAGCAAGGCATGTCGCTGTTGAATTTTCTGCAACTTCTTCAAGGATCAGTAAATTCTCTCTAGCTTTTTTCCCTGCTCGGATATTGTCTTGGGGCCTACCACATATTGAAACACTCGTCTCAATGAGACGAACACGCTCACAAAATCTGAGCACGATTCGACTAGGAACATGTGAGATATGGGCCCCAAAATTCACTACCCATGATTGTGAAAACAACCACCTTTAATGGTATTTTTGTGCAGTAAGGCCACACGAGAATAGTGTGCAGCCTACCCTTTTAGTCTTTTGCCCATAACTTTGTCCTCGAGTACCCGATTAAGCTGAAACTTAACTCATAAGGGTTTTTGATCGTGTATAATCTAATGGCAGTGGTCCCACAACTGTTTGACTTGCTGAAAATGTAGTTCCAGCTATTGGGTCCATTTCAGGGTGCTAAGGGCCAATTTTTTGAAAATGTTTTCTTTGTGTTTCCTGCCTTAGACACGTCGGAATACGATGAAACTTAGAAGGTGACCTTTTGAAGTTCTTATAAAGATCTCGACCAGTTCTGGGGCCCTTTTGATACTGTCAAGAATTTCCACAATTTTGTAGGTTTTATTGACATGCGTTATTGACATGCTTTCCACTTTATTGACTGGGCAGGTTGTTACCCAGCTTTGAAGAAGGGATGATGACTGGGCCAGTCATTATCTAGATTTGAAGAAGGATGTTGACTGGGCAGGTTGTTACCCAGCTTTGAAGAAGGGATGATGACTGAGCAGGTTGTTACCCAGCTTTTGATGTAGGATGTTGACTGGGCAAGTTGTTACCCAGCTTTACAAAAGGGATAATGACTGAGCAGGTCGTTACCTAGCTTTTAAAGTAGCAATAATGACTGGTCTACATTGTCACCCAACCTTTGAAGAAGGGATGGTCTTTGAAGAAGGATGTCGATTAGGCTACCTGTTCACCTTAGACTGAAGAAGGAAGTCAATTGGGTTACCTATTCACCCATGACTGAAGAGGGAAGTCGACTAGGATACTTGTTCACCCAGGACTGAAGAAGGATGTCGATTGAGCTACCTGTTCACCCAGGACTGACGAAGGATGTCCACTGGGCTACCTGTCTTCCCAGGACCGAAGAAGGATGTCGAATGGGCTACCAATTCACCCAAGACCGAAAAATGATATCGACTAGGCTTCCTGTTCACCCAGGACCAACGAAGGATGTCCACTGGTCTACCTATTCACCAAGGACCTAAGAAGGATGTCGAATGGGCTACTTGTTCACCCAGGATCGAAGAAGGATATCAACTGGGCTACCTGCTCACCCAGGATTGAAGAAGGATGTCGCTTGGGCTACTTTCTTAGCTAGAACAAAAGAAGGATGTCGACTGAGCTACCTGTTCATCCAAAACTGACGAAGGATGTCCACTGGGCTACCTATTCACCCAGGATCAAAGAAGGATGTCGACTGGGCTAACTGTTCACCCAAAATAGAAGAAGGATGTCAACTAGGCTACCTGTTTACCCAGGACTAAAGAAGGAAGATGAGGGATGATTTTAACGTCTACACCCTGCTGGACGTCTTGATGATGAAGGGAGTGTTGGCTGAAGCCCCTTGTGGAAGCAAATGTTGTGTCAAGCTGATTTTATTGCTCCGAGTGCCCTTTTCAGGTTTTCACTTGGACTGGGGAAGTGGTGCTATAAAGATGATTTTCACCGATACTCCTTTTTATTAGGCTTTGTTCCCATGTCTTGACGGCCAAGTCAGCCATTTTTTCATTTTTGCTCACAATGCCCTTTCGGGTATTCATCATGCCCATATTTTTAATTCACGAAACTGTATTACGCATGGTTTCGCAACCATGCTCGTCTGTCATTTTTACTCATGGTGTCCCTTGTTCAGGTATACACCACGCCTGTTATTTCATCAATTTTTTTTTTGTGAAGGCATATTTAGGGTCATGCTTCGGAACCTATGCACAACAGTTTAACGTCATGTGGCTAGGACGTGTGCTATAGTTTTAGGGTCATACAGATGGACCGTGGTGATGATGAATGACACTCTGTGGAGGCCATGGAGTGAGTATGGTGGTGGTTTGACTCACTTAGGGAAATGACACTAGGCTACCTATGAGAGATGGATGATGTATGAAATGTGAGTGGATGATGGTTACCCACTATTTTACAACGAATATGGATGGCAGGATCGTTCGCCATTTTGTAAGCACAGGTGAGACTCACTGGGGAATGAGGAATGGTGATGAAGTGAATGAACTCAGTGGAGAGGTAATGAAGGTGGCATCTACACACTAACAGGTACATTAGGGAAGGCGTGCGTGGAAGTGCACGTAAAGGCATGTGCGTATATGTGGGGGTAAGTTTATGATTATACCTCCTACACTTGTGCAAAGCAGTTTATTGTCATACCAGCAAGATGTGCAATATGGTTTAAGGTCATACAGCTGGACCGTGGTTATGCACTTTAAAGTTATAATTATAGGACCGTGCAGTTTAAGGTCGTGCAACTAGACCTCCGCTACAGTTTAAGGTCATATAGTATGAACCATACTGTTTAGGGTCATGCATCTAGACTATCGCTATAGTTTAAGGTCGTATAGTCTGGACCATGCAGTTTAGGGTTGTGCATCTAGACCACCACTACAGTTTAAGGTCATATAGTTTGGACCATGGTGCTGAGCCTTTTATCATCATGTGGATAGGTCGTGTACTATGGTTTAAGGTCATATAGATGGACCGTGGTTGATAAGTTTAGGGTCATGCATCGCGAACCGAGGCTGAGCAAGTGGACCATGCAGTTTAGGGTCATGCAATTAGACCTCCGCTACAGTTTAAGGTCATATAGTTTGGACCATGCAGTTTAGGGTCGTGCATCTAAACTACGGCTACAGTTTAAGGTCATGTAGTTTGGACCATGCAGTGCAGGGGCGTGCATCTAGACCACCACTATAGTTTAAGGTCATATAATTTGGACCATGCAGTTTAGGGTCATGCATCTAAACCATTGCTACAGTTTAAGGTCATATAGTTTGGACCATGCAGTTTAGGGTCATGCATCTAGACCACCGCTACAGTTTAAGGTCATTGTGTTTGGACCATGCAGTTTAGAGTCGTACATCTAGACCACCGCTACAGTTTAAAGTCATATAATTTGGACCATGCAGTTTAGGGTCGTGCATCTAGACCTCTGGCTATAGTTTAAGGTCATATAATTTGGACCATGGGCATCTAGACCTCTGTGTGGGTCGCCAAGTAGATGGAACTCCATAGGGACTAGGTCTTGTGGACAGTAATCCGACTCCTTAGGTATAAAATGGCTAAGACCATTCACAAACTGAGGGCTCAAAAGGATGATCAATAGAGGTGGTCTTCACTAGGGCTTAAGGGGGCAAGCTTACTCCATGGGGTGAAAGATGAGATTGACTTCTTGGGGATGAGATAGCTTAGTATGAAACTGACCTACCTAGAATTGAAGAGGTAAGGATGACCTTAACTTCAATGGGGATCATAGGTTGTAGTATGGGTGCGACTCCTATGGGGATGAGGGATAGCTCCTGACTCCATTAGGGATGATGGCTCACAGTTTGGGTGCAACAGACTGGGTGCATCATCATTGAGAATGACATGTCACGGCTTGGGTGCAACCTCACTAAGGATAAGTGGTAGGACGCACAAGACTTCATCTTGGAGTAGGTAATAATAGGGTGCCAAAAATATGGTGGGCACCAAGTGGAGCACTAGTGGTTTCTTGCGAGTGTTCAACTGGCGCTGAGTTCTCAAAAACACAACCGGCGCTGGGTTGTTAAAGACTCAGCTGACACTGTGAACAGCCTATGATATCATTTGAAGACAACCGATGCTAACTTAACTGGCGCTGGGGTCGTTTGCAAACACACCTAATGTTAAGTCAACTGGCGCTAGGGTTGTTTGGAAACACACACGGCGCTAAGTCAACTGGCGTTAGGTTGTTTTCAAAATGCACTCGGCGTTAAGTCAACCGAAGCTAACGTTGTTTGAAAGGTACATGATGTTAAGTTAATCGGTGCTAAGGTAGGGTCGCTGAGAGTTACCTCAGGCCTCGAGCCAAAGCCAGACCCGGCTCATTGTCACTTAGCTTCCCTTGAATGCGAATGGAATTCTCAGTTTGTGAGGGGCTTTCGAGGGTAGTGCTGGCTATATACAGGGGGTAAAATCCTGTTTGCCCTAATTTTTCACCAGGGGTAAAAAAACTTAAGAACAAGTTTTCTTTAGCTGTGAGGAGCGAGTGTTCGGTTGAAGTTTCGGTGGGTAATGGGACTTCAACAAACATTTTGCAGGGACGGTTCTTGGGCATACAACAGGCTTTCGGCGGTTTGGCAGGGAAGACCTTCGGTGAGCAAACTTTGCCAAGAATTCGGTGAGGTTGAAAAGAAAGCAGCGGGGAAAGAAGAGCTCTCTGGGGATCTTTCGGGGAAACGAAAAAAGGTTCTGGCTGTAATATTTTTCTAGTAGAAGAGGTGGGAAATGCAATAGTGAGCATTGTCGCATGTCTTGAGGGTTTTCCGGGGACTTTTAGGAATTTCCCAGAGGTTGTTGTAACTTTTTGACGCTGTTCTTGGTGTTGCAGAGGTTTTAGGGGAAGTTTGGAGGACTTTTCCGTGAGGTTCTAGTGATGCTCAGGGCCCAAAACACAGGCAAGAAAGTTTTTCGGTGGGTTTTCGGCCGTATAACAGAAGTTTTGGCAGGAGACGAACGGTCACAAGAGGTGGGCCGTACGATTGCAGGAGGTGAACCATCATGGGGAAGTGTACGAGGTGAACCATCATTGAGGTGAACCGTCGTAGGAGAGGCGTACGGGACATGGTGACAATTGTCAGTCGCTCGTGTGTGCGACGACACCGAAGGTCGTGGAGACAGTTGTCAGTCGGCGCAACCAAGTTCGAGGTGTCACGAATGAGATTCGTGGTTTGTGCGAGAGATTCAATCATAGTCGACGCTAGCCTTTGACAACTCAACCGGTGCTGGGTATTGGCAATCTCATCCGACTCTGAGTATTGGCAATCTCAACCGGTGTTGACTATTGAAAATACTCAACCGGCATTAGTCGTCTGGCCCGCAACCAGTGCTAGGTGTTGGCAATTCAACCAACGCTGAGTGCTAAACGACTCCACCGGCGCTAGTCGTTTGGCCTGCAACCGATGTTGGGTGTTGGTAATTCAATCGGCGCTTAGCATTGGAAAGACTCAACCGGTGCTAAGTGTTGTCAAACTCAGTCGGCACTGGTCCAGTGTCTTAGCAACATTTTTGGAGTAAACCACCAAACCCATTATAATGGCTGGTTTTTCTTACCAAATTCCCAATGTGAAGAGGCTTCCAAGAGAGGGGGAGATCGGCGTCTATGATTTTTCAAGGGGTGAGCCCATTTGGCTGACCCAGCCAGTGTGCCAGCCAGAGTGGCCCCTTAGCATCACTTCATTACTGACCCTATTTGTTTCGAAGTGCGCAAGGGTAATGATGGTAATGTCAGTACTGAAGAAGGGATGGCACTTCTTCACTGTATGCATCGGAACATAGTTTCTGGGGAGAATTTTCCTACCTTAGGGAATCGGATGGTATAGGCACAGGGATTACTAAGGTGGTCAGTAAAAGGCCTCCGGATTCCAGGGGAGCATCAATTCCTGAAGGGATACAATTCTTGGGCTGTCAAGGTAATGGCGTCATACAAAAGTACTCTTAAACGTGCTTCTCAATGTTCGGGCACAATACAATAAAGGTGTTACTGGAGACATGGAGCCATGTTAGCAATACTTGGCTTCTTCGTCATGGTGAAGCGGGGATCTCTTTGCTAGATCTTCATTTCATTGGTGGCCTCCCAACGATTGGGGCGATGTATGACGAGTTTGTGCCCGCATACTTAGTCATCTTTGGTGGTGTTAACTTGGGGGATAAAGAGCCACTTGCCACCCTCCAAAAGATCTTTGAGGCCTACCAGTTGATTGTCGGCCGATCTAACATTGGTAGGGTCACCTTTAAAGAATGGGTGAACTTCTTTTGTGGGGATTATCCTGAGGGTGGTCAGGGTACTTCGAAGGGAAGAGGGAAGGCTATCGCCAAGGAGATGCCTCCCATATATCAACTTGTGACTGACGATGACCGTGTCTTCATTGTTGCATACTTGGCCTTATTCCTGCGCAAATCGTGCTTCCTGGCTTGGGGAACGACATTCATCTAGGCATACTGTATGCGGCCTGTGACATGGCCCGAGGGTGTGAGTATGCTCTTGCTTAGACGATCTTGTGCAACATAGACCATGGCTTAAGGGACATCTCCCGTGGAAAGGCCTACAGGGGAAAAGAGGGAGGAAGTGGTATTTTTGGTGGAGACGCTTTTCCCGAGGATTTCAAGACTCCATTCCCTGTGCCTTGCATGTATGGGTGGTTAGGGGCTTATTTCATTGATACCTACATCAAGCATCAGTGCTCGGGAGATCAGCTGTGGCCCTTCTTGATGAGGATTTCCAACCAGAGGGCCATCTTCCATACCTCAGGGGAGGCTCGAGGTCTCTTTAGGAATGTATCTCTGAACATGAGGCCCGTCCCTTTTCCGGTCAGGAGCTTCACCGACCATGCTTTCATTGATGAGTTGGGGACGGAGCTAGATGATGCTCCAACGACTATTAACGAACTCATGTTCATCCTGAGCATTAGAGGGGAGTTTTACCCTATCAGACTCTGCACAATGCCAGGTTAGAGGGGTATTTCCCTCACCGCTTCTCCCATCAGCACAAGCTTGATCAAGGTTGCCCCTTCTTAGTATTCTTTGAAAAGCACCGAAGTAAGGTGATCAACGGGAAGACGGAAGATTTGGGAACTTTTCGTGAGTGCTGGCTGTCAGAGCATATACGGACCGCTTGGTCCATGTGACTAGAGATGACAGGAACTAGCAAATATGTCATACCTCACTTCGTCAGAAGGGTTCGGATGATGAAGGCCTATATTAACTGGTCGGGAATCACCAGTAAGGGATATTGGGATCAAGATCACCCTTGGACAGGTTGAACGGTAACTGGCGGTAGGATACCAGGCAAAGGAGACTGGTGAATGCTCCAGCTCCTGATGCGGTTTTGTCTTGGATTATCTCTCCAGCTGGAGGGCTTTGGGGCTTCGGCGTGAAATAATAGCTGATGAGGCCTCGCCAGAATTCCTTACAATGAAGATGAAGACTAGGAGTGTTTTCGACAATCTCAGTTCCATCTTCGAATGGGATGAGGGGCGACGAGTTCTTGGTTATGAGAAGCATCCCCCAGAGGATTTGAATTCCCTCATTGGGAGTGGTCCCCATAGTAAATTAGCTAGAGGGTCATCTCAAGGGGGCGGATCTGAAGCGGTAGCTCCTACTTCAGGAGGGGGAAAGAAAATAAAGCGCTCGACTGCTGCTGATACTCGTGCACCGTTTTCAGTTAGTGGGCGTACTCGGAGATGTAAGAGCGACAAGCTTCCAATGATGTGAGAACCAAGAGGTAATCCTTCCTCTTCTGATCTTTTAAGAATTCTTCTAGTATTACTTTTTGTGCTTTTTGGACCCTCTATTGCTTCTGTTGAAATGTTTTCTTTTTCTTTAGAAACATCGGCAGACGACTCTAATAGCTTTGAGCGTATTGACATTGCTTCTCATCGGGAGGTGACTCTGGAACTTAGGGAGGTGCCCTTGAGTCCAAGGGTAGTTCCTGAGTCAGAGGCGGCTTGGATGGAGCTTGAGGAGGATGAAAGCCCTGAAGCAACTGCTCCAGATAGGGGTTCTGATGTCAATGTAGCCTCCATGTATGAGGAGTTCAGTGCACCGACCGAGGCAAGGGCTATGGCTCAAGAAGAAGAGTGTGAAGTTGATGACATGCCTCAGCCCTAAGTGCACGCTGCCCCCATGGGAATAGGCCGCAAAGATGAGGGGGTTGAGCTCTTCATGACCGAGGTTCTGGCTGTTGAAGGTGAAGGCTGAATAGAATAAGCCATTGCTAGAGATGAGGTCGCCATCGAAGGTAAAAGAGAAGAGAAAGTTCCTGAACTTGGTGATGTTGAGGTGATAGTTCAGGACGATGAAGAGCAAGTAGAGGTCTCCATAACAGAGGTTCAAGACAGCGAGACTGGCATTGAAGAACCCGGGGAGGTTGAGGCTGGGGTTGCTAATGAGCCTGAACGGCAAGAAGCCCTAAGCTTTACCCTTATTTTAGAGGAGCCGGTGATTCAGATGGCCATTACTTCATCTAGTCCGGTCCTTGAGGTCAAGGTTTCTTCAGCAGTAGTGGCCTCAACAATACTATCTAGGCCTTTTTTTAGTAGTGTTTCTAGCATGATTGCAGGCACGCTTAGAGTATGCCTTTAGAGCTTGAGTGAGCTGCCTTTCAACGAACTAGGCAAAGCATTGGCAAAGCTGAGGGAGCTCGCCATGACTACTGTGGTCGGGACAACGCTAGAGGTGCTTTCCCATTTTGATGTAACTCTAAATGAGTTGGAGAGATGGTAGTTGGAAGTGCTGCACCGCGGGGGAGAATTTAGCAGGATAGCCTCCTTAGAGGAGTTGATGTTGCGTAGTCGTAAGAAGATAGATGCTTGCATTGAGAAGAAGGCCATGATATCTGTCCGTCAGCATGATCTCAAGAGAGAGGCACAAGGGAGCTTCAAGAGAATGGTCAAAATCAAAGAAGATACGTGAATACTGAAACACGAATTCGCAGGCCTAGAGATGGAGATGGCTCAAAGGAAGGCCATGGAGGCCTCATTGGTTGAAGATTTGTTCGAACTCGATGGCACAATTGATTTGGAAATTGTGGCTACGACAGAGGCAACTCAAATGGTGTCAGAGATGAAGGCGAGTGTTCAAGGCACCGAGAATTCTCCTGAAGCGTGCAGTGCAAATATCAGCAAGATGATTGGTGGTTTTTGAACATGTCATTTCCTCTGGCCAATACTTTGTAAAAATTTTGGCTGAAGAATAAAGCGCTTCTCCCTTTTGATGGACTTTACTGCATGATCTCATTGTCTTCTTACTTTTGTTGCACCTCATGTGATTTTTGGTTTTGAATGCCTCTCGATACTTTTATTGCCCCAAGAGACTAATATCCTTGGCCTTGTTTAGTCCCATAGTGGGCTGTCGCAGCTTGGATAGCTTCGAAATGGGGAGTTGTTGCTTTTTCTCCTCTCAATGCTTGATTGGGGAAGGACTCATAATTCATTTTCCTCATGATTTGGGGAGACTAGTCGCTATAGATAGTCTAGTCAGGAGGGACCTCGACCTCCATTAGTGGCACGTTTACCTCAAGCTCATCATAGCTTTTAGTCTCTGGCACAAACTCTTTGAGATGCTTTGAAGCGAAACGCATGACCACCAATTGACTCTAGAGACTGCGGACTACGGTTCTTTAGTTTGCTGGGGGATTCTGCCCTTGATGGGAAGAAAGTAGCTCTTTATTGAACTGCTTTCCTGAGAGGTCAGGGAGAAGTAGCACTTTTAGCTGGTCACCAGTCTGAGGAGAATCCTCTATACTTATAGCAACTGGATTTTGAAAAATATTTTGCGGTGGTTGTCGCACCGCTTCGGCTCTCAAGAGCGCAATGGGGATATGCAAGACATTCTGCTGGTATGGCGTATAGGTGACCCTTAAATCGGGGATTTCTATCCCCATGGCTTGCTCAATCTCAAGAATGACCTCTGGATCATCTTCCGGCCAAGGTGGCTCAAAACTGGGGGCAGAGGGCGAAGACTTCTTTTTGGGTGAAGAAGGAGTTTCTTGAGGGATGATGGTTGAGATGTTAGAATGAGTAGCACTTAGGGGTAAAATTCTACCCTGCCTTTCTTCCTCTTTGAACATGTTCACCAGCGTCCTCCCAACATCCTCAACATCTTCATGAGACAAGGGCACAATCTTGCTCGTAGACTTGTGACGTTCGTCATTTGGCTTATGATGCGAAGCCAAATCTATGAAGTAGTATTTAACATCTGCATAGTGAGTTTCGGCTACAGGGAATGGTCTTTTATTAGCATAGACCATATGCTCTCCCATCTCGACTATATTTGAAGCACTGATGTAATGTTGATGGAACAACCCCTAGTCATGGAGCCGCGACAGACCAAAGAGAATATTTTCAGGGCGTTGGTGTCGATTACATGAAACTAGGTGTAGTCATTCTGTTCACCAATCTTAAAACGAAGGCATACAGTACCGGTTGGCTCCTCTCCTGATTGATAGAACCCTCGAACCGTGACGTGGGTGGGGGTAAGATCTTCGAACCCCAACCCTAATAGAGTGAGGATCCTTCTTGGAATGAGGTTGATTGCCGACCCTCCATCTAACATAATTCATTTGATGGGGCATTCATGTAATTCACCAGTAACAAAGAGAGGGTGATTATGAAACTTTTCCCCTAGCTGCAAATCGTCCTTTGAAATGGTGATTGATGTACACCAATGTAGAATTGCCGGGTCTATCTCAATGGGTTCTACTTCGGTTTCGTACACTTCTGGTTTAGAGAGAGCTTGAACCAAAGGCATTCGATAATCCCTCGAGAGCATGAGGGCGTCGTAGATACTGAGAAAAGTCGGAAGCTTCCGTAGGTGCCCTATCGCATCATATATCACCCTTTCTTGATCAAGGCCTTGTGCTGCTGGTCCTGCCACTGATTTGGTTGGTATATTGGGTTGAGGAGTAGGTTTGGGTAAAAAGGGTTTATTTTGGCCAGCTGGCTAACTTGACTGCATAGCCGGCTTGGTTCCAGTGACGGAACTTTGAGGTTTTGGAAGGGACTGAGTGCATGAGATAAAAGGGATCCCAGGGAATTGGAGAATATGCCTATTGTTTGAAGTAATTGGATTAGGAAGGAGTTCTAGGAGCTGTAGGATAGGTAGACTAGTATTTGGATTAAGGAGCAGTGGAGGACTGGGGAAGTTCAAGGCGCCCAACTTCTGTGGCGGAGGCTGCAACGTCTTTCCTGACCTGAGAATTATCTGTCCTATGATGGGTGCTACCCCTAAGATTTGCACTATGTGGCAAGCTCCCTGAGAATAGAAGCTTTGCCCCCTTGACTCTCTCAATCTATGCTCAAAGGTAGGCTCAAGTGGCCACTGGGGTTTCTTTGGCTTAGACTTCTTGCACTTCTTCGAAGAAGGTGGTTGCGCCTTAGCTTTAGCTGCCAAGGCATCAGCTACTGTTAAGAATCCTGCTGCCTGCGTTAGGGTCTTTCTCAACTGCTTCCATTGTGTCTTAGTTATGTTCGACCCCTTAAGTTCTCTGTCAAGAGCCTCGAAGTTCAGACATATCGAGGTTGTACCTGCAAGAGATATAGACGAGGAAGAATGAGAAGCAGAAGAAGACGGAGGAGTAGGGTTAGAGGGTGGGGGACTTTTAACGTCGTTCCCCTCATCTGACAGATCTGGGCAGCTTTTAACATCATCACCACGGTTGGACGGGTGCAGGGGGTCTTTTAGGTCTTTCCCTTGCTTAGACCGCTGGGGATTGCTTTTAATGTCGTCACCCTCATCGGACGTTTGCTAGGTGGGAGATGAGACGGGAGCATCTTCTTTGACAGAATGAAGAAGGAAAAAGGATTGTGCCAGGGATGAAGTCCAGCAAGGTTGGCAACGGGGAAAGGGGCCTGAGAAATTCCTGCTCGACTTTGGGTTGAACGATCTTATTTCTTTGGCCAGTAGCCCTCGGTGCCCGTATCTTTCTAGTTTTCTGAAGTGATGTCTGATTCGTCTCGCTGGGGTGGAAAACCGCTCTAGCTTGACGAACTGCTTCTCGTCTTAAGCACTTGAGTCTATATCGGTCATGGTAGGTTATCCATGGCTAGGAATCCGAGGGTTCCGCAGAGTCCGAGTCAATGATAGGAAGGTCCTGGTTTGTGAGATCTTCTTGCCTTGATGGAGAAAGTGATTTGGGGACGAGTTATAGTGAGATTCTAAAATTCTTAACACTCCCACATCTTCTCTACGACTATATCAAGGAAAGATGTGCATTCTGACAAATAATGACCTCTTAGCTGATAGAATGGGCACCCTCCCCTTAGCAAGGCGGCAGGGTTGCCTTGCCTGCTTCAGTGTGATTATGACTTCTTGAAGCATTATAATGAAGAAAGCGTGGAGGATACCAGACATTTCGTCTTCCTCTTGAATGGTTACAGCATGGGAGGCATCAACTTCCCCGAAGGCCTTCTTTCAATCATTAATCTTTATCTGACTTTTCAGAATCGGAGCCTCAATGATATCCTTCGGGGTGTAAAAGTTATCTGTGGGATGATTGATCCTCCGATGGTAGGCATAATAATTCGCTTGAGTGTTAAGGCTAGATTGCTCAGGGAACCTAGTTTCTGGAAGCTGGATCATAGTTTGTTCCAATAATAACCGAAACAGCGCAGGGACCCATTCTTTCTTGAAGGGATAGACCTTGTTCTTATGCCTGGTGAAATAATCACCTCGATCAAAGTTGGCTGGTGGAGTTACCCGATTGAATGACTGTTGTTGCTTGCCAGCCTGGGGTGTTACCTTCTCCATGCTTACATCTTTAGAGAGGTCCATAGTTTGGGAGGGAGCCTTCTTTGAATCAGTGACCATGACGGCTGCACTGACTACCCCGTTCTGTTGGGTACCCTGTGTGTTATTCCCAGAGCTACCATTATCCCTGTTGTTTGTTGAACTTGTAGATGGTTGTCGTGTCCCACAATTATTGCATGATAAACTCTCTATGCGAACTGATTTAGACATCAACTTGACATGGAGGTCGAATTAGAGGCCTCGACATGTAGAGCGATTTCAGGTCGCATGTTCCGCATGCAAGTCTGGACTGCTTCTTTCTCAGGCATAGGATTTGGATGGCTAGAAGCCAAGTGTCCCCATCTTGATATGAACTGATCCACAGGCTCATCGGGGTATTGAGTCAGAGTAGTGCAATGGTTTGAACCTCTCTCTCGACCTCATGGAAGCGTTAGTAAAACAGTTTCTCCATCTCCTCCCATGTATGCACCGAGTTTGGAGGAAGTCGGGCATACCATTGGAAAGTTGGGCCATCAAGGGTCTCAAAAAACTATCAGAGAAGAAGTCTCCCATCAGTCGCTCTTTCCCGACATGCTGCCTGGAAGTGGGCAATATGCAAGTTTGGGGACGTGGTTCCATTGAATAGAGGAAACTACCCTTTCTTATAGTATGGGGGAAACGGCACCTGATCAATATAAGAGGGGTAAGATCTTTGATAAGGCATCGAGCTTTGTATCCCCGAAATTTGTCTATTCTTTAGGCTATGGGTAACTGTAGCGTCAATATCTGACTGAGAGACTGGATGAGGGATCAAATTGTCCTGTGAGGTAGACGGAGGGGGCAGCCGTGGAGGTACACCATCAAAGTTATGGGAATTGACCTCATGGTTAACAGACTAGCATTGGATGCCGATACGATTGATCTTTTCCATCATCGCGTGCACCATGTCCTCAAACTTGTTCATGCGCTCTTTCTACAAATCACCGAGCTCACTGACGACCATTACGATGACCTTTTCACTAGGGAGGTCAACATTAGCGGTGATTAAGGGCTTATTAGCTCTACGAGTCATACACGGTAGGTCAGTCAGTGGGAGGCCAGCATGCCCTGACAGAACTCGACTCCTGTATGGGGATAGCGTTTGGATCGGTTCTCGACGGTCTTGGGACTGTGGTTGCTGAGTGGTTGGTCTTCACTTGCAACGATCACCACAACACAGGGCTCACATAGCTCTTCTTCATGCTTCATCCTCTGAAGGGGGTAAAAGGGATTCAAGTGAAGAGAGTCATTTGAATTGGTTGTTTTGACCACATTAGTCACCGGCTTAATCAAAATTTACAGACCTTTATCATGTTTAACCTTAAGGTTTTGATGGATCTCGGGCCAAAACTGCGATCTAGGTCTTGGCTGGTCAGCTCTTCTTGCACATGAGAGAGCTGTCTCCATCAGATGTGGCAATAGATGAGGTCAGGAACTGGAGTCATCTTTGGCCGAGGGGGGACGAAGGACTCGATCTTCCATCAGGTTCAGGCCCCAAGCTCTCTTATGAGCTTCAGAGACACGACCAAGGTGATGAGGCTGGTTCAGGATAATACTATTGGAAAAAATCTTCAAGTACCATGGTTGAAGGTGCTTGCTCGATGAAGAAGGAGCAGGAAGGAGCAAGGTTGACTCATGAGGAGACCTGAGTGAAGGGCGAGGGGACGTCTGAGATGGTGACACGTGTGCACCCCTTGAAGAAGGATTACGGAAGACCTAAGGGTCAACCTGGGCTCGTGCAAGTGATCTGGCCTTAGGAGGCCAAGAACTATGCATAAGTGTCAGTAACAGAATAGGTGTAGGCCCGTCCCTTACAGGGTGCGCTTGTGTGTGCATAGTAGGAGGACAAGGTAGTCTCCTGTGTACTCTCATTAGAGTAATAACGACATCACCCCAAACAGTGAGATGCATATGAGTGGCATGTGCAGGATCTGGCCATGGAAGGTTCGATCATGAACACAGTCTCGAGGCAACAGAAGGGTTGCCCTAAGGTGTCACTCGAGTGGGTGACCCACAAGCCTTGTGATGTGTGTGAGTGGTGGAGACCGTTGGGTTTCCGCCTTCTTTGTTGGGCCTTTAAGGATGGAGACCAGTGGTGAGAGATGTGGGGGGTAACCTTATGGTGACCAGAAGCAATGGAAAATTATTTGCCTTTCGTAGAAAGGGACTGGGCGGCCTTCTTGTGTACCTCAGGAACATGACCGGCCAGTGACTTGTCGGTGGCTGAGGGCATGCTGTGTGGGGCAACAGAAGTACTACCGATGTAGGCCACCTTGGTGGAGTTTCCACCTGAGCGAGGAGATGAGGAGTGAGGGATTTTTAAGTCCCACCTCATGCTAGTCCAGGTTAAGACCTGAGAGCTAGACAAGGTGTTGTTGCTCAAGAGGATGGTCGAGAACGAAGTCGAAGGAACTTGTTTCCTTGGGACAGTCTCGAATACAGGGATAAGAAAATCCTCAATCCAGATAAATGGGCTTCAAAACCCGTAAGCCATAATAAAGTGTGTAAAGACAATGAAAACAGATAATAAAAGAAGAAACCAACCAAACAAGAACGATCCAAAAAAAAAGATAGGAAGTCCCCAGTGGAGTCGTCAAGCTGGTTCGGGACTTACTCGGGCTGGCTCGTATGGTGCCTTCTTAGATCTTGAAGAAACCCCCCCAGTAATGAAACTGGTCCGAAATCACCTCCGTTGGCTCGTATTCTTCTTATTTTCTGCAATCACACACCTATATGGCAAAGGTTGTAAGATAGGTGGGTCAGACCTCGCCCTTTTCCTCTTTAATGAACGTACACAAGCATGCACATTCAAAAAGAAGAAGAGAAGAAAGACAGAGAAGAGAACAATTTGACTGAGCGAGAGGATGAAGCTGGCGAGTAATTGTCCTAGCGTGGTAGGAAAACGGGCTCGGTATTAAAACTGGCTCACCGGATCACTACTAGACGCCATTGCCAATACTGACTAGCTAAGCACGATGGTCATCTGTCATGGCAATAAAGTGAGCCAAGTAATCCTGTCACAACAAAATTACGGCTAGATGATAGGACCTCCATGAGAGGCTAACCTCAATCCCTCTTAGTCGAAAGAAAGAATAGCAAAGTGGTGGTTATGGGGGAAAGAATGAGGTAAGAGAAGAAAGGAGAAGAGACGAGAGGATAAAAGAGAGAGGGAAGGAAGATGCAGTTGACACTAGACATTGCCGCTTGTCAGGAGGTGGGAGAGGAAGGAAGAGAACCAATCGGTGCTAGACTTGTGCCGGTTGCAATGAGAGAGAAGCAAGGGAGAGAGATCAAGCCGACGCTAGGCTTCATCGACTACAACAAATGAGAGACAAATCCAACCGGCGCTAGGCTTAGTCGACTGTAACAAGAGAGGAGAGAGAAATCGAACTGACACTAGGTTTTACCGACTGTGACAAAAGAGAAAAGGGAGAAATTCACTCGATGCTGGGGATGAAAGAAGAAGAGAGAGAAATTCAATCGGCACTGAGACTTCATCGACTGCATTAGAAGAGGACAGAGAAATCTAGTTGGCGTTAGGCTTGGTCAACTGATAGAAGAGGTGAGAGAAATCCAACTGGCTTTGGGCTTTACCGAATGTGACAAGAGAGGAGAGAGAGAAATTCACCCGATGATAGGGATGAAAGACGAAGAGAGAGAAACTCAACCAGCATTGAGGTTTTATCGATTGCACTGAAAGAGGAGAGAGAAATCCAGCCGACGCTAGACTTTACCGACTGACACAAGAGAGACATGAGGGAGAGGGGAAAGAAAATGATAAAGATAGAGATGAGAAGAAGAGAGAGAAAGAGATAGAAATGAGAAAACCTAGTCGCCACTGAGAAGAAGAGAAGAGAGAGGGAAAAAATAAAAAAGAAGAGAGAGAAAAGAAGAGAGATAGAGATGAGAAGAGAGAAAATAAGAGAGAAAGGGAGAAAGAGATAAGTGAGAAAGGAGAAAATAAAAGAGAGGAGATAGTAAAGAGGAGGAGAGAGAAAGAGGGGAGGAGAGAGAAATATGGGAGAAGAGAGAAAGAGGGGAGGAGAGAGAAAGATGGGAGAAGAGAGAAAGTGATGAGAGAGAAAGTTACTTGTTTGAAGGGTACTGACCCTTGTCTTCTCTCTCCTCTCTCTCTCTCCAAGACGTACGCACTGGCTCAAGACAAAATGAAAATTTCTATTGAATGATCCAAGAATGAACTGAGGGTCCTTTACAATTTAGCTTTATACGTTTATATAGAATTGGGCCCAAATATGGGTGGACGCCCAAAAACTACCCAAAATTGATGATAATTACAATTATTCTGAATTAAAAAAATTAAGAAAATAGGATGCAAAAGTATTGTTTTGCCCCTGCCTAACAATTCATAAAATTACGGAATAATCCATGTTGCTGTCCTAGAACTTGTGTGATCTTCAATGATTGATCCGAGGTTGCTCTAATGCCCGTTTGATCGAAAGATGATCGTTTTATTGTAGGGCTCGGCATGGTGATCATTTTGACACCAACTTCGAGCCATGGATCACGTTTTTGAGCCACGAGTATAAAACTTGAAATTTGCTTAAATCTTGGTAACTTCAGATCAATAGTGTGCTCATTCTTTAATATTTTTCTATGATTTCTTCATTATAATGCACTAAGAATGTTGTCATGATCGTGTGGCAACAAACGAAACACAATTTGGAGCCCGAACGAAGATTTCACAACTTTTGAGTTTTGGCCAGAATCTGGAATCCGACGGCCGAAATTTCAGTTACTTTGTCAGCTTCATGCATGAAATCTGACCGTCCATCATGTATGGGGTTTGGAAAAATGATATCCCTAGATCTTACACACATAATGGAATTGGTTTCGTGTTGATCCGTTATGTGAGCATCATGATTTGGTACATTGAACGAGGCGTGTCGCTGCTGAAGTTTCTGCAACTTCTTCACAGATTGGCAACTCCTCTCTAATGTTTCTCCCTAAACGGATATCGTCTCAGGGTGTGCCACATATCGAAATGCTCGTTTTAACGAGAAGAACATGCTCACAAAATTTGAGCACGATCCGACTCAGAACGAATGAGATATGGGCCACGAAAATCACTGCCTGTGATTGTAAAAACAACCACCTTTAATGGTGTTTGGGTCCAGTGAGGCCACACGGGAATAGTGTTCGACCTACCCCTTTTTAGTCTTTTACCCATAACTTTGTCTTGAAGTCCTCGATTAAGCTGAAACTTGACTCATAGGGGTTTTTTATCATGCCGGATCCAATGGCGGTTGTGTCAAAAATGTAGTTCTAGTTATTGGGTCCATTTCAAGGTGCAAGAGGCCAATTTTCAAAAATTGTTTCTTTGTGTTCCCTGCCTTAAACACATCGTAATGCGATAAAACTTAGCAAGTGGCCTTTTGAAGTGCTTATAATGATCTTAACTTGTTCTAAGGACATTCTGAGACTGTTGAGAATTTCTAGTGTTTTGTAGGCTTTATTGACCTGCTTCCTATTTATTCTTAGTTAGGGACCAAGGTTCTGAAAAATATGTTCAAACACTCTTAGCCTAAAATCCGAGCTTCACCATTATTTCCTTCTTGATGGCCAGGTAGAACTGCTCTCGAGCAAAGACGAACAGTTCTTCTGGACTCTTCTCGTGTTTGCGAACTTGGGGCACTGTTAGACCTGTTTGTGTGTGCAGAGTTCGAAGACGAGTTTGGGGTAGCCTGGGGGCCAAACCTTATTGAGGAAAATTCTGGCCTTTGGGATGCCGAACTTAGTGATTGGGGCGGCGTTATGGTCGTCATTTTTTGCATGCAAGTATATGTGCACATTTGACCTACGACTGGGTCGTTGATCATGTGCTCTTTGAGGGCTGGAATTTGAGCTACCTCGAGCTGAGTGAATAGTATGCAATGTAATTGGAGTGACTTGAGAGTCACTCTTGATAGTGGGTCGAGGTCCCAAGAGTCCTAGAGTGTGCAAGGGACTCTGGGTGGCTTTTTGCTTCCCTCGAGATGATGAGCCAGCGGCTAGGCCATTAGTCGTAGTGGGTGTGAAAGTGTGTCAAGTGACCTTGTGGTCCTTCAACAGAGTTGGACCAGGGTTTAAATCACCGGTTTTGGGTGTGTGATATGCAATGTCAAGACGGGCGGCACACATGTGAAAAGAAGAGTTGAGAAGGACATTCTTGGTACCCACAAAAGCAATGACCTTAGAAGAGCCTATTGCGAGGGGAAGGAGAGTAGCCTTAGGGTCACCCTTAGGCCTGAGACTAATGAAGGATTCACCAATACCTATGTGATCATGAGAAGTGGTGATTTTAGAACCACTCATGCATGTGGTGTCAACGGACTGGCCATTGATACGGGTAGAGGGTGAGTAAGGGGTTTGAGAGCCCCTTCTCGCTTTAGATTGTCGAAGCCCAAGTGCAAGCAATTTTGTCACAAAAGAAGGGAGGGAAATGTTAGTGGTGAAACTCTACCCCCAAGGGAGGAGTTCACGGGTGTGGAGAACATGAAGTCCCCAACCCGGTAATAGGAAGAGTTAACAAACCCCAAAGCCATTTTTTTGTTTTGCGGTTAAGTGTTGTAAAGGTTTGCGAGCAAACCGAACCAACGATAGGGTGACGTATCCCCAGTGGAGTCGTCACTTAATGTCGGGCCTGATTTCTTGTCGTCTCGGGTCGGCTCGCATGTGGGTATGACCCGATCAAAGGAATCCACTCTCAAACAATCGCAGGGCCCATGCACGTGTGTGCACGTGTGCTCGTGGTGCAGATAGGAACTAACAAAGAGAGAGATTTTAATCGACAAAGAAGGGATCGAGCACCTACCTTACTGTGTTGGGTTAATGGGACACGTCTAGGAAATTTTCCCTATTAAATCATCTTGAAAGCCCACCAACTGTCCTTGCAGCATGGTTTGAACTCGGCTCCCTCGCCTTCCTACACAACACTTAGATCTATGCATTAAAAATGTCCTTCAGGGTATACTTATTTACGGGGTCTCCTCCTATCTGTAATGTATGTTGGATTGAGGGTCTAGACTAAAGGTTAGAGGGGGTTGTGAAGGCTGGAGTGTGTTAGGGTAATGTAGGTCATGAGTGTGTGAGTGAGTGTGTGAGTGAGAGTGTGAATGAGAGTGCAAGTGTGTGAGCATGAGTGTGAGTGCATCAGTATAAGTGTAAGTGTGTGAGCACAAGTGTGAGAGAATGATTGTGTAGGGGAAGAGAGAATAGATTAGAGAGGAAAGTAGAGGGAAAAGTGGTGTGGGGGTGAGGAGAGAGAAAGAAGGCATGAAGGTGAGAAAATGAAAGCATGGGAGAGAGAGTAGATTTGATACAGGAATGAAGAGAGAAAAGTGACACGAGGGAGAGGAGAGAGAAGAGAGACATGGAAGGGATTAAAAAGTGGAGAAAAAGGTGGCATGAGCGAGAAGAAAGATAAATATATGAAGCGAAAGAGAGAGAAGGGTGACATGGAAAGAGAGAGAGATTTTGACGTGCAGTAAAGGTGGAGAGAATATTTGAGAGATAAAAGAGGAGAGAAAGGTGGCATGTATAGGAGAAGAGAAATAAAGGTGGCGCGAGAGAGATAAAGGTTTGAGCAAGGAATAAAGGAAGAGAGAAAAGATTTGAGAGAGAAAAGAGGAGGGAAAGGTGGCATGTCAGGGAAAACAGAGAGAAAGATGGCGTGACAGAGATAAAGATTTGAGCATGCAAGAAAGGAAGAGGGAAAATATTTGAGAGAGAAAAGATAAGAGAAAGGTGGCATGCCAAGGAGAAGAGAGAGAAAGACGACATGAGAGAGATAAAGATTTGAGAATGCAATAAAGGAAGAGAGAAAGGTGACATGTTGAAGAGGAGAGAGAAAGAGGGAATGAATAGAAAGAGAAAATAATGGCATGGGAGAAAGACACATAAGAATTGCATGGGAGAGGGAGATAATAATTATGTGAAGAGAGAGGGTCGCCAACTAGGAGAGAGAAAATGGTTGCATGTGAAGGAGGGAGAGGGTGGTTGTGTGTAAGAGAGAAAGGAAGGAAATGAGCACATGTGGAGAGAAAATAAGGAGACGAGCAAGGGGGGAGAGAAAGTGGGAGATGAGCACTGGTGGAAGGAGGATAGGGTTTGCTTACGGGCACGGAAAGAAAATAGGGAAGAGAGAAAAAGGGAGAAGAGAGAGATGATGACATGCACACTCTAGGTGTGTGCCGACGGATATGAGATAAGAAAAAGGGAGAAAAATAAGGGAGAGAAGGATGTCGCTCTGACTTTGCCAATGGGTAAGGGGTGATAGAGAGAGAGAGAGAGATGGTGATGTTAACACCCCCTAGATGTGTGCTTGCGAATATGGGATAAGAAAGAGGGAGAAAATACGGAAGAGATGGGTGCCGCTCTGGCTTTGCCAATGGGTAAGGGATGGTAGAGAGAGAGAGAGAAAAATAAGGGAAAAAGGGGAGAGAGGAGGTACATGAACAATTTTCCAAGGTGGTAGAGTTTTCTCTCTCCTCTCTCTTTAAGTTGGGAGCTATACACAAAGAGGGATCATCCAGAACACTGCTACAAGTGCCCGAGGAAGCTCTTGAATTCTAGCCATGGAAAGAGGCCTTTCATGGAGGGATGGTTTTGTCATTTTCTCAAAAGAACTCAGGGGTATTTTTATAATTTTGTCAAAAAATGGAATTTATTTCTAATTCCGTTAGATTGTAACTTTCTATAATTTGGCATAGTTTTGAGCATGCCACCCCTGTTTTGTGGTTGCTCTATATAAGTGAGCTCAAGTCAATTGTAAAACCAAGTTGGGAGGCATAATAAAAATTGGGCACTTGCCCTTTCAAGAAGGGAGTACGGGACTCCAACTGCGATCACTAGAACACTCTTCCAAACCCGTTGGCTATCACTCTACATAGAACTTTAAAAGAGTGAACTGTAAATCCCAATAAATAGTCAAGGTGCCATGCTTTCCTGCCTATGAACAATATCTCATAATAATAATCAAGATGTCATGTAAGTCTCGCAAACATATAGCCACATGCCCCATTCATATTTAGCAATGTGTCATGCATGATTCATTTCATGGTGGAGCAATAACAAGTCAGATATCATATCATTCAAGCATGAGCATCAACATAGCTCAACATATCAGGCACGTATATATCAAGCATAAACAAAATCACAAGATCATAATATCACCTACTGCCAAAGTAGAAAGCCTATCCATCAGGCAAATGAAATCCCAATGCTTAGAACTTCTACCATCACTCAGGAGGGTAGCACCACCAACGGATGATCTGTTCCATAGTGCCTCACACACACACAGTCCCTAGTGCCCTTTGGGGCTTTGGATAGGCGGTGGCCTTGCAGGCTCTCTAGTTGAGGGCATTACACTACTAACGGATGTCCCGTTGTGTAGTGCCTCACAAAGATTTTAGGAGGCATGACCCTCCCAAATTGCTCACATCCTAATTCCCTTCTTTTCATCTAGAATCAGGGAAAGATCTCAACTACCGGCACAACTTTCTTATCATATCACATTTGTGGCAGGTCTTATTACAACCATGCACACATATCATTTCATATGCATGTCTTATTACAACCATGCACATTCATCATTTCATAAGCATGTCTTATTATAACCATACACATTCATCATTTTATAGGTATGTCTTATTATAACCGTGCACATTCATCATTTCATAGGCATGTCTTATTACAACCATGCACATTTATCATTTCATGGACATGTCTTATTACAACCATGCACATTCATTATTTTATAACAGAGCATGCAGTCCTTTCATAATAGAGCATGTCTCACTATCATGCATTTGTTTCATAACAGAGCATGCATTCATTTCATAAAAGAGCATGCCTCATTATCATGAATTCATTTTATAACAGAGCATGCATTTGTTTCATAGCAGAGCATGTCTCACTGTCATGCATTTATTTCATAACAGAACATTCATTCATTTCATAACAGAGCATGCATTCATTGCATAACAGATCATTGTCTCATTATCATGCATTCATTTCATAACAGAGTATGCATTCATTTCATAACAGAGCATGGCTCATTATCAGGCATACATTTCTCACTAGCAGCAGGTTACCATGCTCACATATCATAACAAGAGCAAGTTATACATATATTCACAAGAAACATCAACATGTTCAAAGCATACTATGCACATCATCATATTAGTTAGGTGCCTCGATCTCGCCCTCCGGATCTGGATGATCCTGGTAGCACGTATCTTGGGTTTTTGGCGAACCCGAGATTTGAGATCGTTCTCTCAGAACCTTGCTCGAGAGTAAGGGCAGGTATAGCAACCGATTAGAGAGGAATTGAAGGTGGGTTCAGGACTTACTCAAGCTGGCACACGTGGGAACCCTCTTAGATCAGGAAGAAAGTCCCCCAGCTGGTTCAGAATCGCTTCCATTGACCTATAATCCTCTTGCTTTCTACAAAACACTTCTATGGTTAATTTTTAGGACAAGTGGGTCAGAAAGAAACACCCTTGTCTTAGGGCAATGTATCTTCATACAAGAGGGCGATGAAGTATAGAGTTCAAATTAAGATAGAAAAGGGAAGAAAAACTCGACAAAGAGGCGAAACTAGCATGGCAATCGAGAAGTCATCGACTCGTAGTGGTAGTAAGACAAGCATGGTTCTCAAGACCAGCACCGTGGCAGTACTACTCGAAACCGAGACTGTATGGCATTACTAAGCTAAGTCTACCCTCAGTCAAGTGAGAAGAGAAAAGAGAATGAAAATAAAATATGAGATGACAGAGAGATGGGGTTCCGACGGCACTAGGAGTTGCCACTCACGACCATGGAATAACAGTGTCATGGCCCTTGGGCGGTGCTCAACACTACTGCTCATGGCAAGAGAGTGAGAAATGAACTATGGACAACGTTAGGTATCGTCGTTTGCAGCAAAAGGAGACAACATGCTCCCATGCGGGCAGCGATAGTCTCTGATGAAACGTGCAACGATAGTCCTTCGTAAAGCGCACGACAGTAATCCTCACGAGGCACACGACCATAGGCGTGGGTTGCCGGAAGGACGGCGATAAGCACCGATGCAAAGGAATCTTGCGGACTATGATAGATGTTGCCGAGGTCTCTAGCTGGTGGTGAAGGTTATCACCGTTTACTATAGATGCACAAAAGGGAAGTCACCTGCGGGCGGCAACAAGTTCTGTCGTCTGGGTTCTTCACTAAGACATCAGAGCTACGTTTGAGGATGGTGATAGGCAGTGTCGTCTGTAGGCCTCACTTGGAGAGGGTGATAGAAGAACAAAAGGAGAAGGAGACTCACGCATGGCACTGCCATCGCCATGTGCGACTTGTGTGACCTCAGGGGAGGCATGCACGACACTGCCACTGCCGTGCATGACCTCAATGAGGAACTCAGATGGAGAACGAGGGGGGAAGAGAGGAAAGAAGAGAGAGAGAATAAGAAAAAGACAAGAAGAGAGAGAAGATTTACCTCGAACCTAGGGGTACCAGTCAAAAGTTTCTCTCACCTCGCTCTCTCTCTAATGTGACCCAACAATGAGAAGAAAGAGAAACTAGTATTAAGTAAACACTCTCTCTTTTGTGAATGTTTGAGTCCTCTGGTGCGTACAATGCTGGTATGTATATAGAATTTGCCCGAAACATGGGTGGATGATCAAAAGTAACCCTAATTGTTGAAAATTAAGATTAAATTGAATTAAAAGAAATTAGAAAATAGAGTGCAAAATGACAGATTTTCCCATTCCTAGCAATTCGTGGAATTCTAGAACAATCCCTATGTCGTCCTAGAACTTGCATTATCTTGCATGGCTGATCCGGGGTCGTTCTGATGCCCGGTTGATCATAAGATGATTTTTTTCTTGTAGAGCTCGGCACGACGATCAATTTGATAACAACTTCAAGCTATGGATCGTGTTTTTAGTACACGATCATGTGACTTGAAACTTGAATGGATCTTGAAACTTCAGATCGATGGTGTACTCATTCCTTGATCTTTTTCGGTGACGTCTTCATTGAATTATACAAATCATTCCATTACGATTGCATGGCAACAAACACATCTCGATTCCGTGCTTGAACGAAAATTTTGCAACTTTTGGATTCTGGCTAGAATCTGGAATTTCGGCGACAGAACTGCAACGTTTCATCGGCTTTGTGTGAAGAATCTAACGGTTCATCACATACAAGGTTTGGGTCAGTGATAGCCCAAGACCTTACGCTTGGTCTCGCGACGATCGGGCTCGCGAGTGGTGTGATCGGACCGCTCGAGTGAGGTTTGACGCTACTAAATTTCCTGCACTTTTTTTACGGTCAACAACATCTCTCTAGTGTTTCTTCGTGCTCGAGTGTCGTCACGGGGTGTGCCACATTTTGAATCGCTCCTCTTGACTAAACGAACATGCTCACCAAATTTGAGCGCAATACAACTTAAGACAGGTGAGATATGAGCTTCGAAATTCACTGGTCGTGACTGTCCTATCCATGGCATGGAGTTGCAGGGTGGTTGCAAGGGCATAGCGTGTGGCCCCTCTTATTTCACTCTTTTTCCTATAACGTCTTCCTAGAGTGTTCGTTGGGGCTGAAATTTGACCCTTATTAGTTTTCGACCGTGCCGGATACAATGGTGGTGGTCCCACAACTATTTCAAATACCGAAAATGTAACTCTAGTTATAGGGTCGTTTAA
Organism: Amborella trichopoda; assembly: GCF_000471905.2. The sequence continues at coordinate 1,968,714 of NW_006497557.1, read as the reverse complement.
GGGTGCTAGAGGCCGATACTTCTAGAACTGCTTCTCAGTCTGCACTGCCTTATACATGTCAAACTACAAAGAAAGTTGGCAGGAGACTTTTGAAAGACCTTATGAAGATCTTAGCTGATTCCAAGGCTATTCAGAGACTACCGAAATTTCCAGTATTTGCTAGGCTTTATTGAGCGGGGGCCCCATGTTGATGAAAAATACCTTCCAACACATATCATCATGCTTATTAGCTCAAGAGGCATCATCATGCTAATATCATGTAATATACCAATGCATTTGACATTATTACATCATATTATCATGCTCAATAGCTCAAGAGACATCACAACATCGTTCAATGTGAACACAATCGACCCTTAAAGGCATATCATGAGGTTCAAAATCATTTGGATCTGAGACTAATTTTATGACAATTCAGGCTCATGAAAACATAACTTTGGTAAAAGGGGTAACCCCAAATATTGGTCTAAAGTCTGTTAAACTGTTTGATGTTCTTGAAGGAAGTTCTTGATTTCACAGCAGAAAATCCAGGGTGACACCCTCTTAGAAAAACGGTCATAACTTTCAAATCATAGGGAATTTCATCATGATTCTAGAATTTCAAAATAGATTTGTTTATTTATCATTTAGAAGTGGTTTGAATTCATTCTAATATGTTTTGGTTAGTAAACTCCACATAAAAACACGTTAAATCCCTGGAATTTTATTTCATAAATTTGACATGCTTCAATAAATGTTTAATAACTCCTAAATCAAATGAGGTATTAACAAGGGGTCTTTTCCATGATAAAATAGATTCAATGAGCTACTTTCCCACCAAAATTTATGATCGAAGGAGACATTTAAGATACTTAAATAGATACCACATTTTTTGAAATCAAAACACATTTTACAAGAATTTCAGTAGCATGCACCTGCACTCACATTCACACCCATATTCATAGTTTAGTTTCATACTTTGATAAGGTAAGGAAACATGCATTAACATAAGCATGAAGACATGAACACTATATCCAATTACTTGCACCAATCGAAACTCCATATGGTTCCACCCTCTTCACCTCGAATGCCAAGCTCCACAAAGATTGGAGCTCAAGGGATAAGGCTCGGAGAGGTTTCCAAGGCTCAAGGGAGGAGAAGGAGAACGTGGGTGGAAGAGGGCAGTGAGGAGAGAGAGAGAGAGAGAAAACCAATGTGATACATGAGAAGGGGGTATAAATAAGCATGGATGGTGGCAGCATGCAATTGCTACATAGCACACGAGCAGGCATGCATGAGGACAGAAGGGAGCAAGCATGGGAGACATGATGATGGGATGGAAGCATGCATGTGCCACATGGCACTCACGCATGGAGAGAGAAAGCAAGAATGAGAGAGAAGAAGCACCCCTAGACCACCATACACCACCCGTGCCCCACTGCACACTCATTTGCTTGCGCTCTCAACGCCCATCCAGCCATCCACGCTCAACGGTGCAATATCCATCCGCGCTCAATAGTGCAATATTCATCTACGCTATCGCCTCGCTGGCGCACTACAATTACCCCGAAAAAGTACTGGTCTTTACACAAAGGCTTTCAGCTTAGTACTTTCCCTTATCTTCGGTAATACCTCTTAATAAAGGTTACATCGGAAGGCTTCCTGATTCTTGGGTCATCCCTTCACTTCTTCTATCTCATCATCATCATCTTCTTCTTACCTCTAAACAAAGCTTTCATTAACCAACTCTTATTTTTCTTTTTCTTCACTTTCTTATCTATCTTTCCTTCTTTTGTATCACTCTAGCCTATAAGACTAGAACCACTATCCCACACGTGCATGAAGAGAAGGTTATCATAGGTGGATTTTATTAGCAGTCTTTTTGCGAGAGTCTAAGTGAGGTATTGATTTTAGAATGGGATGAATTCAAACCGCATTGCTGGACAGCTGGAGGGCTTTTGTAATTGATTTAAGACGACTACAACCCGGACGCGTCCCATGAACTCAATCAAAGTGAGCTTGGTGCTCGAGTCCACCTCTTTATCACTTTAAAATGCTCTCACTATTGGAAATACCTATCCGCATGCGACACGTAAGGCATACACACTTGTGGGTTGAGCGGTTGTCCGAGAGGGGGCTTATCGAGCCTGAGTCCCTGAGGGAGCCTAAGAGAGGTAAATCCGTGTCTGACAAGCAACGTACAATTTCGTCAAAACTCATCATGAATCCTGAAGCCACTGTATCTGCTTATGCTTTCCTAAAAGTGACGTGCTGTATCGATCCTGACAATGCTGAGAATTTACTCGATCCGGATCCGAAATTTGATTTTTTGAATCCTATTCCGATCCGGGTATGGATCAAAGAATTCGATCCGAAATTCAAATCCGAATAGAATTCTAGATCAGATCCAGGTACAGTGGATCCAATTTGGATCTGATCTGATTTTTTAAAAATAATATATGTTTATTTTTTATATATATAAAAAAGGAAGACAATACACAATGCCTATGGGCGAAAATGAATAGTGTTTTTGCCCATAGGCTCATCACCGTCTGAAAAAATTGGGCGGCGCATTTTTTTCGACCGTCATAGATCTAACATGTCTGTGGTGGTACTAGGTCCATGGCGGTCAAAAAATCACGTGGAAATGCAGCAGACGACGTGTCGTCTGTTGCGAGCCCATTAAATAAACTGACATGGTGGAGATAACAAGTCTGTGGTGGTGGCGAAACACTCTAGCATTTCGTCTATAGGCATGTTTATGCTTTTTTCTATAAAAAATAAGTTATAATTTATATATTTAATATATAATTTTAAATTTTAGTTCTCTACAAGTTTTAAGGGAATTTTAGGTGAGAAAAGTTGTAGGGTTCTCAACGAGACGTCTCTCTCTCTAAAATTGACGAATTCCGATATAATGGGCTTTATAAGCGCACAGGGAAAGAAGGGAACTAAACCCTACTTAAAGAGAGTTTCCATTTATCCAATATAAATAGGGCAAAGCTGTTTAGTTGCATATAGTTTCATCACGTGGGCTCTCCTCTTTCCCTCCCTCTCTCTGATTTAGGGCTCTGATACGGGGTAAAATCCCAAGGAAAAAGTTGCGTGGATCGAGTAGAATTGGAGTCTAGGGTATTCTGAACATTGAAAGCACACAGGAAATAACCCTAGTTGTCTATTGTTCGACAAAACCATGGCGAGGAGAAAAAGAAGCTAGGGTTGGGAAGCCCCAACCATAAGCAAAACCCTAGAGGAGCCAGTCCCTTTAGTTGCAAGTTTCATGGCGCGTTAAGAGAAATCCTTTGCCCTTTTGGGGAACATTGTAAACACGCAGGAAAACCCTAGTTGTCGATTGTTCAACGAAACCATGGCGAGGAGAAAAAGAAGCTAGAAGCCCCGGCCATAAGCAAAACCCTAGAGGAGCCAATCCCTTTAGTTGCAAGTTTCATGATGCGTCAAGAGAACTCATTTTCCCTTTTGGCGATGATGAGGGTGAGGATATGATGGTTCTTGTTGTTAATGCTGCTACTAAGAGCACAACCAATGATAAGAAGCAGCATGAGCACAATCAATAATCTATTTCACCTTGTATGTTTCCTTTCAAGCTCGTTTCACCTACTAAATCTGGTAAATAGATCCTCTCTATCAAGAATTTATGGATTCTTGGGCAGTTTTGTTTCCTTATGCTTCGTTTCCCTTTTTTGGTGAGAAATATAATCTGGATTCCGATCTTATATGTATAATTTTAGATTTGGATATGGTTCTCAATATTTAGGATCCGATCAGTTCTAGATCCGATGTGTACTACTCTGATCCGAATCTATATCTGAGTGGATCCAGATCTGAAATGAAAAATTCTCACCCCTAAAACTTGGGTACAGTGAGAAATGAGCAAGGGGTAGCTGTGGTGCTCCCTTGGAGTGACGTGCTGTATTGGACCCCGGGTGCAATAAGAAATGAGCAAGGGTTAGCTATGCCATTCTTCAGAAGCGACCCATCATAGTGTTGCCTAGTTACAGTGAAAAATGGACAAGGTTTTCCTTGACATCCTGGATGAACGAGGGTAAAGAAGCTAGTACAAGAAAATAGGATTTGTCTAGCCATATGGAATGTAGGAACGCTTACAGATAATAATAGGGAGGTATTGGATACAATGAGACGAAGAAGAGTAACAATAATCTGTCTACATGAAACTAAATGTAAAGGAGAAAAAGCTAAAGAAATAGATGAGTATAAACTTTGGTATACAAGAAAGGATAATATGAAAAATGGCGTAGGCATAATAGTAGACAAAGATTTAAAAGATAAAGTAATTAATGTCAAAAGAATAGGTGATAGGCTCTTATTAATTAGACTTGTATTAGGTTAAGAGAAAATTAACGTAATTAGTGCTTATGCACTACAAGTAGGATTAGATGATAGAATTAAGAGAAACTTTTGGGAGGATATAGATGAAATAATCCAAGACATACTAAATGCAAAGAGGACTTTTTTAGTAGGAGACTTAAATGGCCATGCAGGTAAGATCAATAGAGGGGTATCAACATCTGCTTAAAGACATGGAAGAGAAGGGATGAAAGTAAGGGGTGTCCAATAACTAGGTGGTGGAATTTAAAAAATGGAAAAAATAAACTTATTTATATATAAATTAGTTGAAGAAAGAAAATGGAACTCGGAACACGATGTCAATGTAATTTGGAAAGAGATGGCTAACTGTGTCAAAATAGTGGCGAAAGAAATTTTATGAGAATCTTGAAGAAAAATAATATTTGATAAGGAGACTTAGTGGTGGAGTGATGAGGTCCAGAAGACCATTACTGAAAAACGATCATGTTATAAAACTTGATAGTGTAATAGAAACGATCAAAACTTAGAAGAATATAAAAATGCTAAGAAAAACTCTAAACAACTAGAACGTAAAGCGAAAATTAAGGCATATGATAATCTATAGAATAAACTAGGAACAAGAGAAGGTGAAAAAAATGTCTTCAAATTAGCAAAAATAGGAGAAAAAAACAGTGTAGGGATCTAAACCATATTAAATGCATTCAGAATGAAGATCAAATGGTCTTGGTGAAGGATGACAATGTCGACAAAAGGTGGATAATTTATTTTAAAACATTATTAAATGACAAACACAATGGGAACATAGCAATCGAAGGAACTATTGATATAAATGAGCAGAGGTAATAGATACATTATTAGGATTAAGATGTCAGAAGTGAAAGAAGCTTTGAAAATGGTGAAGATAGGAAAGGCTTTAAGACCAGATGGTATCCCGATAGAGGTTTAGAAGAGCATGGGGGAGATTGGCATTAACTGGTTGATGAAGTTATTCAACAAGGTACTAAGAACAAAGAAATGTTAGATGAATTGAGAAAAAGTATTCTGGTACTTATTTATAAGAACAAAGGAGGCATACATAATTGTGCTTACTATTGATAGATCAGGCTTTATGAGTCATACTATGAATCTCTGTGAGAGAGAGTGATTGAGCAAGGACTAAGGCATTAAATGAGTGTATTTGAAAATCAATTTGGTTTTATGCCAAGAAGGTCAACAAGTGAGGTTAGTTTCCTACTTCGGCAATTGATTGAGAGGTTTAGAATGAGCAGACAAGACCTCCACATGTTTTTTATTAACTTAGAGAAAGCTTATGATAAAGTACATCAAGATTTGATTTGAAGGGTGTTGGAAAAAAAAGGAGTCTCCAAACATTACATCGAATTGGTGATAGATATGTACGATGGAGCGTTAACTAGTGTGAGAATAACTAGTGGAGAGACCAGTGATTTTAGAGTGACAGTAGGTCTACATTAAGGGTCAGCATTGAGTTCGTACCTCTTTGTCTTAGTTATGGATGACTTAACTAAGTACATGCAGGATAAGCTATTGTGGTGAGTGTTGTTCGTCGATGACATAGTTTTGATTGATAAGACCCAAAACAACGTCAACACAAAGTTAGAACTTTAGAGGGATGCTCTAAAATCCAAATGTTTAACATTAGCAGGATTAAGATAGAGTCTATGGAGTGCAAGATTAGTAATAATAAGAGTAGAGACATGGAAGTAATTAAGAATGATGGCCAGAAAGTACAAGAAAGACTGCACTTTCAATAATTTGAGTTGATAATCTAAGAAAATGGAGAAATTGAGTCAAATGTCACACATAAAATTAAAACCAGGGGAGCAAAGTGGAGATGTGTAACTGAAATTTTATGTGATTGTAGCATACCAATGAAGCTGAAGGACAAGTTTTATAGGGAATCTGTGAGGCCAGATTTGCTTTATGGGCCAAAATATTGGGTGGACAAAAAACAATATATTCATAAAATGAGTATAGCAGAGTTGAGGATGTTCAGATAGATGAGTGGGAAGACAAGAAGGGATAGAATCTGAATGAATCCATTCGAAAAAGTTTAAGTGTAGCACCAATAGGAGATAAGATGAGAGAGAGTAGACATAGGTTGACTAGCTATGTGTCGAGTCGACCCAGTACAACACTTGTTAGAAGATGTTAATTAGTACAACACCTGTTAGGGTAGGCCTAAAAGGACATGGATGGAAGTAGTCCGAAAAGATATGGGGACTTATGGCCCCATTAAAGGTATGGTCTTAAATAGAAAAGAATGGCATATCATGATTCGTGTAACCGACCCCAATTATGTATGTGTTGTGAACCAACTATCAAAAGCAACACATAGGGAGCATCAACCAGATGTAGAGGGCATAGCTCCATCATGTGTTCTGTCAACGAAGATTACGTAATGCTCATGAAACATATGTTTATTATGTTTTTCATTCATCATCATCATTTTAACCTTTTGTCAATTAATTGTCTGCTACATGAATCCTGGTTCTCCATTTTGCTCTGTTAAATGCCATATCCTTAGTGAGGCCATAAGTCCCCATATTTTTTCGTACAACTTCCAACCATGTATTTTGGGCCGATCTCATGCCCTTTTCAGTCTTTCCGCTTGAACTAACTCGCACCTCCTAACAGGTGTTGTACTTGGTCGGTGTCACATATGATTAACCCACCTATCTACTCTCTCTCATTTTATCATCTATTGGTGCCACTTCTAAATTCTCTTGAAAAGACTCATTTCGATTCTATCCCTTCTTGTCTTGCCAATCACTTATCTCACCATCCTCATCTCCGTTACATTCATTCTATGGGTATAATGTTGTTTGTCAACCCAATATTCTACCTCATAGAACAAAATTGGTCTTACCGTTGTCCTATAGAACTTGCTGTTCATCCTCATTAATATGCGGTGATCGCATAAAATTCCAGTTTCACAGTTCCACTTATCCCACCGAACTCTAAACCAGTATGCGACATCTTCATCGGTCTCTCAATTTTCTTTGATTATTGACCAAGATACCAAAAGTATAGTTCTTTTTGTACTTCCTGGTCATCAATCATAAGTATTTCTTCGTCTTTACTTCTATAATTACTAAACTTGCACTCCTTATACTATGTCTTTGTTCGAATAATTTTAAAACCTTTGGATTCTAGAGCATCTTTACAAAGTTATAACTTTGTGTTGACGTCGTTTTAGTTCTCATCAATCAAAACAATGTCATCTGCGAACATCATGTTTATCATGTATTTCATTATTTATAGTTAATACTTAATGAATCCATTGAACTTCCCTTTTCAACCAATACCCATCCTCATCGTAAAATATGTAGTACATGCATGTGATGCAGGTTCTTAGAGTTCAAGACACATCCGACCTAATCCCAATGATATGCATCTATCAGAATCTCCATGTAATTTAGTTCACTCGCATATTCATCTTTATGCAGGACAAGAATTCTAGGATGTCAGTCTACTCCGTAATAATTTAGTAGATTATTCGAAATATCAAAATTTTCTTATGAAGTACCTAAAGAACGACCAAGATCGTTTAGTTGCGATCTGTACTAGGGAGAAGTGCAAATGGAAAGTGCAATTCTCTAGAATTTTCACCACAAAGTATTTTAAGGTGAGATAGTTGGTAGATAACCTCACTTGTATGGGTCCAATGGGAAGGGCTCACCAGCCATTAACACGAAACCAGTGGGTAGCCAGGAAAATTAAACCCCATTTAACCAATCAGATAAATATGAGACCCAAATATATTATGAGTGATGTTCAACATAAATATAGTGTGATGTTGTCATATATACAAGCGTGGAGAGGGAAAGAGGTTGCGACAGAAATGATAAGCAGTCATAGATAAAGCTACCCCTATAGATGGAGAAGTTACGAGTCACAAATCCCCAAACTGTGGGATGCATATCTACAGATCGTGATCATAGATTCCAACGTATGTTCTTGTTGTTTCATCCTTGCCTCAACAGATTTTTATATGGTTGTAAACCTCTCATTGGTTTGGATGGGACGTTTCTATAACTCTGTTGAGTGCTCTTGATGTAGATGCTGATGGTGGCATGTTCCCGATAGCATTCACTGTGGTAGAGAATGATGGCAAACAAACTTGGATGTGGTTTCTTAATTGCCTGAAAGAGTTGTTGCTCAATACATGACAAGACTAGTGTAGTTTGATGATTGTTTCATATCAACAAAAAGGGCTATTACAAACACTAGAACTAATCTTCCCGGACTACTATCTAGAGTTTTGCATATGTCATTTGGCAAAGAATTTCCAGAGGAGATTTAAGAACATTACTTTAATGACAATATTATGGAAGGCAGCCCGTGCAGTAAGGGTAGAAGAATTTGAGGAAGAGATGTCAAGAACATGGGAAGCTGATCCTCAAGTGTATGAGTGGATAAATGCACAACCACGTCGATGTTGGGTGAACACTTTTTTCCTTGCGGATAGATACAATCACATCACATCCAACATTGCTGAGAGTTTCAATGATTGGATATTACATTTTCATTATAAGTTGATTATTGCATTGTGTGAGGGTATTATGTTGAAGCTAATAGAGAACTTTATAGAGAGATTGACGACAACAGAAACATAGAGTGACATTCCAGTGCTGTCAGCACAAAAAGAGATAGACATTTGAATAAGAAAGTCATGGGTTTTGTGCAACCTAATATGGTTGTCATGAAGGAAGTACGAGGTGACTAAGGACAGGAGGTAGGTTTCTTTAGCTTTGACCTCTTATGCTTCTTGGTGGAAGAAGATGGCTCCGCCTTAGCTCGAGCTGCTAGAGCATCAGCAACTATCAAGAATCCAGCCACCTCGCCTAACGTCTTTTTCAGCCGCCTCCAATGCGTCCTACTTATATTGGTTCCTTTAAGCTCTCTATCAAGGGCCTCGAAGTTTGGACAATTAAAGGTTGTACCTGCAAGAGACATAGAAGTGGAAGGATAAGAAGAAGAAGAAGAAGAAGAGGAAGAAGGAGAACGGTCAGTTGGTGAGGGACTTTTAAGGTTGTTCTCCTCATCAGACTGATTTGGGCAGCTTTTTACATCATCACTAGACTTGGAAGTGTGCGGGGAGTCTTTTAGGTCTTTTCCCTGCTTATACCGTTGGGGGTGTTTTAAATGTTGTCACCCTCATTGGACGTGTGTCGAGTAAAAGATGACCCAAGGGTATCCTCTTGATGAGATGATGGAAAAAGGTCGATGGAGACTAGTATGAAGTCTTGTAAGGTCGCAAGGGAGGAAGAGGCCGGAGAAATTTTGGCTCGACCAGTGGCTGAGGATCCTTGTTCTTCTGATAAGCAGCCCTTGGTGCTCGTTTTCTTCTAGTCACCTTTGGAGGTGCTTGGTCCGTCTTGCTAGGTTTGTGAACAGCCCTAGGTTGACGAATAGCTTCTCGCTTTGAAGACTTGAGCTTGCTCCGCTCGTGATGGATTTTCCATGGCTGGGAAGTTGAGGGTTCAACGGAATCAGAGGGATCCTTCCAAGAGTCTTGCATTGAAACGTCCTCCTGGATGGGCATGGTGCCTTGAGGGAGTTCGACGTAAGAAATGTAACCTTTTTGTACTTTTTTCGAAACCACAGCTTTGAACCCATAGCATTCGTTCAGCTCATGGCCCCATATTTGATGATATGGGCACCAGTGATTCTCAGTCCCCTGGGCAAGGTGCCTTGGCTGCCTCACCGGCTTTGGTGGGATGAGTCCTTGTTGGAGCCTCATATCGAATAGAGTGTGGAGAAGATCTGTTGACAGCTCATCAAAAGGGCACAGGCTTTTGTCTTTCTCCTATACTATTGTAACGTGGGAGCCTCAGTTGCCCCGAATGCTTTCTTGAGTTCTTCGAGCTTGATCTGACCCTTCAGGATCAGAACCTCGATGATGTCTTTAAGTGTATAGCATTCCTCTGTGGAGTGGTTTAACCTCTGATGATAAGCACCATATCTTACGTGCGTGTCGAGTCCAACTTGCTTAGGGAACTTGGTCTCGAGCAGCTCAATCATATTCTGTTCTAGCAATAGTCAGAGTAGTGCAAGAACCCATTCTTTTCAAAAGGATAAACCTTGCTTAGATGTTTAGTCCAATAGTCATTTCAATTAAGGTTCACAGTTGGGGTTACCCGGTTGAATGATTGCTGATGTTTACCAATTTGAGACACTGTCTTTGTTGTGCCTACCCCTTTAGAGAGGTCCAAAGTCTGAGGGGCAACCTTCTTTGGATCACTTATAATGACGGTCGTACTGATCACTCCTTTTTATTGATTGCCCCGAGGGTTGGTCTGAAAATTACCATTGCCCCAGTTGTTTCCCAAGCTTGAACGCTGTTGTCGTGACCCGCCATGGTGGCATGACAAAATCTCCATGTGAACTGACTTAGAGATCAACTCTGACATGGAGGCCGGATTAGAGGCCTCAACATGTAGAGAAATCTCAAGATGCATGTTTTGCACACAGGTCTGAACTTCTTCCTTCTCAGGGATGGGATTGGGATGGCGAGCAGCAAAATCTCTCCAGCTTGCTATGAATTGCTCCATAGGTTCATCTGGTTTTTAGGTCAAGGTGAGAAGCTCAATGGTTTGGACCTCTCTCTCGACCTCATAGAAACGCTAGTGGAACAGTTTCTCCATGTCCTCTCATGTACTAAATTTGGGGGAAGCCAAGCATACCACTGAAAGGCGGGGCCATCAAGAATTTCAACAAACTGATGCAGCAAGAGCCTTCCATCAGCCACTGCCTCTGGACATGCTGCTTTGAAATGTGTGATAAAATTGTGTGGGGATGTTGTTCCGTTGAACAGGGGAAACTTCCCTTTCTTGTAGTCTGAGGAAAACGGAACCTGATCAATGTAAGAGGGGTACGGCTTTTGATAGAGCGTTGCACCCTATATTCCCAAGAATCTGTCTACTCTTTAAACTATGGGTTACGATAAAGTCGATGTCTGCCTGTGAGATGGGATGAGGGACGAAATTGTCCTGTGAGGCAAGAGGGGGAGGTTGCCTTAGAGCTACATCATCTCAGTGATGGGAGTTGGCCTCATGGTTAGCAGAGTGTCGCATGGTTTTCATGCGGTCAATCTTCTCCATCATTGCGTGCAGCATCTGCCCGAACCTGTTCATGCATTCCTCCTGGGAGTCATTAGGGACTGTCACAACCATAACACTAACCATTTCCTCAAGGCGGTCAGCCTTAGGTGCGTTTGAAGGCTTTCGAGCTTGGCTAGTCACGTGCGGCAGATCGGTCAGCAAGGGCTCAACATGCCCCAATGTACATGAGTCTTTTATGCCGATAACGTGAGAACTGGTTCTTGTTGATATTGGGATCGTGGCTACTGAGTGGTTTGGTCAATTTCTATGATGCTGACCAAGGTGCAAGATTATCACACCACTTCTTCAATCTCCATGCTTCGAAGAGGGTAGAACGGATTTCCAAGAAGGAGACCCTTGGAGTTGGGAGCTCCGACTTTTCTAGTTGGCTTCTTAATCAGGATATGTAGTCCTCTGTTTTGCTTATCTTAGAGGCTGTTGTAGACTTCTCTCTAAAACTGAGACTGGGATCGAAGTTGACCCGCCTTCTTAGAGCATGAGAGGGTCGTGTCCATAAGATGAGGCAGCGAATGTGGACCATGGACAAGGGCCTGCTTGGGCTGCTTCCTTGAAAGTTATAGAACTTCATCAATCATTAGGGAATTGCCTCGAAACCCTTTGTGGGGTGCAGAGGCATAGCCGACTTGACAAGGCTGCCTGAGGATGGTACTCTTAGGGAAAACCTTCGTGAACCAGGTTTTGAGTTATTCGTCTGGTGGAGAAAGGGCGGAAGAAGAGGGGACCAGCTCTCAATGATGTCTGGGTAGGGAGCAATGGGGAGGTGGCGCGTGTACACCCTTTGAAGTAGCATTCCGGGTGACTTGGGGGTCAGCCCGGGCTCGAACAAGTGGTTTGGCCTTAAGAGGCCAAGAACTGTGAGCAGGTGTCTACAAGGGACTAGGTGAGGGCCTACCCCTTACAGGGTGCACTAGTGTGTGCTGAGAGGGAGGACGAGGGGGTCTCCTTCCATGTACTTGAGTTGGTGTAGCAATGGCATTGCCCCTAGTGGTGGGATGCATATGCATGCACAAAGGGTTTTGCCTAAGGAGGCTTGATCCTAAATGCTTACTCGAGGTAGCATAAGAGCTGCCCCGAGGTGTAACTTGAGTGGATGACCCACAAGTCTTAGTGTGTGTGCGTATGGCAGAGGCCCTAGGGTGTCCTCTTTGATGTGTTAAGTATCTAATCATAGAGACTCAAGGTGGTACAAGAATGTGGGGGGTGGCCTTGCGTCGACCCACATGAGAAATGAAAATTTGTTTGTCCTTTTCAGCTAAGGACTAGGCAGTCTTTCGGTGTACCTCGACAATGTGACCGACAAGTGACTTACCGTTGACGGGGTGCATGTTGTGAGTGGTAGCAGATGTGCTACCCATATAGACTGCCTCGGTGGGGGTTCCACCAGAGCAAGGAGATGGGGAGTTAGGGACCTTTAAGTTCCTCTTCATGCCTATTCAGGTTAAGACCTGGGAGCTAGACACTGGGTCTTTGCTCAAAAGAATAGTTGGGAACAAAGTTCGAGGAACATGTTCCTGGGGGAGGCTCACGAATTGGAGGATGAGAAAATCCCCGATCTGGATGAATGGGTTAAGTAACCCGAAAGCCATGTGGTGAGTGAAAACAAAAAAACAAAAGAAAAACTAGCCAAAGAAATACGATCCAACGAAGGGGTAGTAAGTCCCCAATGGAGTCGCCAAGCTGGTTAGGTGCCTCGATCTCGCCCTCGGATCTGAATGATCTGGTGACACGTGTCTTGGGTTTTGAAGAGAACCTGGGACTTGAGATCGCTCTCTTGGAAACCTTGCTCAAGAACAAGGGCAAGTTTACCAGCCGATGAGGGAGGAATTTGTTATGAGGCGAGACACACCTCACCTGGGTCTGTGACTCACTTAGGCTGGCTCACGTGGGTGCCCTCTTAGATCACGTCAAAAAGCTCCTCAGTCATACAACTGGTTTGGAATCACCTCCCTTGGCCTGTATTCTCCTGTTTCTACGATCACACACACAAGGTTAATTTTACAAGACAAGTGGGTCAAGGTACCCCACCTTGTCTTTGGGTAAATGAACACAAGCGTGCACATTCAAAGGAGAAAAGAGAATAAATGATGAGATGAGGGTTGGGAGAAGGAAGAAGAGAGAAGAAATGAAAAGAAAGAGGCATTTGATCGGGTGACTAACCTAGCACAGTGGCCATAATGGCAAGATGATTGACTTGAAGTGGTAGGAAGATGGGCACGGTAATGCGGACCGGTGTCGCGACAATACTACTCGACGACAGAACACCAACACCAACTAGCCTGACACAACAGCGAGTTCGACATGATAGTAAGTTGGGCACGGTAACTTAGGCCGACACAACGATAATACTGCTCAAGAACGAGACTACCGTGACAGTGCTAGACTTGTCCCTTGGTCAAATGAGAGAGAAAGAAGAAAAAGAAAGAGGAAGAAGAAAAAGAAAGAGAAAGAGGAGAGTTAAGAAAAGCAAGGACAGAAAGAGAGAGAAGAAAAAAGATGGGAGAAAAGGAGGAGAAAACGAGCAAGAAAGAAAGAGAAGAGATTGAAGAGAAAGGAGAGAGAAGAGAAGAGAGAGAAAGAAGAAAGGCGTGAAAAGAAGAAAGAAGAAAGGTGAGAGAAGAATAAGAGAGAAAAAGAAGAGAGAAAATAAGAGAGAGAAGAAAGGTGAGAGAAGGAGAGAGAAAAATAAGAGAGAAGAGAACATGGACAGTGATGGGTTCCATCGCCCATGATAGAGGAAAGAGGAGAGAGAAAGATGGGTTCCACTGCCCATGAAAGAGGAAAGAGGAGAGAGAAAGGACATGGACAATGATGGGTTCCACTGCCCATGGGTTAACTGGAAGGACATTTGCTAGCCATTTCAGGTATTTGACTTCACGGATGAAACTTGCTTGTCAAAGTTTAATTATCTTGGCATCTATTTGCATTTCAAGATCAGGCCTAAACCTTCTTGATTTCTGTTTGATAGGTTTGATAGTCGGATCAATGCCGAGATGGTGAACGGTGACTTAAGGGTCTAAACCGGGAATCTCATGGCAATGCCAAGCATAGATGTCCCGGTTTATTTTTAAGAAGGCAATGAACTCCTCTTTCTCGTCTAGAGGCACTCTTGCTAAAATGAAGGTGGGTCTGAGGTCTACTTCATCTCCAAGATTTATTCTTCGAGTTCGTCAGCTGTGGCCTGACCACCTTCTTCCAATTATTTTAGTGCCTCTTGCAACTCTTCATTGTTGTTTTTAGAGATCTTTTGATCGACCTTAAGTGCAGAGACCCATGATCCTGACATCTCTACCTCCGATAGAGGCCCAGAGTGGATTATAATTTATGCACCTTCCCCAGATTAAGGAATGGAAGGGTCCTTTGTAAATAGAGATTGTTTCTCGGACTGCATAAGTTCAACTTAGAGATTACAGGGAATTTCAGATTCAACAAATGTAGTGCAAGAAGTGTGCCAATGCGAATCACACGGTCTTTGAGCAGTTATCTGCAGTGTTTCGTCCGCATTGGTTGGTGCTTCGCAGACTTGTATCATGTGGAATGTTTCCTAAGAATCGAAGCTTTGCCCCCTTGACTCTATCAATCTCTGCTCAAAGTCAGGCTCAGGGGGACCAGTGGGGATTTTTTGCCTGCGACTTCTTGTGCTTCTTTGATGAAGGTGGTTCTACCTGGGATTTAGCAGCCAGGGCATCGACAACTGTTAAGAATCCTGCTGCCTGTGTCAAGGTCTTTCTCAATCGCTTCTATTGCTTCTTAGCTATTTCGATCCCTCAAGTTCACTATCGAGAGCATCAATGTCTGGACATGTCAAGGTTGTAACTGCAGGAGACATAGACAAGGAAGAATGAGAAGCAGGAGAAGAAGAAGCAGTAGGGTTAGAAGGTGGGGGACTTTTAAGGTCATTCCCCTCATCAGACCGATCGAAGCAGCTTTTTACATCATCGCTAAAGTTGAACGGATTCAGGGGGCCTTTTAGGTCTTTCCCTTTCTTGGACCATTGAGGAGTGCTTTTAACATCGTCACTCTCATTGGACGTGTGCAGGGTGAAAGATGGCACGGGGACATCTTCATGATAGGATGAAGAAGGAAAAAGGATCGTACTTAAGATGAAGTCCAGCAAATTTGGCAATGGAGGAAGGGGCCTGAGAAATTCCTGCATCTCTAGCGAGAAGCCCTTAGTGCCCATCTCTTTCTAGTTTTTTGAAGTGATGTCTGAATCATCTCTCTGGGGTAACAAAACCGTTCTAGCTTAGCGAACCACTTTTCATCTTAAGGATATGATTCTTCTTCGGTCATGGTAGATCATCCATGGCTGGGAAGTTGAGGGTTCTACAGAGGCTGAGCGATTGATCGGAAGGTCCTGCCTTGTGAGATCTTCTTGCCCAGATGAGGAAGTGATATGGGGATCACTTACAGGGAGATTCTAAAATTCTTGACACTCACGTATCTTCTCTGCAAATATATCAAGGAAAGTTGTGTATTTTGACAAATAATGACCTATTATCTGATGGAATGGGCATCAACAATCTTCAGTCCCCATAGCAAGGAGGCGGGGTTGCCTTGCCTGCTTTAGTATGATTATACCTTCCTGATGCATTATAATAAAGAGGGCATAGAGGATACCCGACATTTCTTCATCCTCTTGAATGATTACAACATGGTAGGCCTCAGTTGCCCCGAAGGCCTTCTTTAAATCTTCAAGCTTTATCTAACCTTTTAGAATCAGTGCCTCTATGATATGCTTCAGCATGTTGCAGTCATCTATGGGATGATTGATGCTCCGATGGTAGGAATAATAGTTTTCTAGAGTGTCAAAGCCAGATTGCTGAGGGAACCTGTCTTCCACAAGCTAGATCATATTCTGCTCCAATAATAACTAGAACAATGCAGGGACCCATTCCTTCTCGAAGGGATATACTTTATTCCTATGCTTGGTGATAATCACTCCAATCAAAGATGGCTGGTGGACGTACCCGATTGTATGACTACTGTTGCTTGCCAGCCTGGGGTATTACCTTCACCGTTCTTACCTCTTTAGAGAGGTCCAAAGTTTGAGAGGGAGCCTTCTTTGAATAAGTGACCATAACTGCTGCATTAATTATCCCTTTCAGTTGGCTGCCCCGTGTGTTATTCTAGTAGCCACCATTGCCCCGGTTGTTTGCTGAACTTGTAGATGGTTGTCATGCCCCACCATGATGGCGTGAAAAACTTACTATGCAAACTGATTTAGAGATCAACTTTGACATGGAGCTTGGATTAGAGTCCTTGACTTGTAGAGTGATTTCAGGTCGCATGTTCCGCACGCAAGTTTGGATTGCTTCCTTCTTGGGCATAGGATTGGGATGGCGGGAAGCAACATTTCTCCACCTTGATATGAACTGATCTACGAGCTCATCAGGGTCTTGAGTCAAGGTGAGAAGCTTTATGGTTTGAACTTCTCTCTCGACCTCATAAAAGCGTTGATAGAATAGTTTTGCCATCTCCTCCCATGTATGCATCAAGTTTGGAGGAAGTCGAGCATACCATGGACTGTTGGGCCATCAAGGGTCTCAACGAACTGGCGGAGAAGAAGTCTCTTGGCAACTGTTGTTTCCTGACATGCTACCTAGAAGTGGCCAATATGCTGGTTTGGGAAGGTGGTCCACTGAATAGAGGAAACTTCCCTTTCTTATAGTCTAAGGGGAACGAGACCAGATCAATATAATAAGGATATGGTATTTGATAAGGCATCACACCCTGTATACTAGGAATTTGTCTGTTTTTAGGATATGGGTTACCATAGCATCAATATCTGACTAAGAAACAGGATGAGGGAGAGAATTGTTTTGTGAGGTAGATGGAGGAGGCTGCCACGGAGATACAGCATCAGAGTGATGGGAATTGACCTCATGGTTAGCCGACTGGCATTTCACGTCAATACAATTGATCTTCTCTATCATCACATGCACCATGTCCTCAAACTTATTCATACGATCCTCTTGCACCTTGCTGGGCTCGCTTACGACCATTACGTTAACTTTTTTATTGTGAGGGTCGACGTTAGTGGCAACAGAGGGTTTGCACGCTTGATGGGTCGTACATGGTAGGCCAATCAATATGAAGCTAGCATGCTCTGACTAAACTCGACTTTTTTATGTAGATCGCGTTTGGACCTGTCCTTGATGGTCTTGGGACTGTGGCTGAAGAGCCAATTCATGACGGTCTCGGAACCGTGGCTTCTGAGTGGCTGGGTCTTCTTCTGTGACAATAACCACAGCACAGGGCTCATTGAGCTTTTCTCCAGGATTCATCATCTGACTAGGGTAAAAGGGATTCAGGTCGTCAAAAAGGGGTATTTTAACTTCCATGTCACCTCCCTAATAGAAATTTCTAGACCTGCATCGCATTTAGCCTTAAGGTTTTGATGGATCTCGCACTAAACCTGTGACCTAGGTCATGGCAGGTCAACTCTTCTGGTACAGGAGAGAGCTGTCTCTTTCAGGTGTGGCAATGGATGAGGGCCAGGAACTGGAGTCATCTTAGGCTGGGAAGGATGAAGGACTCGATCTTCCGTGAGGTCCATGCCCCGAACTCTCTTATGAGCTACAGAGACATGGCCAAAGTGTTGGGGTTGGTTCAGAATGGTACTCTTGGGGAAAGCCTTCGAGTACCAAGGCTAGAGGTGCTTGCTTGATGAAGGAGGAGCAGGCAAGAGAAGGGTCAACTCATGAGGAGGCCTAAGTCGAAGACGAGGGGATGCCTGAGATGGTGACGCGTGTACGCCCCTTGAAGAATGATTATGGCAGACCTAAGGGTCAACCCAGGCTCATGCAAGTGATCTGGCCTTAAGAGGCCGAGAACTATGAGTACATGTCTGTAAGAGAACAGGTGCAGGCCTGCCCCTTACAGGGTGCGTTTGTGTGTGCATAGGAGGAGGCCGAGAAGGTCATCTCCTATGTACTTGGGTTGGCACAATAATGGAGTTCCCCGAGCAATGAGATGCACATGAGTGTCATGCACAAGATCTGGCCTTGGAAGGTTCAACATGGTCTCGAGGCAACAGGAGGTTGCCTCAAGGTGAGACTCGAGTGGGTGACTCACGAGCCTTATGGTGTGTGTGAGGGGTGAAGACCATAGGGTTTCTACTTATAAGTGTTGAGCATCTAAGGATAGAGGCTAATGATGCAGAAATGTGGGGGGTAGCCTTATGGTGACCCATAGAAGCAATCATAGCTTGCTTTCATTTTATAAAACCGGACCGGGCAGCCTTCCAGCATACCTCAGAAACATAATCGGCAAGTGACTTGCTTGTAGCAGGGTGCATATTATGTGGGGCAACATAAATGTCGCCCATGCAAGGCGCCTTGGTGGAGTTGCCGCTAGAGTGAAAAGATAGGGAGTGAGGGACCTTCAAGTCCCTCCTCACATCAATTCAGGTTAAGAGTTGGGAGCTAGACAAGGGGTCTTTACTCAAGAGGATGGTTGGGAACGAAGTCGAAGGACCATGTTCCCTACGGACACTCTCGAATAACGGGATAAGAAAATCCCCGATCCAAATAAATCAGCTCCAGAACCCAACAACCATAAGTGAATGTGAAAAAAGAATGAAATTGATAAAGAAGAAACTAGCCAAACAAGAATGATCCGATTAAGGGGTATTAAGTCCCTAGTGGAGCCACCAAGGTGGTTAGGTGTCTCGATCTTGCCCTCCGGATCCCTGGAGGATGGGGCGGCATGCGTCTCGAGATTCGGTGGAAACCCGAGACGTTTGTGAGATCGCTCTCTTAGGAACCTCATTCGAAAATGGGGGTAGGTGTTACCAACCGTTGAGGGAGGGACTTACTCGGGCTGACTCGCGTGGGAGCCTTCTTAGATCACGAAGAAAGCCACCGAGTAATGAAACTGATTTGAAATCGCTTCCCTTGGCTCGTATTCTTCTTATTTTCAGCTTTCCTACAATCACACACATATATGGAAAAGGTTATGAGACAGGAGGATCAGACCTCACCCTTTTCCTTTTTGATAATCATACGCAAGCATGTGTAATAAAAAAGAAGAAAGAAAGACAGGGGAAGAGAAGAATTCGACCAAGCGAGAAGATCAAAGCAATGACTAGGCTGGTGGATAATTGGCGTAAAATCGTAGTGAAACGGGCTTGATAACAGAGACTGGCTCACGTGATTTCTACTAGACACTATTGTCAATATCAACTAGCTAAGTACGACGGTCGGTCTGATATGGTAGTAAATCGGGCCAAGTGAACATGGCGCAACAAAATTACGGCTAGACGACAGGCTACCATGAGATTCTAACGTCAATCCCTCTTGGTCGAATGAAAGAGTAACAAAGGAATGGTTAAAGGGAAGAAGGGAATGAATGGAAGGAGAGAGAAGATGGAAGAGAGGAGGGAGAAGAAGGAAGAGGAGATGCAGTTGGTGCTACGCATTACTAACTGTTTCAGGAGATGGGAGAGAAAGGAAGCAGTCGGTGCTAAGCTTCACCGACTGTGTCAGATGAGAAGAGAGAAAGAGAACCAACTGGCACTAAGTCTCCCCAATTGACAGAAGAAGAGAGGGAAAAGCAGTCTGTGCTAGGTCTCGCGGACTGATAGAAGAGGAATGGAAAGAGCAATCGATGCCGAGTCTCACTGACTAATAGCAGAAGAAAGAGAAGACCAACCGGCGCTAGTCCTCACCTACTGATAGAAGTCGAGAGAAAAGACCAAGATGTACTAGGACTCATCGACTGATAGAAGCAGAGAGAGAAGACCAACCGACACTCAGCCTCACCGACTGATAGAAGAGGAAAGAGAAGACCAACCAGCACTGAATCTCGCCGACGGATAGTAGAAGAAAGAGAAGACCAACCGACGTTAAGCCTCGCTGACTGATAGAAGCAGAGAGAGAAGACCAATTGGTGCTAGGTCTCGTCGGTTGATAGAACATAGAGAGCAGACCAACCGACACTAGGACACATCGACTGACAAAAGCGAAAAAAGACGACCAACTGACACTAGATCTTGCCGACTGGTAGAAGAAGTGAGAGAAGACCAATCGGTGCTAGGTCTCGCCAACTGGTAAAAGTAGAGAGAGAAGACCAACCGGCACTAGTTCTCAACGACTGGTAAAAGAAGAGGGAGAGGGCCAACCGGCGCTATGACTCGCCAATTGACTGAAGGAGATAGAGAGGATCAACCGGCACTAGGTCTCACCAGTTGATAGAAGAGAGAGAGAGAGAGAGAAGAGAGAGAAGAGAAGAGAGAGGGAAGAGAGAAAGAGGAAAGAGAGAGAAAATAAAGAGAAGAGAGAAGAGAGAGAAGAGAGAGATAATAGAGAGAAAAAGAGAAAGCAGAGAGAAATTACCTACCCAAAGGTACCGGCCCTTTTCTTCTCTCCCCTCTCTCTCTCTCCATGACATACTCACAGACTCATGCAAGGAATCAAAATTTTATTGAATCTTCCCAGAATCAACTGAAGGCCAAGGGGGTCCATTTACAATGATGCAGTGCCTGTTTATATAGAAGTGTGCCCAACCATGAGTGGATTGATCAATATTAGACCTAATTGCTGCAAATTAATATTTAATTGAATTAAAAGAAATTCTAAAAATGGGGGCAAAAGGACTGCTTTGCCCCTGTCTAACAAGATGTGGAATTCCAAAACAGTCCTTGCTGCTGCCCTAGATCTTGTGTGATCCTTCATGGCTGACCCGAGAGTGTTTTGATGCCCGTTTAATCGAAAGATTATTATTTTCTTATAGGGCTCGGCATGACGATCATTTTGATACGAACTTCGAGTCATGAATCATGTTTTTGAGCGATGATCACAGGATTTGAAATTTGGTTGAATCTTGGAAACTTCGGATCGATAGTGTGGCCGTTCCTTAATTCTTTTCTGTGATTTCTTCATCATAGTGCATTGAACATGCCGTCACGATCGCGTGTAAACAAACGAAGCACGATTTGGAGCCTGATCGAAGATTTCACAAGTTTTGAGTTTTTGCTGGAATCTAGAATCTGGTGGCCATAATTTTAGTCACTTTGTTAGCTTTGTGCGTGAAATCCGATTATTCATCATGTATGGGGTTCGGACCAATGATAGCCCTGAACCTTTTGCACACAATGAAAATAGTTTCGCATCAATCCGTTGAACAAGCTTCATGATTTGGTCTATCGAGCAAGGAGTGTCCCCGCTGAATTTTCTGCAACTTCTTCACAGATTGGCAACTTCTCTCCAATTTTTATCCTTGCTTGGAAATCGTCTCAGGGAGTGTCATATATCGAATTGTTGGTCTTGATGAGACGAATACGCTCACTAAATTTGGGAGCGATCAGACTTAGAACGAGTGAGTCACAGGCCTCGAAAGTGATTGCCTATGACTGTAAAAATAGCCACCTTTAATGGTGTTTTGGTGCAGTGAGGCCACATGGGAATAGTGTACGGCCCCTCCTGTTTCAATGTTTTGCTCATATCTTTGTTCTGGAGTGTCCAATTAAGCCGAAACATGGCCCGTAGGGGTTTTCAACTGTTTAAGATCTAATGGTAGTGATCCCACAATGATTTGAGACACCTAAAATGTAGCTCCAGTTGTAGGGTCTCTTTCAGGGTGCTAGAGGCCATTTTTCCGAAAATTGTTCCTTTGTGTCCACTACCTTCGACATGTCGAAATGTGACGAAACTTAACAGGTGGTCTTTTGAAGTGCTGATGAAGATCTTGACCAATTTTGATGCCATTCTGAGACTATCATGAATTTTCACTTTTTTGTAGGCTTTATTGACCTACTTCTTACCAAGGACCAAGGTGATGAAAAATACGTTCAAACAACCCTCGCAAACACTTAATGTCGGGTGAGCTTCTCAAATTCCTAGTGCCAGTTGTGTTAACGATTAGCACTGGGTGAGCTTCTCAATGCTTAGCATCGGTTGCGTGTTAAACGATTAGTGCCGGGTGAGTCTTTCAGTGCTCAACATCAGTTGAGATTGCCAAAACACCCTATTACTGGTTGCGTTTTTCAAAAGCCAGCACTGACTTTGAACAAATCTCTCACACATGCTAGGAGTCCTAGTCGTGACACCTCGAACTCAGTTGCGTCGACTGATAATCATCGCCACGTTCTTCAGTGCTACCTGACACACAAGCGAAAGCCAATCGTTACCATGTCTTCAGCAACCATACGCCAACGGTTCACCTCTTACAATCATACGGTCCACCTCCTGTGACCATTCATCTTCCGCCAGAACATCTGCCACACGGCCAGAAACTCACAAAAAAAACTTTCCTACCTATGGAGTTTGGCTTGGAATTCACTAGAACCTCTCCAGGAAACTTCTCCAAACATTCCCTAAGTTCCCAAAAACCTCAGAAACACCAAAAGTTACCACAACTTCAGGGAAACAGCTCAAAATTCCTAGAAAACTCCCAAGGCATATGGAAATACTCACTGCGACATTTTCTGTCTCTTCTACTAGAAAAAAAAATAGCACCAAGAACCTCTTCTGTTTTACGAAAAACATCCCGGAGAACTCGCCTTTCCTCGCTGCTCTCCCTACAACATCATTCTTGACAAAGTCTTTTCGGTGAAGGTCTTCCTTGCCAAATTGCTGAAATCCTACTGTCTGCTAATGGACCTTCCCTACAAAAATTTTGCCGAAATCTTACTACTTGCTGGAAATTCAACTGACCACCCTCTCCTCACTTTTAAATAAAACTTTCTACTTAAGTTTTTTTTACCCTTGCTGAAAAATGTGGGAAGAACAAGGTTTTACCCCCTTATATAGACTGCACTAGCCTCGGATGCCCCTAACAAACTGAGAATTCAAGTCATGTCCTAGTAAAGCCAAGCAACGGTGAGCCGGGTCGAGCCCGAGCTCTCTTGTGGGCTCCAGAGACCTGACCAAAGTGATGGGGCTGGTTCAGGATGGTACTCTTTGGGAAAATCTTCGAGTGCAAGGCTGAAGGTGCTTGCTCAAAGAAGGAGGAGTAGGTAGGAGTAGGGCTGACTCATGAGAAGGCCTGAGTCAAGGGAGAGGGGACATTTGTGACGATAAAGCGTGGGCATCCCTTAAAGAAGGATCACGGGTGACCTAAGGGTCTGCCCGGGCTCGTGCAAGTGGTCTAGCCTTAGGAGGTTGAGAACTACAAGTAGGTGTCTGTAAGAGAACAAGTGGAGGCCTGCCCCTTACAGGGTGCGCTTGTGTGTGCAAAGTAGGAAGACAAGGAGGTCGCCTCCCGTGAACTCGGTTGGTGCAATGACAGCGTTGCCCTGAGAAGTGAGATGCATGTGATTAAAGTGTGCAGGACCTGACCTTAAAAGGTCTGATCCAGGATGCTGACTTGAGGTAGCATAAGGGTTGCCCCAAGGGGTGGCTCGAGTGGGTAACCCACGAGCCTTGTGATGTGTGTGAGGCTTGAAGATCATAGGGCTTTCGCCTGAATGTGTTGAGCCTCTAGGAATAGAGACTAGTGGTGCAAAAATGTAGGGGGTAGCCTTGCAGCGACCCACAAAAATGGCAACTTGTTTGCCTTTTGCAGAAAGGGCTGAGCAGCCTTTCAACGTACCTCAGGAATACGACCAGCAAGTGACTTGCCGGTGGCTGGGTGCATGCTATGTGTGGCAACAGAAGTGCTGCCGATGCAGGGTGCCTTGGTGGAGTTTCCACCAGAGCGAGGAGATGGGGAGTGAGGGATCTTTAAGTCCCACCTCACACCAGTCCAGGTTAAGACCTGGGAGCTAGACACGGGGTCTTTGCTCAAAAGGATGGTTGGGAACGAAGTTGAAGGAACTTGTTCCCTAGGGACGCTCTCGAATACGGGGATAAGAAAATCCCCGATCCGGATAAATGGGTTACCGAACCTGCAAGCCATAAGTGATGTGTGAAAAGATAATAAAAGAAGAAACTAGCCAAACATGAGCGACCCGGCTAAGGGGTAGTAAGTTCCCAGTGGAGTCGCCCAGCTGGTTAGGTGCCTCGATCTCGCCCTCCGAATCTTTAAGGATAGGGCAGCACGTGTATTGGGTTTCAGGGGAGACCTGAGACTTTTGAGATCGCTCTCTCGAGAACCTCATTCGAGAACAAGGGCAGGTGTCACCAACTGGTGAGAGAGGAATTTAAGGAGGGTTCGAGACTTGCTCGGGTTGACTCACGTGGGCACTCGCTTAAATCACGAAGAAAGCCCCCCAGTAAAAACTGAACTGGAATCTCCTTCCTTGGCTTGTATTTTCCTTTTTCTGTAATCACACACATATGGCAAAGGTTATAAGACAGGTAGGTCGACGGACCTCACCTTTTCCTCTTTGGTGAATAAACACAAGCATGCGCAGTCAAATGAAGAATAGAAGAATAAAAGAAGAAGGATGGGGGAGACAAGATATTGATTAGACGAGGTGATCAACGCAGTGACTAAGCTAGTGAGTAATTGGCCTTATATAGTAGTTAAATGAGATCGGTAACTCAGACCAGCTCACAGGATTACTACTAGATGTCAATACTGATACTGACTAGCTAGGCACGATTGTTAGTCTGTCGTGGCAATAAAGCCGGCACAGTAATCCTGGCACAACAACATTACGACTAGACGACAAGACTATGATAAGAGGCTAATCTCAACCCTTCTTAATCAAACAAGAGGATAATAGAAAGAATGAAGGTCACAAAGAGAGGGTCCGAAGTAAGAGAATAAGAAAGAAGAGAAGAGAAAGAGAGGAAGAGAAAAAAAAAGAGAAGAGGGTGAGAGACACAGTAGTCGCTAAGCATCGCCAGCTGGGTTGGAGGAGGAAGAGAGGGAAAGACACAGTCCGCGCTAAGCATCATCGGCTGGGTAGAAAAGACAAGAGAGCGACAGACACAGTCAACCCTAGGCTTCATCGGTTGTGTTTAAGAAAAGAGCAGAGAAAAGACACAATCAACGCTGAGCATCGTCGGTTGGGTTAGAAGGAGAAGAGAGATAAAGAACACATTCAGCGTTAGGCTTCGTCGATTGTGTTTAAGAAAAGAGGAAAGAGAAGATGCAGTCGACGCTGGACTTCATCGACTATGTCATAGAGAGAAGGGAGAGAAGATACAGTCAACGCTAGGCTTTACCGACTGTGTCAAACAGAGAAGAGAGAGAAGATGCAGTAGGCTCTAGGCTTCACCGACTGTATCAAATAGAGAAGAGAGAGAAGATGCAGTCGGTGCTTGATTTCACTGACTGTATCAAACAGAGAAGAGAGAGAAGATGCAGTCGATGCTAAGCTTCAACGACTATAACAGATAGAGAAGAAAGAGAAGATGCAGTCGGCACTAGTCTTCACCAACTATATCAGGTAGAGAAGAGAGAAGATGCAGTTGACGTTAGGCTTTGCCGACTGTATCATGCAGAGAAGAGAAAGATGATGCAGTCAGTGTTAGGCTTCATCGACTGTATCAAGCAGAGAAGAGAGAGAAGGTGCAGTCGACGCTAAGCTTCACCGACTGGGTTGGATGAAGAACAAAAGGAGATAAATATGATAAGAATAAAGAGAAAGAGAGATAGAGATGAGAAGAAGAGAGAGAGGGAGAGATTGAGATGAGAGAAGAAAAGAGAGGAGGAGAGAAAAAGAGGGGAGGAGAGAGTAAGTTACCTTTTTGAAGGGTACTGGCCCTTTTCTTCTCTCTCTTATTTCTCTC
The DNA here is from genome assembly GCF_000471905.2 of Amborella trichopoda. The sequence continues at coordinate 1,942,622 of NW_006497557.1, read as the reverse complement.
TCCCAGATGTACTCACAAACTCAGATAATATTCAGAACTTTATTAATTGATCCAATAAAATGAATGCCCCCCTTTTATAATGAGGCATTGCCTATTTATATAGAATTGGGCTAAATCATGAGTGTACGCCCAAAAACTAATTAAAATTGAAGATAATTAAAATTTAATCGAATTTAAATAAATTCTAAAAATGGGTGCAAAGAGAATGTTTTGCCCCTTCCCAACAATATGTGGAATTCTAGAACAATCCCTGCTGCTGCCCGAGAACTTACGTGATCTTCCATAACTGATCCGGGGTTGTTCTAATGCTCGTTTGATCGAAAGGTTATTGTTTTCTTGTAGGGATCGGCATGGAGATCATTTTGATACCAACTTTGAGCTATGAATCATGTTTTTGAGCCATGATCATGAGACATGAATTTTGAATGAATCTTGAAAACTTTGGATAGATTGTGTGCTCGTTCCTTGTTGTTTTCTTTAGTTTCTTGACCGAATCACACTGAGCATGCCGTCATGATCACGTTACAACAAACTCAGCTGGATTTCATGTCCGGATGAAGATTTCGTTTCTTGACTATCGAAATATCCACTTATTTTGTAGAATTTATTGACCGGCTTCCTTCATTATTTCGCATCAGGGACAAGGTGTTGAAAAATGCGTTCAAATAGAGACATCTTGATTTTTTGATTCTTCTTTGCCATCAACATCTTCCTTTTTGACACGTATCATGCCGTTATCGATGAGATCTTGAACTTTATGTCTGCAAGCTTGACATTCCTCAGTGCTATGGGCATAGTTTTGATGCCAATCACACCATCGAGATGTATCGCCTCCATGGAAAGGAGGAATCTTGGCTTCTGTTGGTATTTCTATGAGCCTTTCCTTAAGCAACTTCTTAATGACATCGGTCATAGGCTCATCAATGGGAGTGAATTCCCTTGGTGTGGAAGTCTACATTCTCCATGTGGTGGAACAAATTTTAGTCTTTTCTTGTGAATGGTTTGTAGAAGGGATGCTTTTCTTGATCATGTTCACCTCTCCTTTTGAGAGGACCCTCCACTAGTCGAGTTATCAATTATTATGGTCTCATCCTCCTTGGCTCGCTCATATCATGATACTTTTTCAAGCATAACATCAAATGACTAAGGGACTGCCCCCGTATTGATGAATGTGACATATTCTAGAGTCATATTATCTAATTCCATGCTTACCTTCACTGCCTCAGGGAGTGGAGTTTCAATAACCCGCATAACGGGCTCTCTGAATCTGATTATAAAGTTAAAAAGAGACTCGTCGGACTTTTGTTTAGTGGAAGTTAACTTACCAAGGGTGACGGGTCTTGGCCTTCCTCCACTATAGCGAGAGGAAAATTGCCTGAACATTTTGCTAGGAGGTGCTTGAGGAGAATCCTTCATGAATCTTGGATGCCACATCAAGGGTTCTTCTGATAAGCTATGTGAGAACATGACCTTAAGTTGGTTGGGTCGGCCTCGCAGTGTGCGGACCATCAATAAGTAGGTGTTAATGTGTGTCTCAGGATCCTCTTTCCCTGAAAATCTGTTTTGAAATTGTTGCATCACAAACCCCATTAGAAGATCTTCTAGGTGTCTTAGAATTTCTTGTACATAAGCCTTATGAGTTGAGAAATCTCATATTCTCGTTTTCTCTAAAGAGTCTTGCAGGTGTTTCATACGAGCGAATGGAGTCATCGTTATAGCTGTGAGTTAGCATGGTTGTATGGTTTGTTAAACCTAACTTTGTGGTATGTAGCTCCTATAAACTGGCTATTGGGCCCATGTAGCGGGTTGCCCCAAGGACTGAGACTGAGGAATGTATTGAATTTGATGTGCCAGTTGTTGGCTTGTAGACTCACCCGAGCTGAATTGGACTAGAGAATACCCATCACTAGGTTGCACAACATGGCCATTCAAGGAGGTCTGCCGGATAGGATCACCACTTAACTGGGATGGATGACCCAAGTTGCTATGATGACTAGACCTCTGACCTTGGGCGGCTAGGTCTACCTAACCCTGACCTCGATTGGATGATCTATTCATAGGGATAGGGTATCCTCTTGCCGCAACACTAGACTGCAAGAGTGAAGGAATTGCATAACTACTACCAGAGGGAGTCTTCCCTTTAGGTAGTCTTGGGCTAGAATGATGATTAGAACTAGACCTCTGGCCCATAGTGGGTTGGATTAGCAGCCTAACAGCTCTAGGATTCTCCTGGTTTGAGCCAAAATGTTGAGCTTGGCCTATGACTTAGGCCTCTATCCTAACTTTACTAGATTGAGTGCGCTGGATGGTGTATCCTCTATTGAGGAGGTCTTGAAAGTAAGCATGCACCGTAGGATTGTCGTTACATCGAGTTTGGTCAAAACCCTGATCTTTACTGGTGATGGGTTGCTTGGGTAGACTTTTCCTAGTTGTATGTGAACCCACTCACCCACTAACTGGTTGATTGGCAAGAATGGAATGTTTGGTTAACAATTAACCATTGGGGTTCACATGGCTGAGATCGACGGACTTAGGGATTTGGGCCGCAGCCTTATTCTTGTTGTGCCGAATGAATTTGAGGTTAACCTCAATGTCGTGGAGGATTGCCTCCGGCCATACCCCTTGGCTATTCAACGTGTTACGAATCTTATCAACGTGTTGGTTTGTGACTTTTAAATGGTGGTCTTGAAGGAGGCTTGGATAGCTAGGTTTGATTCCATGTCGGTCGAGAGTCAGCTCACTGACACGAGTGCGATGGATGATTTGTGAGGGAGCATTGTGATGGTGCATCTTGGACTGACTAGGTTTTCTAGATCTAGACTGAGCTGGGGCCATGGGGTTGGACCTTGCTCTGCTATGATCCTGGGTCATGATTCTTAAACTTGGTGAGATCTAGACTTGACGCCTCAGGGTAGCCCTAGTCTGACTCTAGGGGTAAAACCCTAACTAAGACCAAGGCTAGAACCTAGCCTAGATGAAATCTAGTAGACTCGATGGGTTTCGGTTTGGACCTTGAACTAGGGTAAGCCTAGTCTAGCCCTAGAATAAATTAAATGCTAAGACCTATGCTAAGACCTAGACTAAGATCTAGACTAGATGGGTACAAGTCCTGGCTCGGACCAAGAGTGGGTCTAGGTTCGAACCTGGGTGTGAGCTTGGTTCGGACCTGAACTAAGCTGGGTGCGAGCTCAAGCTTGGACCAAGAGGGTTATGAAACTCAGACCGGGTGTGGACCCAGACTGGATCAAGGTTGGGTTAGGAGCGAGCCCTGGCTTGGACCAAAAGGGGGCCTAGGTTCTAACCTGGGTGTGAACCTGATTCAAACCTATGTTAGGCTGGGTACAAGACTGGGCTTGGACCAAGAGGGTTATGAAACTCAGAACAGGTGTGAATGCGGGCTGGATCAAAGTTGGTTCAGGCACGAGCCCCTAGCTCGGACCAAAAGGGGGCCTAGGTTCGGACGTGGGTGTGAATCTGGTTCAGACCTGGGAGAGGCTAGGTACAAGACTGGTCTTGGACCAAGAGGTTTATGAGACTTAGACAGGGTGTGGACCCAAACTGGATCAAAGTTGGTTTAGGCACAAGCCCTTGGCTCGAACGAAAAGGCGGTCAAGGTTCGGACCTGGGTGTGAACTTGGTTCGAACCTGGGCAAGGTTGGTTGCAAGCCTGGACTTAGGCCCAGAAGGTTTCGGCTTGGACCAGAAGCAGATCCAGACTGAGAGCTAAGATTAAACAACTGAAAAAAACAAACACGACACTCGAAAACTATTGCCCTAAATTATGGGTAGGCTCGGTCTGAGTGGGTCCTAACTATTGAAATGTGGCTAGGCTGATATAGGTCCCCACATAGGTCCTAGCCTCCTGTTATAGGATTTTCACATGCTTTTTTTAACTCTTTGAGCTTTATCTGACCCTTGTTAATAAGGGCTTCGATAGTGTCATTGAGCTTATAGCAGTCCTGAGTGGGGTGGCCTACATTCCTATGATAGACGCAATACTTCTCGTGTGTCAACTATCCAGCTTGTTTTGTGCCTTGGAGAGGTCCAAGGTTTGAGGGTCGCCTTTGTTAGTGTCAGTCACGATGACGGCCGCACTGGTCTGTACTTTTTGCTGGTAGCCCCGATTGTTGGAGAGGGAGTTCGAGCTAGAGGGTTGCTGACGAGATCCGCCATGGTGTTTGGACAGAACCTCGATACGAACTTCTTTAGAGATGAGGTCTAACATGGAGGATGGATTGGAAGCCTCGACATGAAGGGCGATCTCGGGAAGCATGTTCCGTATGCAGGTCTGGAAAGCTTCTTTCTCAGTCATGGGAGTGTAATGAAAGGTTGCCAACCCTCTCCATTTGGTAGTGAAATTGTCAACTGGTTCACTAAGGTCTTGAATCAGAGTGAGGAGCTCAATGGTTTCCACGTTCCATTGGACTTCGTAGAAGCGTTAGTAAAAGAAGTGCCCCATTTCCTCCCAAGTGTGCATCGAGTTTAGAGGCAACCGCGCATACCATTGGAAGGCTGGCCCTTCGAGAGTCTCGACGAACTGACAGAGGAGGAGTCACCAGTCAATTGCCGTCTCTCGAAAGGCTACTTAGAAGTGAGCATACTATACGTGGAGTTTCTTTGAGGCAAAGGATTACGGAGGGGCGCTCACAGTTAAAGTTACGCGAATCCCAACTGCCTCAACTCTCAAAGCTAAGTTCCCCTCACGCCTTTAACGCGAATTTTGGGGGTTTTCACAATATTTATTTGTTGGTTTCCAGGGCATTCCCGGTCCGGTGTGTGCAAGAGTTTTTAAAGAAGCACACAAGAAAAAGTAAAGTAGCAATAAAGCAGGCACATAATGCAAGAAAAATGTGAGCACTTGGCACAAATCGTGCCAAGTGAGGTGTGCTTCGGATCGGGTTTTTTACAGACCAAAAGATCAAGGCAAATGTGGGGGTAAGAAAAAAAGTGGAACCAGACACAACCCGTGCCTTGTTAAGCGCACCCCGAGTCGAGCGTGACTCGATCAAGGCATAGTTAGAGATGGTGCAGGTGACCCAGCAATATTATTTTTTTTGGTTTGTTAGTGATAAGAAAAAAGAGCAGCAAATGTCGAATTACAAGCAAATAAATGAAATATATATTTTTTTTGGAAGGAGGGAGAGGCTTGAGAGGTGATTTTTTTTTTATTTAAGTGAAGACTCTCTTACTTATTTTTGTTAATTTTTTTTGTTTGTGAAAATGAAATGACCTACAAAAAGAAACTTTTGTAGCAAAAGTGATACTTTTTTTGATAAAACTAAATAAACTTTGAAAGTTGTTATTTTTTTTTCTTGCAAAGCAAATTTTTCTTTTTTAGAAATGAGAAATGACGTAATTTTTTTTTTTTTGAAGCAAGAATGCCTTTAAAACAGTTTTTTTTAAAACAAAGATGCCTAAGTTTCAGGAATGTCAAATGCCTCAAAAGTTTTTTTTTTTTTGAAAGCAATATTTCCTTTAAAAGATTTTTTTTTTTTTTTAGACAAAGATGCCTAATTTTCAGAAATGAGAAATACCTTAAACTTTTATTTTTTTTTAAAAGAGAGATAGCCTTTAAAAGATGTTTTTTTTAATTCAAGTGCTAAATTACTAGAGAATAAATTAATTGTTTTCTTTTTTAATGCAAATACTCCTTAGAATAAAATTTTTATTTTCGAAAGAAAAGAGATTTCTTAAAAAGAATATTTTTTAATCTAAAAAAACAACAAATGTATTTATTTTATTTTATTTTTAAAAATGAAAATGCCACAAATTTTTTATTTTTTAAAAGGAAATTCTTTTTCTTTTTGTTGAAGGAGAAGAGGACTATTTCTTTTCTTTTTTTTGTAGAAGAAGTGTTGTTTTGCTTTTTTTATATCTAGTAGAGGGGCCTCTTTTTAGGAAAGAAAATGACTGGAACTTATCCTTTTAGGAAGATAATAAGAATTTAACAAAGTTTTGATGGAAAGAAATAGAAAGGAAGCACCTCTTTTTAGGAAGGGGAAGAAAATGACCGAGAATAAGAAATTCACAAGAATTTTGATGGAAAGAACCAGAAAGGCTTTAGAGGCCTGAGTAGAAGCGACAAAAATAGGGGAGTTTTTTTTTTCCTTTTTTTATTGGAACAAAGACACTTATAAAGAAATACGTTTTTTTCTTATTTTATTTTTTTTCAAGAAATTGTTCTTTTTGAAAATGAGAAATGCCACAAAAGCTTTTTTTTTTTTTCTTTTTTTTTTTTTTTGTAGCAGAAAATTTTTTTGTAAAAAAATATTTTTAAAAAGAAAATCAACAAGATAGAATGGATTAACTACCGGTGATAAAATGATGGTTGCTCTCTCTTGTTTTTAGGGAAAAGAAATTACGACCATGAAGAGAGAAAGCCCTTTTTTTTTATTATTTTTTTTTTGAAAAAAAAAACCCTAAAATTGTGCAGCGTTTTATTTGGGAAAGTGATGTTTTTAAAATGAAAATGGCTAAAAAAATGAATAATAAAAAAAAATAATACGAAAGAAAACTCAAAAAGGAAAGGAAAACAAGAAAAAAAAACCAAACAATGATGGCCGAGAAAATTTCCAATGTGATCCAGGGGAAAAATCTTTCTAGGTGCGTGCTCACAGCCCGGCCGCAGAAAATTCGTTATAGTCTAATTGTTGTTGACAGAGAGAGGTTAACGAATAAGATAAAGCTTTTTTTTTTGTTCTTTGATTCCTTGTCTTTAAACGGTAGATTAATGCTTTTACATCATACGGGAAGAAAAGCATTGCTCCTCAAAAACCAAACCAGTTTTGAGCTTCACTAAAGCATTGCTCGTTTGAAACCAAACCAGAGGGAGGAACCCTCTGTTGTATTAAAAGACAGTTGCACAGGTACTTTGGAAGCTCAAGAAACCAAGAATCTGATAACTAAATATAAGAAACGAGTTCAAAAGTCGACCTTGCAAAAGGATGTGCAATTTTCCTTCACGTTATTATTATTTTTAACTTTTTCTTTAAAAACAAAAAAATGAAAGGACCCTGGTTTTGCAACTTCGTTCTCACATAGTTTTTTTTTTTTTTTCAAAACGTGCACCAATCTAGCTCGAAATGCCCCATGGTGGGCGCCAAATTGTTTATAGTATTCAGATCTGAGGGTTCTTTTTCTGAAAATCTCTCTGATTTTACACTATAAACACCAGTCCCGGAGCGATGACGTTTTCCTAGCCACCTACTTGGCATTGTTTCATTGCAATTTTGCCCTTCCTAGGGGAGCGGATATAATTCGTTCAGGCACACTTTACATAGCCTGTGACATGACGAGTAGGCGCCAATATGCCCTTGCACTACTAGTCCTGTGGAGCATTTACTATGGGCTGGGGGCTGTGTCAAGGGGAAAACTTTATAAAGGGAAGGAAGGCAGTCATGGGCTAGTGGGCGGTGAGGCTTTCCCTGGGGACTTCAAGACACCTTCCCCTATTCATTATGTATTCGGGTGGCTTGTAGACTACGTTTCCAGCACATACATAAAAAACCTATTTTTGGAAGAGGAGATGCGTCATCATTTGGTGAACATTGCGACGCAAAGGGCCATTTTTCATACCCCTAAGGATGAGCAAAAATTTTTCGAAAACGAGTCTTCCAGCATGCGTCAAGTCCCTTTTCCAGTCGGGGGCTTCACTGACCGTGCTTTTGTAAATGAGCTTGGCAAGGAACTGGATGGTGCTCCCATGGGCATTCGATCGCTCATGTACATTCTAAGCATCAGAGGAGAGGTCTTGGCCTATCGGATCCCTTATAGTTCAAAACTCGAAGGGTACTACCCTCTCCTCTTTGCTTGACAACATGAGCTGGATCAGGGTTGCCCCTTCCCAGTATTATTTGAGAAATGTTATGGAAAGATAAATGCTGGGAAGACAGGCGGTCCATGTTCATACTGCTTGGTCGACTTGCTTGGAGATCACTGACGTGAACAAGTTTGTCGTACCTCACTTCAGCAAGGTTTTCCAAGCAATTGAGGCACATGAGTGTTGGACCGTGGATATTGGGAGGTTGACCACCCCTAGAAAGGGGAAGATAGCAACTAGCGCCAGGAGACCACACAGGGGAAGAACTTCAAAGCCCCTCCTTTTGGTCATATCCTTAAACTGGATTAGCCGTGGAACTAGAAATATCTTGGGGTGCAACAATAGATAGTAGCGGGGGAGTCATTACTGCAGGTGCTTGCTCTAAAGGAGAAGACGGGAAACCTCTTTGACGACCTTAGATCCATTTTTGAGTGGCAAGAATGTCGTACGGTTCTGACAACGAAGGGCATCCGGTCTAGGATCTGAATGCCTTAATAGGAAGCGGTCCTCACAGTACCCCCTGCTGCAGGTTCTTCTCGTGGCAAGGGCTCAGGGAAAACTGCACCTTCTCAAGGAGGAAGAAGAGGAAGCCCCCTACATGTACTGACATCTCTGGGTCCCTGTCTACTGCTGCACCTCCTCGAAAACAAAAGAATGCTAGGCCATATGTTTTGCCTGAGCGAGAAATTAGCACTCCATCCCCTGCTACTTCGGAGACTCAGAGGGATAACGTGAACACCCGAGCCAATCATCATTCCTTCGGATCGGGAGATGACCCCTGACTCGGGACTGGCGTCACTAATCTAAGAGATGGGTCCTGTGATGGTCGAGTTAATGCATGAGTTGACTTCGGCTCCATCCTCCACAAATAGAATGAGTTCGGATACGGATCCATGCCCCGGGAAGAGCGCCCCTTCATTAAGAGAGGCAAGCGAAGCTACAAGTGGGGCTGCTAATGAAGGCCCGGTTACTATTCAAGGAGAGGAGCTCGAAGTTACTGAAGCATCTGAGCCACGTAAGGCAACTACGGGTGATGAGTGCCTGAGAACTGTTGGTGAAGAGGAGTTCGTCCCCTTTGAACAACCCAAAGTAATTGTTCCCGGCAAAAGGGATGAGGATGTGAACTATGAAGGCTCCAACTCCTCTCAAGGAGAGGTATCGGATGAGAGGTTTGAACAACCAGTAACAGTTGCTCCTGATGATATGGATGGGGGAGTGAGAGATGAAGGTCCAACATCGCTCAGGGAGAGGAGGCTGGTCCTAGTGAGCAACCTGGGGCAGCTGCTCTGGGTGTAATGACTAAAGGTGCGCGAGACAAAGGCCTAGACAATACTCAAGGGGAGGCCCCTGAGGAATCTAGTGGTAATGGTCTCGAGGTTACACCTTCAGAGGAGGTTACAGACATGGCGCTTGTTTCTTTATAAGTGGCTCCTTCCATCGAAGCGAATATGGTCGTGGCTACTTCAACTGTGGTTCCCTCTACTGAGGTGGTCTCGAATCGCGATTCAACCTTATCAGAAGCTCAAGGCAGCGACAATCCTGGGATGGTTGAGGACATGCTTCGTGTGGGCCTTTTGCGGTTAAGAGGGCGATCCCTGGTAGAGCTTGGCCCAGCAACTGCGAAACTTCAGAAATATGCGCTTACACTACATGCTATTGAAGGCGATCTGGAGGTCTTTGACCGCTTCAATTGTCTCATGACTGAAATAGAGGGCTGGAGAGTGAAGGGCCTATAGCAAGAGGCAGAAACGAGTGAGTTGGCTTCTTTGGAAGCATACTCACGCGCCATCATGAGGAAATGAATTCCTTCAAACATTAGAGAGTCGTCGTGGCCACTCATTAACTCGATCTCAAGATGGAGGTGAAGGCTTGTTTTGGCAAGATGATGGCCGAAAGGATGGAGATGTGGAGGCTAAAAGGCGCGTTTGATGAACTTGAGCAGGAGATGAATCAAAGGAAGGCTCTGAATGCAACCCCTACTGAAGATCTATCAGAATTCGCCCGCACCATTGAATCGAACACTGCCTCCATGGCATAAGAGCCTCGAAGGGTGAATGCGATAAGGGAGCATGCTCAAGGGACTGTAGCGGAGTCGAAAGAGCCTTGGGCAAAGATAAATGTGATCATCGACCAATTCTAAAAGCAGCTTCACTCCTTCTTCCTCTTTCTTGTTTCATCATTTTCTGACTGTACACAGATACTTGTATACAAATTTTGACTATATGAATGAAACGCAACTTTTTGCCTTTTGCTTGTATCGTTCATGACTCGCATTTCGTCATTTTTCATTACTGCCTTTCAGGATACTCTACGAGAGTAATGGGCCCTTCTCATGATTTTCTCGCGATGCCCTCTTGAGCTTTCATCGTGCCCCATCTTTTTATTTTGATGACTTTTTCCCACGATAGTTGGTGGTGCTACCGTGCCCCGTCATTTTTTTATTTCTTTTTCTTTTTTTTGTTGACACTTTTGCCCATGATGCCATGCCCTTTTGGGTTTTCACCATGTCCATCTTTTTACATTTTTACCCACAATGCCCTTTCGGGTTTTCCTTGTGTCCATCTCTTCAGAGAGAGAGATGAGAGGAGGTAGAGTGCTTGAGCCCATGTCTTGTGGTGTGGCAAGCAGCTGCGGCCGCAATGACCTCGAACAGAGCAACAGTTCCCTTTTCGCCTCTTAGTCCTTGATTAGTTAGAGCCTCATAGTTCATCGGCCTCATGATGTGATGAGCCTGCTAAATATAGAGACTTCAATCAGGGGAGGTTGTGGCCTCTGAATGGGATGGGTTCTTTGAGATCTCTTTTTTGTCATAGCTCTTTTACTCTGGCATAAATCCTTCCAGAGATTTTGAAGCGGTCCATACTAGCGGGACTTCTTTTATTTTTGACTTCCCATTATGAAAGGCTTTTAATTGTCTTTGAAGGCCTTGCATTTCTTTTCATACCTCGGCATGAGTATTTTGACTTTGATGGTGGACCGAGCAGTTTTCATTTGGCTTTTACAATACCAAGGCATCTGGGATGTGTAAGACTTTTAGAGAGTCGCATGCCTAGGCTGACCCTTGGGCCGGATGATGGGGATCCTACGGTCTGGCTGCTGTGAGGCTTCAACAATAGGAATGTGCAAGACCTTCTGCTGGTCTGGCATATAGGTGACCCTTGGGACCAAAGCATTTACTCCCATCGCTTCCTTGGGCTCATAAGTAGTCATTGGTTTAGTAGTTGGTGGGGTTGACTTTGGACTAGAAGAGGCGGGGAAAGACTAATCTTCAATGGAAGCAGGTAATGCTTCAGGGAGAGGATATGAAGCATTGGGGTTGATAGAGGTCAGAGGGAGGATCTTGCCGTTTTTCTCTTCTTCCTTAAACATGTCCAAGAGCACTCGTCCTACATCTTCAGTGTCCCCATGAGGAGATAGTTCAACTCTTCCTACAAATATGTGTTCATCGTCCTTGGGTTCTTAAGATGGTACCAGGTCAACAAAGTAGTACTTTGCATCCTCATAATGTGTCTCGGCAATGGGGAATGGTATTTTGTCAGCATAAATCATGTATTGTCTCCCATCCCTGTTGTATTTAAAGCACTGATGAAGGGTGGACGGAACCACTCCTTAGTCATGCATCCTAGGGCGACCAAGGAGGATGTTGTACGAGGTGTCGGTGTCGATTACATGGAACTGGGCATAATCATTTAATTCACCGATCTTGAGATGAAGGCGAACAGTGCCGACGGGTTTCTCTCCCGACTGATTGAACCCCTGGACTGTGATGTTCGTTAGTGTGAGGTTATCAGATCTCAGCCCTAGACAAGTGAGAATACTTCTTGGGATGAGATTGATTGCTGATCCCTTGTCTAGTATAATTCTACTGAAGGGACACGCATGTAACTTGCCGGTTACTAAGAGAGATCGGTTGTGAAGCTTTCCACCCAACTGAAGGTCGTCATCTGCGAAAGTGACAGCCATACAATTGTTTAGTATTGCAGGGTCTACTTTGATGGGCTCTACTTCAGTCTCATATACCTCAAGGCAGGAAAGAGCTTGAACAAGAGCCATGCAATAGTCTCTTATGAGAATAAGGGCATCATAGACGCTGAGAAGAGCAGGGAATTTCCTCAAGTGTCCAACCACATCATACTTTACCTTGTCATCATCAACCTTTTGAGCTCTTGGTCTCTCCACAGGTTTGGGCGGTATGGAAGGTTGTGAGGTAGGTTTAGGTGGTGAAGGTATGTTTTGGGGTACCGACTGACTTTGTTGTGCAACTGGTATGGAATTGAAAGGTTGGGAAGATTGGATAAGCAAAGATTGTGCCACTGGACTTGGTGCCGACTGGCCAGGTCGAGCAACTGAGTCTGGTGTGGATTGGTTAGATTGGGCGATAGGAGTAGGTGTTGGTGAAATAGAGGTTGATGGAAGTTGAGTGTTTGGAGATGGTTGAGTTATGAAACCAATAGCAGTCCCGGGTACCCAAGGAGTGATGGATTGGTCGGTGTGTTATGGTATGGGACAAGTGGTGTACCAGGGTACTTTAAGAGTCTCGATTGTTGAGGTTTTTGCATGAGTGGCTGCTGGTTAGATGCCTCGATCTTGCCTCCGGATCTGGATGACCTGGTGACATGTGTCTTGGGTTTCAAAGGGAACCCGGGACTTGAGATATCTCTCTCGAGAACCTTGCTCAAGAACAAGGGCAAGTATACCAACAGATGAGAGAGGAATTTGTTGTGAGGCGGGACACACCTCACCTGGGTCCGTGACTCACTCGGGCTGGCATGAGTAGGTGCCCTCTTAGATCACGTCGGAAAGCCCTCTAGTCATACAACTGGTTTGGAATTGCCTCCCTTTGCCTGTATTCTCCTGTTTCTGTGATCACACACACATGGTTAATTTTACAAGACAAGTGGGTCAAGGGACCCCACCTTGTCTTTGAGTAAATGCACATAGACATGCACATTCAAAGGAGAAAAGAGAAGAAAAGACGAGATGAGGGTTGGGAGAAGGACAAAGAGAGAAGAAACGAAATGAAAGAGACATTTGATTAGGTGAGTAGCCTAGCACGGTGACTAAATAGGCATATTGATTAACCTGACGTGGTAGTAAGACGAGCACAGTAGCGCGGACCGGTGCAGCAACAATACTACTCGACTACAGAACACCAACACCAATGAGCCTGACACAACGGTGAGTTCGACATGGCAGCAAGACGAGCACGGTAACTTAAACTGACACGACGACAATATTGCTCAATGATGAGACTACCAGTGCTAGACTTGTCCCATGGTCAAATGAAAGAGGAAGAAGAAAAAGAAAGAGAAAGAGGAGAGATAAGAAAATGAGGGAGAGAAAGAGAGGGAAGAAAGTAGATAGGAGAAAATAAGGAGGAAAGGAGCAAGAAAGAAAGAAGAAATTGAAGAGAAAGAAGAGAGAAGAGAAGAGAGAGAGAGGAGAAATGTGAGAGAAGAAGAAGAGAGAAAAAGAAGAGAGAAGGAAGAGAGAAAAAAGAAAGGTGAGAGGAGAAGAAGAGAGAAAAAGGAGAGAGAAGAGAAGAGAGATAAAGAAGAAAGGTGAGAGAAGAATAAGAGAGAAAAAGAAGAGAGAAGAGAAGAGAGAAAAAGAAGACGGGTGAGAGAAGAAAAGAAGAGAAAAAGAAGAGAAAAAGAAGAGAGAAGAAAATACGAATGGCGATGGGTTTCACTGCCCATGACAAAGGAAAGATGAGAGAGAAAGAACATGGACCGTGATGGGTTCTACCACCTATGACAAAGTAAAGAGGAGAGAGAAAGAACACGAACGACATAGGGTTCCGCTGCCCATGACAAGAGAGACATAAGAACAAGAAAGAGAAAGACACGTGTGGCACTAGGCATCAGGGGTCGGGTTGTAAGGGACTTAGACACGACCCGACCCGTAACTCGGGAAAGGGCCCAGTTTAGGGGAGAGAAAGAAGAAAGGAAAGTAGAGAGAGAAGGAAAGTGAACAGTGAGAGATGAAAAGAAAGAAGGGAGAGAAAAGGAAAGTGAGGAGAGAGATTAAGAAAGAGTTAGAGGAGAAGGAAGGTAACAGAAGGAAAGAGATTAGGAAAGAACCAGAGGAGAAAGAAGGAAAGAGAGAGAAGGAAACATGCTCGGGGCTGCCATCACCGTGTGTGTTAGAGAGAGAAAAAAAAATAGAGAGAGAAGTTCATGCATGGCACTACCATCGTCGAGCACATTCAGATAAAGAGAATCAGAGAGAAAGATATAGAAGAGAGAGAATAAATAAAGAAGGAGAACAAGAAGCAGAAGAAGAGAGACAAGGAAACACGCATGATGCTACCACCGCCGTGTGTGTTAGAGAGAGGAAACAAAATATAGAGAAATTCATAAATGCACTGCCATCTCCATGCATGTTCAAATAAAGAGAAGCAGAGAGAAAGATAGAGTAGAGAGAGAATAAATAAAGAAGGAGAAGAGGAAGAAAAGGAAGAAAGAGGCATTCACGACTTGACCATTATTGTGCATGTTCTCAGAGAAGAAGAGAGAGAAGCAGAGAAAGAAGAAGAAGAAAGACAAGAGAGAGAAAGGAGAGAGAAAAGAAACCTAGAAAGAGGAAGAGAGAAAAGGAGGAGAGACAAGAAAGGAAGATAGAGGCATGCACGACTCTACCACAGCCTGCAAGTTCTCAAAGAAGAAGAGAGTGTGATGGCCTAGATTTTTCCTGGTCAGTTAGCGGGCATGGCGGGATAAGGATAAGGAGGGACTAGGGATAGAAGAGCGCCCGGTGATAGTAAGTGTGTGGCGATAGTAAGCGCACGTCAGTGGAGTGCATGGCAGTGAAGAGCGCAATGCCGCGAGTGAAGAAGTATCAGCACCGGCTATGAAAAGAAAGAAGTACCAACACCGGCTATGTTGTGTACGGCCTTGACGGTGAAGAGACAGAAGTATCAGCACTGGTTGTGTTATGTGCAGTGTCGGCTGTGAAGAGAAAGAAGTATCAGCATCGACTGTCAAGAGAAAGAAGTACTAGCAACGGTTGTGTTGTCTGCAGCACTGACTGTGAAGAGAAAGAAGTACCAACACTGGCTGTGTTGTGCGCAGTGCCGCTGAGGAAAGAAATAAGTACCAGAGCCGACTGTGTTGTGTGCACTGTTGGCTGTGAAGATGAGAGAGATGGACAAGTGCCGGCCGTGTAGCATCCGCTGTGTCTCTAACATGCATGTGTTGATGGTGCCACTTGTTGAGTGCATGTTGTTTGAGTGCCACTTATCCAGATTTTGAAGTCTTTTTACGTCACTTGGGCAGCAAACCCACCTTCATGAGTACTTAAGCCTCCTCTCTCACCCATGTCACTCACTCTTCCCTCATCTCTTCTCTCTCACTAAGGCAAAGGTTCGAAGAAGTGACTAGTGGAGGGCAGCCTTTGTTGGGTGGGTGAGAGCTGTGAAAGGAAGATTGGAGAAGGAACCATTGTTGTTTTGGTAAGTGGATCCATCACCATTGTATTATAGTAATAAGGATGCATGAGCTTTATGCTTGTGAAATGAGTAATGAATGTGTGAGTGAGGTAGAAATTCCTTACACTTTGTTCATTGAAACTTGAGGTTTTTGTTCTATAATGGAAGTGGATGCTAAGAATAAATGTATGATTCTTAGATTATGTAGGAAACACATGTTATGTGTGTACATTGTAAGAGGATGGTTATTATCATGTCCTTTAGCCTAGAATGAAGGTTATGGAATGTGCTCTTGAAACATGTCCTTTGCCATTGTGAAATTCCAGAAATATGTGTGGTCTTGAAGGAGACTTTTGATTGGTAAAACAAGGTCTGATTGATCTGAAATCACCATCATTGGAAATATATGCGAGTATAGTAAAATGGTCATATTTGTCTACTGCGAAATTCTTTTTGAAAATGAAGTTATGTTTCAAATTGAAAGTGTATATCACTATTGGCTGTTTTCTTGGATTTTTCACTAATACTACAGTGATCACTAATTTAACTAACCAAACGAAGTTCATTTTCAGTCAAACCATAGCCATTTCAAAGATCTTTGAATGGGCTAAATTTTGCATGAATAAACTATTTTGAAACTCTACTTAGATTGGAAGTTATACACCATTTTACGAAAACCTATCACTATGAACAATATTGATAAAATTCAGTATCTTGGTTGGCACGAATCTTTGAACCACCAAATGGGGTCCAAATACTTTCAAATTTTCCTTGCTAGAAATACATATGTCTTGGATTAAACTTTGATTTGGAAATCGTCACAAGTTGCTTCACAATTTGAGCTTTATAGTGGTATGAAATAGGGTATGTCGCTGTACGCAGCCGGGTGCAGCAAGAAAATCGAACCTTTAAAAGGTCAAATAGGGTCCAATTGTCTTCAAACCACCCCTCATTTTAAGGATAGGTGTGTTTAATACAAAATTTGTTTTGGAACAGTTCAAAAGTTATGACCCTAATGGTTAGCGCATGTCATTGCCCTTGATGGCAGGAAATTGAGCATTAAAGTTTACTGAAATAATGTCACTATTACTATGGTACTGTCATTGTGATATTGCTTAAATATGATATGCCACTATCAAAATGTGATATTATTACTATCATGATGAGATACTGATATCGTCATAATGTGATACTATGCAACTTATGTGAAATGTGAATGGGTACCTACTATGTGAATGATGGTACCGTGCTGCTTATGTGATATGTGAATAGGTACCTACTGTGTGAATGATGATACCGTGCTACTTATGTGATATGTGAATGGGTATCTAATGTGTGAATGATGGTACCGTGCTTCTTATGTGATATGTGAATAGGTACCTACTGTGTGAATGATGGTACCGTGGTGCTTACGTTATATGTTAATGGGTACCTACTGTGTGAATGATGGTACCGTGCTGCTTATGTGATATGTGAATGGGCACCTACTGTGCGAATGGTAGTGCTGATAGCTAAGATATTTCCCAAACTCCCCATGATAGGATGGGAGTCAGGATGTGAATGTGAATATTTGGGGTTGGGCGCGCCCCCCAGATCTATATGGGCATTACGCATTAGGTCACTCAATGGTAGAGTATGGTGATAGCGACTTATGCATTGTATATTGAACTACTTTTTTCCTATTACTATTAGAGTGTTAATAAGCATGTTGAGGGACTTCACTTGATACCTTGTGAATATATATAAATAAATATATATGTGCATTGCATATTTTATCACTGTTATGATAGTTGAAATGCAATGGTGTAGAACTGCTTACTGGGCTTTTAGCTCATTGTATCGTATTTACATAACTGTAGAGTGAAGGGTATTGCATTTGTATTAAAGGTGGGCGGCCATTTGGGGGTTTGAAGCCCGAAGTTGAGAAGTTTGGAAAGCCGTCCTCCAAAGACTTTCATTGTATGTTTTGGTGGTCTCAGCAATATGATGTATATTTTATTTTGTGTATTTTGGGCAAGTTGCATCTTGAAGGAATTGTAAATACTTTTGATATTGAATAAATGACATGGTTGTACTTTTGATTTGATATTTTTACTTTGAATGGATTTATTCTAGTTTGGTTTCATGGTTTGCTCCTGATTCCGTGTTTTATGCATTGAGCCACTCCCACCTGAGTGACGCTCGCGACCTCCAGTCGTGATCCCGTGCTCTGTCGCCCTCCGACAGGGGTCAGGGGACGGGGTCATGACAGTTATGGTATCAGAGCAGCCAGGATAGGATTCTTGGCCTAGGGAGTCTTATGAGTGTCCGTAGGATAGTTCTTTGATAGGCTAGTAATTGGGTGTTTATGTTTTAGATTGAAGATGCCGAGGACTTGTACCAACAACATGAGTTAAAGTAATGGGAACACCGATGCCTTCGGTGAATTCATCAGAGCTTTCGGGGCCATGACAAAAATGATGAAAGAAGCTATATCGGCCCCGTCTACCCCCACCTCTGATATGAATGATAGTAATCTGATAGAAAGGTTTAGGAGGCTGACACCTGCAAACTTTGTAGGGCATGGGGAGTATAAAAGTTTGAGAGATGGAGAAGGTAGATAGAAAAGATCTTTGAAGTTCTAAATTGCACCGATGAGTAGAAAGTTAAGCTGGGTACCTTTATGCTCGAAGGAGAAGCTGAGCACTGGTGGATGTTAGTAAAACAGTTGTGAGAAGGGTCAGGAGTCGTGACTACTTGGGTGAATTTTCTAAAAGTCATTTATGAGTAATATTTCCCCGACTCTGTAAAGGAAAGGAAAGAAGTAGAATTGATAGAGTTGCAATAGGGGAATATGTCCGTTGAGCAATATGCAGTGAAGTTTACTAAACTCTTAAGATATGCACCATATATTATTAGTTCTGAAGCGTGAAAGGCTAGTAAATTTGAGAGGGGCCTTCGACCCGATATAAGGAGAATGATTATCGTAGAAAACCTCAAGACCTTCTCCCCGTTGGTGGACCTGGCCCTAAAGATGGAGAGAGATTGTGACGACTTGCAGGCAAGAAGAGATGGAAGGTTGGGTGTCACCTAGTCTAGGAGTTTTAAGAAGAAGGCACGACCACCTCCAAGGAGAGAGTTGAAGGGGAGAAACAATCAAGGTGGTATCAGGATCCTGAGGGTTGTTCCAAGTGATGTGAGGGGCAACCGACGCCCAGTTTGGCCTCACTGTGGTTTGAAAAATTAGAGGGTGGTTGAATGATTCAAAAAGACCAAGACCTGCTTTCAATGTGGCAAATATGGCCACCTAGTGAAAGAATGTGCCATAAGGGGATCAGAGGACCAAACGAGAGCTCATGGGTGGAAGTTCGCCTTGACCGAGCAAGAGGCTAAGGCGTCAACCTCTGTGATTTGAGGTACGCTTTCTGTATGTGGAATTGAAGCAAAAGTTTTAATTGATTCTGGATCTTCCCATTCATTTGTTACATCGCACTTTGCATGTCACTTGGATGTTAAGCTTGTACAACTTGTTTGGACTTTGGTAGTATGTACTCCAATGGGAGAGTCAATGGAAACTGATATAATGTAGATACAGTGTGGGGTTGTGATTGAAGGGCATTTGTTACCTATAGATTTGATACTCTTAGATGCTCGAGACTTTGATATTATTTTAGGTATGGATTGGTTGTCTACCCACTATGCTACAGTGAACTGTTTTGATAAGATTGTAACTTTTAGATGCCCAGGTCGACCTGAACTATATTTTAAGGGTATTAAGGATGTTTCCCCTTTTAACATCATCTTAGCCCTTCAGGCCTCTCGCTTGTTGGCCAAAAGATGTGTGGGACACTTGGCTTATATAGTTGAAAACCAGAGTGTTCAGTCTAAATTAGAAAAGATATTGATGGTGAGAGAATATTCAGAGGTCTTCCTTGAAGAGTTAACTTCTCTGTCCCCAATTGGAGTGATTGAATTTGAAATAGAAGTCGCCCTTGGTACTACTCCTATTTCTAAAGCCCCATTTATGATAGCCCCAGGTGAGTTAAAAGAATTGAAGGAGAAATTATAAGAATTATTAGATAAGGGGTTCATCCGACCCAGTGTGTCACCATGGGGCGCACCGGTTTTATTTGTGAAGAAGAAAGATGGGTCTTTGAGGCTATGCATTGATCAGGTTACAGTAAAGAACAAATACCCGTTTCCCAGAATTGATGATTTATTTGATCAACTGCAAGGGGCCAAAGTATTTTCTAAGATTGACTTCTAGTCTGAGTACCACCAATTGCAGGTTAAGGAAGAGGATATCTCCAAGACTACGTTCAGGACTCGTTATGGCCACTACGAGTTCTTAGTCATCCCTTTTGGATTAACGAATGCACCAGCTGTGTTTATGGATTTGATGAACAGAGTCTTTAGGTCCTATCTGGATTACTTTGTAGTGGTCTTTATAAATGATATTTTGGTGTGTTCCAAGAATCAGACAGATCATGAGCAACATTTAAGAGTGGTTCTCCAGACACTAAGGATTGAACTATTGTATGCTAAGCTATATAAGAGTGAATTCTAACTCCCAAGTGTGGCTTTCCTCAGGCACATCATTTCTAAAGAGGGGATTGTTGTTGATCCTTGAAAGATTGAGGTTGTGCTTAAATGGGAAAGACCAACGAATGTATTTGAAGTTTGCAGTTTCTTAAGACTGGCAAGGTATTACAGGTGTTTTGTAGAGGGGTTCTCGAAATAGCACTTCCCCTAACCCGCCTAACCCAAAAGGAAGTTAAGTTTGCATGGTCCGATAATTGCGAGAGAAGCTTTCAAAAATTAAAGAGGAGACTGACTACAGCCCCGATATTGACCTTGCCTGAGGGGAATGAAGATTTTGTGGTTTTTACTAGGGCTTCGATGTGTACTGATGCAAAAGGGAAACGTTATAGCCTACCCCTCCAGGCAGTAAAATTCATACGAGTAGAACTATCCCACTCATGATTTAGAATTGGCAGCTGTGGTTTTTGACCAAAAACTTTAAAGACATTGTCTGTATGGAACTCAGTTTAAAGTGTTCAAGGACCATGAGAGCCTCAAGTACTTGTTTTTCTCAGAAAGAATTGACTATCAGACAAAGAAGATGGATGGACTTGCTAAATGATTATGATTGTACCCTCAACTACCACCCGGGTAAGACTAATGTTGTGGAAAACGCTTTAAGTAGGAAGTCTGTGGTGTCAATGGCACGCATGATGCTGTGAAAGATGAAGTTACTAGAAGATGCAGTAGAATAGCACCCAACTCTGCCCCTTGATGATGGGAAATGAATAATTTCATGTAAAAGAATAGAGCCCCATCTCTTTTAGCAAATCTGAATAACACAAAAGGAGGATCCTCAGTTCATGAAAATTTTCGAGGAAATAAAGTAAGAGGGTAAGGAGGATTTTATTTTGGGCAGTGATGCTATGTTAAGATTTAAAGGTCGGGTTTGTATCCCTGATAATGAGAAGGTAAAACGAGCAATTTTAGAAGAAGCACACCACTCCCGTTATACAGTACATCTAGGGAGGACGAAAATGTATCAGGATATAAAAAGAGTCTTTTGCTGGATTAACATGAAGAGAGAAGTAGCACAATTTGTTTCGAAGTGCTTGACTTGTCAGCAAGTGAAGGCTGAACATCAAAAACCTGCTGGATAGTTACGGCCCTTACCTGTGCCAGAATGGAAGTGGGAGCACCTAACTATGAATTTCACGTCTAGCCTGCCAAGATCATGTTTGGGACATGATAGTATTTGGGTTATTGTGGACCGACTCACTAAAGCATCTCATTTCTTGTCGGTCTGTGCTACTTATACCATGGATAAGTTGGCCCAACTCTACATTAAGGAGATAGTAAGGTTGCATGGGGTGCCTGTTAGTATTGTGTCCGACAAAGACCCCATATTTACTTCAAGGTTTTGAAATAGCCTACAGTTGACTATGGGGACCAAACTCAGCTTTAGTATATGTTTCCACCCTCAAATAGATGGACAGTCAGAAAGGACAGTACAAACCCTGAAAGATATGTTGACGGCTTGTGTTACAGATTTAAAGGGAAACTAAGAAACTCATCTGCCTCTGATAAAGTTTTCTTATAACAATAGTTTCTAGGTCAGTATCCAAATGGCACCTTTTGAGGCATTGTATGGGAGGACGTGAAAATCGCCTATATGTTGGGATGTGGTTGGTGAAAGAAAACTTTTAGGACCAGAGAATTTTAAAGTAACCTCAGAAAAGATTGCCTTAATTCGAGAGCAGCGCAAGACATCCCAAAGCTGGCAGAAGAGTTATGCCTACAATCGGAGAAGGAACCTTGAATTTGAAGTAGGTGATTAAGTTTTTTTGAAAGTATCACCCACTAAGGGCATAATTTGGCAAGAAGGGGAAACTGGGTCCTCCATTTATTGGACCCTTTGAGATTTAAGAAAGAATTGGAGGTGTGGCATATCGATTGTCCCTACCGCCTGAGTTAGCCAATATTCATTATGTGTTTCATGTGTTGTTATTGAATTTGTATTAGCCCGATCCATCTCACGTTTTGGAGTATGAGCCAATCCCAATCAGGGAGGATTTAACCTATATAGAACAACCTATTGAGATATTGGATAGAAGAATTAAGATTTTGCATCACAAAGAGATTCCCCTAGTCCGAGTTTTATGACAATATCAATCGAGGGAAGAATCAAAGTGGGAGTGAGAAGATGAAATTCGGGCTTGTACCACCATTTATTCGATTAACAATTTTAAGGACAAAATATTTTTAAGGGGGGGATGATGTGATGACCCAGATTTTTCTCAGCCAGTTAGCGAGCCAGACGAGATAAGGAGGGAGGAGGGATAGAAGAGCATGAGGCGATAGTAGCTCACGACGGTGGAGTGTGCGATAGTGAAGAGCGCAACACCGCAAGTGAAGAAGTACCAGCATCGGCTATGTTGTGTGCAGCGCCAGCTGTGAAGAGAAAAAAGTACCAACACCAGCTGTGTTGTATGCAGCACCAGCTGTGAAGAGAAAGAAGTACCAGCACCGACTGTGTTGTGTACACCGCCAGCTGTGAAGAGAAAGAAGTATCACCGCTGGCTGTGTTGTGTGCATCACCGGATGCGTTGTGCGCAGCGCCGGCTGTGTTGTGTGCAACATCGATTCTGAAGATGAGAGAGATGGACCAGTTCCTGCTGTGTAGCACTGGCTGTGTCTTTGACATGCATGTGTTGATGGTGTAACTTGTAGAGTGCATGCTGTTTGAGTGCCACTTGTCCAAATTTTGAAGTCTTTTGGCGCCACTTGAGCAGCCACCCCACCCTCATGCATACTTAAGCTTGCTTTCTCACCCTCGCCACTCACTCTTCCCTCATCACTTCTCCCTCACTAAGGCAAAGGTTTGAAGAGGTGACTAGTGGAGGGAACCCATTGTTGGGTGGGTGAGGGTTGTGAAAGGAAGATTGGAGAAGGCAACGTTGTTGTTTAGGTAAGTGGATCTATCACCATTGCATTATAGTCATAAGGATGCATGAACTTCATGCTTGTGAGATGAGTAGTGAATGAGTGAGTGGGGTAGAAATTCGTTACGCCTTACCAAATGATGGACGTGTTGATCCTATCCTACAGGTCATCACGAGTAAAAATATCATAACTTGACGTCCCGGTAGTAAGATGTTAAACTGCGTGACATACAGTTCGTTTACATGACTCTAAACTGCTTCATATTCCTACGTGTCTCCAACGGGGTTACCGCATGACACCCTCCTACATATATCCCTTGCCACAGTTCTGACTGTGAGACGTCAAGGTATACGACCAACTTATTCCCCATGAGGCATACCATAGTCTCAACTGTGCGACTGCAAAGAATGCCACCGCCTCTACAAAGCAATATCCCCAAGGACGCGTACCACAGTTCTGACTGTGAGACTTCCTAGCATGCAACTGTATTATCCCCAATGAGGCGTACCACAATCCCTACTGTGCGACTTCAAAGTATGCAAACTCCTCCCCATAAGCATGACGTCAACTCTTCGTACCCTGCGGGTGCCATTTCCATTCCATACCCCATGGGAGCCATCAACACTCCACCCCACGCAGATACCATCTTCACTCCACCCCCCACGGGTACCACTTCGTTCCACCCCCCGTGGGTCCCATCTTCAGATCAACCCCTGCGAGTACCATCTCCACTCCACCCCCCGCGGGTACCATATTCACTACGTCCCCTGCGGGTGCCATCTTCAATCCACCCCCTGCGGGTACCATATTCACTCCATCCCCCGCGGGTGCCATCTTCGCTCCACCCCCCACAGGTGCCTCTAGCACCTCACCACTGCGGGCGCCTTCTAACACCTCCCGCGGACACCACCATCATGACCTCGCACGAACACAAACTGCCTGGGTCATAATAAAGTTACTCTTCGGGGCAACACCCTATGAGGCCAGAAGACACCCTGCCTTGGCCACCAGCTGCTATGATCAACCCGAGGCAGGGCCACACCCTCAAGACTCATCTATCAAGGCTCACTACATTAGTGACCTCTTTCCCCCTCAAAAAAAAAGAAAAACAGAAGTCTGGTGAGTTGGCAACCATCGCGAATAAAAGTAAAAGAGCTTCGGGCAGACATAGCCACAAAAAAAAAGGGAGCTATGGCTAAAATCACCCAACAAAAAGAAACAAGGGCATGGTGAAATCCTGCAAAGGGCGCCATGAATAAAAATGACAGGCGAGAAGGGCCACGAAGCCATAAGTAAAAGAGTCTTGAGAAAAAAAAATCTGAGCATGGCGAAAACCTGCAAAGGCCATCATGAATAGAATTGAAAATCAACGGGTGGACATGATCTTGAAGTCACGGGTAAAAGCGCCCTAATAAAGGATATAGTGAAGACCACTCTATTGGTGCCATATCCACTTGGTGCAGGTGAAACCTGCAAAGGGCGCCTGAACCAAACCTTCTTTTCCGGTCTTCTGTCCAAACCTTCTTATCTCCAGCCATCAGGGCAAATCTTCTCACCCCCGGCCTCAGTGCCTTAAAACTTCCAGCCCCAGTGCCTTCAAAGAAAAAATCCACCTTAGCGCCTTCAAAAAAGAACCTAGGCCCCAGTGCCACCTTCATATCCATGGCCTTTGTGTCGCGTTCTTATTCTCAGCACTAGGGCCTCAGTGCCTCGGTGCTACCTTCTCATCCCAGGCCGTTGTGTTGTCTTCTTATTCTCAACGCTGGGGCCTAAGGACCCCGGTGCCGCCTTCTTATCCTGAGCCTTACTTCTGCCTGCAAAAAAAATAAAAAAATAAAAATTTTCGGTGTTCGGGCCAAATTTATCCTTGGAATTAGTGCTGCCTGCAGAAAAAAAAACAAGAATCAAAGAAAATTTCCAACCTTCGGGCCAAGCTTATCCCGGGCCTTTGTGCCGCCTTCTTATTCTCGAAACTAGGGCCTCAGTGCCCTGGTGCCATGTTTTTATCCAAGGCTTAGTGTCGCCATGTCAAAAAAAAAAGAAAAAGAAAAAAAAATCTCTGCTCCTCTTCTCTTTCATCAAACTCTTGCAGCCAGGGTGAAGTCCCCTAAAATGGGACCGCTTCAAAGGCCATCCTCCTTTCAAGTCTGGGTAATTCGGGCGATCCCCAACTGGACCAATAGGATGTAAACCAAAGAGGTACCTTACCTGCCGTTCTTCTCAATAAACTCCAGCATCCAGGGTGAAGTCCCCTAAAATGGGACCACGTCAGAGGCCATCCTCCTATCAAGTCTGGGTAATTCAAGAGACCCCCAACTGGATCAGTAGGACGTAAGCCGAAGAGGTACCTTGCCTACCTTTTCTTCCTCCATCAAGTTTCAAGCATCCAGGGTGAAGTCCCCAAAAAAGGGACCGCCTCGAAGGCCAACGTCCTTTCAGGTCTGGGTAACTCGGAAGACCCCCAACTGGACCAGTGGGACATAAGCCAATAGGTTGCTCCTGGTGTTTATATTTGGATAGGGATAAAGCTCACAAGAATGAGATAAAGCTCACAAGAAGGGCCCCACTAGCTGGAACATCAGAAGTTCACATTGGGAAAAAAGTCATAAGCCCGCTGAAGGCAAACCATTAGCGTGACCTCCCAAAAACAAAATGGATTCTATCGGAACCAAGAGAAAGCCCCCTAACAAGGCACCAGACCATTAGAAACCACTTTGGTCACCACCCCTGCAAGGTAAGAGCCCAACAAAGTCTACCCCTCGAGGATTGTGTTGTGCCAGTGATCAAGAAAGAGAATCTGATCGTGAAGCAATAAACACATCTTAGCAAGGATTCGTCAGAGAAGCTACGACGTTAAATTTTATCGAATGTTGCACTTCTCACTTTTATCGAAGAGCAACATCTGTCAGGGCAAGTTGTTGTACGTCATTTTTTATGTACTTCCATAAGCCCATGCGAATAAGTAGAGGGTCGGCGTCAGTTTGGTCTCACAGGTTCACAAAACACTCGCAGACCAAGATTGTGCCAAAAATAAAGCCTTCAGAGTAATGACCTAGGTGCGGCGCCCTCGCACCAAGAAAGGACTCTTCATAGTAGCCTTATGCTAATGGCTCCAGTACGGCACCAGACCTCCGCCATTGGGTCCGGCATGTCGAAAAACCCTCGGGGACCAAATTTAGGCTCAATCCGATCGCCTAGGATCATTCTGTTTCAAAATTGCCACAAAGCAGGAGGTTTTACACTATTGTGGTGGGGCCTCAGAGAACCTATCCCGACTAATGGAGACTATGCTTTCATCTGTCGAGATGATTTTCAAATACTCATAGATCGCTCGTCTAGAATTAGAACAAGCTCAAATTTTGACACAAGCTAGGTCTCGACGGCCCAGTCATTTTGATATATGGCACGTCCTGTAAGGTGGCCTGAGGCGAGAGATTTCCTAGAGAGAAGATGGGCCTGAAACCTGAAAAAATTAGAACTTTGATAGAAACATCCTGAGCTTTGTGAGGAGATAACTCGAGATCCGCAGATCAGCATGAAATTGGGTCCGTTGTGACCGCAACACGAAGGGCTACAAGCTGGTACAAGTTTTATGCTCGATTAAAGGCCAGATAGCACAGATTTCAAGGTTGAAAGGAGACACGCTTTCTCGATCGTTGGAATCCCATTTTTTGGCGACCTCACAAATTTGAAAAAGAGTTAAACTGACACTAAATCAGACGAAACTAGGTGCAAAATGATTGTGACAGTGTCCTCTTCAATTCAAGACCAAAAAGAGGAATTGGAAGAATACGCATGGCACTAGAATAGTGATCGAAGTTTATGGACTTCGTCGGATTTTTAACCCCTTTGTGAAAAATTGGGTAAAAATCTATTTCAAGACAGTCAAGGGCCATCAAAATTCTCAGCTCGGGCCAAGCATCAATTCTGTGATGATGAATCATCCATATCACTGCTACAAACACCCGAAGATGCTCCTGAAGTCTAGCCATATCAAGAGGCCCCTAATGGAGGGATGGGTTTGTCATTTGCTCAAAAGAACTAAGGGGTAATTGTGAAATTTTGTCCAAAAATGGGAATTTATTTTTAATTCCGTTAGATTGTAATTTTCCTCAATTTGGCTTAGTTCTGAGCATGCCACACATGTTTTGTGGTTGTTTTATATAAGTGAGCTCAAGTCAATTGGGAGGCGTAATCAAAATTGGGCTCCTACCCTTTAAGGCTTGCATTGTGTATAGCTCCCAACTTCAAGAAAAAGGAAAGAGAAAACTCTACCACCTTGGGAAATTGCCCATATACCTCCTCTCTCCCCTTTCTCTCTTATTTTTCTCCCTATCTACTATCCCTTACCTGCTGGCAAAGCCATAGCGGTGCCCATCTCTTCCTTATTTTTTCCCTCTTTCTTATCCCATATCTGTTGGCACACATCTAGGGGATGTGCACGACACCATCTCTCTCTCTTATTTCTCTCCCTCTCTATCACCCCTTACCTGCTGGTAAAGCCGGCGCGACACCCTTCTCTCCCTTATTTTTCTCCCTTTTTCTTATCTCATATCCGTTGGCACACACACTTAGGGTGTGCATGTCATCATTTCTCTCTTCTCCCTTTATCTCTCTTCCCTATTTTCTCTCCGTGCCTGCAAGCACAACTTATCCTTGTAGACACCCCATTTTAAAATTGGAAAATTCTACGGTTTCTAAACCCTTAGGACCACATTATCCTAGTAAACCCAAAATCCATAGTTCACGCAGCCTACTCGGTGACCGGAACCAGTCTGCGTGCCCGAAACCTTGTTTTAACCCAGATTTTTTTATAAATGCCAAGGTTTACCAAACAAATCGTAAAAATAAATAAATAAATCCATTTTGGTCCAAATTTTCTCTCAGAGCTTCATAAGAGGTTAAAGAAAAAGCCAAAAGTGAAATAACGAAATTTCGACAAGTTTTGAGTTGTGTGACACTAGCAGTGTCACCCAAGTAATTCCAATAAATGTCTTGTTTTACCAAAACAATTATTAAAAATAGTAAAAAAATTCTTTTTGACCCAAAATTTTTCTGGTAGCTTCAAAAGAGAATGGAAATGCACTCAAAGTTAAAAATGAACTTTGACCAAGTTTGACTTCGGTGACACGGGCAGTGTCACCCAACCTAGACTCAGTGACACGCCTAGTGTCGCCCAAATTGGATGACACTACCTTTGTCGCCTGAGCGACACCACCTGTTTCAACTACCTCTTTTTGCTTCAAGTTGAGATTTTCAGTTTTTTAGGCAGCACTAGATGTGTCGCTCGGGCGACACCAGTCGTGTCGCACAGATCCGAGACCTCTAAAACACGTTTTTGACTGAGTTTGTTGATTGGTTATGGGAAGATATTCTCTCGAACAAATTTTGCCCCCTTTTTAGGATCTTTTTGGGACCATTTAGGGAGAGGAGATAAGGGATTTCAGAAAAAGAAAACGCTCGAGATAAAAACCCTAGGAGAGAGAAAAAGCCTGGGATCGAGACTGGGGAGAAATCAGAGAGAAAAACCCTAAGAGAGAGAGAGATAGAGATTAGAAACCCTGCAGAGAAAGAAAAACATAGAAGAGATAGAGATAAAAAACTTGAAGAAGCTATACGAGCGAAAACCCTGAAATATTGCATTAAGAAGCCTTAGCCCCCTGAGAGAAACCGCAGATTTACCCTTAGGACACAAACCAGATCAACCACTAGGACACAAAATCTCAAATCAAAGCCTTCATACCGAAGCGATTTGTTGATAAACATCTGACTCAGAGAGACAAAAGAGGATAGGTTCTAATACGGTCGAGCCCTAGAAGGCTCGGAAGCCCCGGGCCATTCTGCTCGATTTGGTACCATTTCTTTCCTTTTCTTATTTTTTATCATTTTAATTTTATTTTCATATGTTTTGTTAATTTTATTTGAGATCGCATTTTGGACGCTCTGGATCATGCTGGCCCTGCCACAGATCTGAGAACAGATCTGCTCTTTCCGAGAAGATTTGGCCTCAGATTTGGATTCAATTTGTCCCACTTTCTTGAACACTCTTTTAATGCATTTTTCATTTAGTTTAAGGTGTTAAAATCGAGAGATCTTCATCGGAAGATCTGCCTTATTTTCATCATAAACAGTTAGGCATCCACCGTGGAGCGTTTTGAACTTGATCCAAGAGCTAAAATAAAAATTTTATCCATCGTTTTTCACAAAAAGTCCCAGAAGTTGGCAGTAACCAGGATCTAGGGTTTTGCTGCTGTGAAACCCTGATTTGTTTTCGGTGACACTCCCCGTGTCGCCCCAAATTCGAAAGTTCTAGAATTTTTTGAAACCTTAAAAATTTGTTCTAAGAACATTTTTATGACTGTTAACGAACTTTTAGACCAAAATAAAATTTTAAAAATACCAAAAAAATATTTTACTTGATACAGATCTGTCCTATTTGCTTTTGACTATTAACTCTGTTTTAATTTATTTAACCAAAAATATATTTTTTTCCTACTCTTTCCAAGTTTAAAATAGTCTTATTTAATTAATTTTTACACGAAAAACATAAAAATAAAATAAAAAAAATATTTTTTTGGGCGACACTAGTAGTGTCGCCCATCCTGCAACGGCAACCCCACACGTGTTGCCCAACTGTAAAAGGCCTAGAAAACTTATGGGACCCCACATACCTGTTTCAGAGCCTTTTGGCTGATTTTCCACCAAATTTTTGCTCAGAATAAGGTCCTAAAACATATAAAAAACAAAATTTTCCTCAAATAAGTCTGCCCTGTTCTGACTATTTGATTTGATTTTAGTTTGTTATTTTTCATCAAATTCATGTTTTCCCTCCTTTCACTATGCTTAGTTAAACTTCGATTCACCAAGGTTAAAAATGATAAAAATAAATAAATAAATAAATAAATATACATCAAGGGCAGCATGCACCCTCTTGAACCGTGTCTCGTCGAGTCACCCTCGACCGAGGCCATGCTCGACTTAGCACGGACCGTGCTTGGTCTAATTGTTTTGAATTTACTTTCTTAGGGCACCCCTCAATTTATACTGTGCTTCGAGCGAGTATCACCTAGAAGCGTGCATCACTAGGTACTATCAGTGCCAAGCACTCACTTATTTCCCCCTAAACCGTGTTCCGTTCGAGCCACCCTTGACTCAGGCCGTGCTCGACTTAGGACGGACTGTACCTGGTCTCATTTTTCTGACTTTATCTTTTTAGGGGTTACTTACCTCTCCATTTATACTATGCTTCAAGTGTGTTTCGCCTCGAAGCACGCATCGCTAGGCTCGATCAGTTCCAAGCGCTCACTTATTGCCGTGCTTGCTCTGTGTGCATTGTGTGCTTGACTTTATTTTTTATTGTGTGATTATTTACACACTTCAGGGCACACCGGACCAGGAATGCTTGGCAAACCAACAAATAAATATTTTGAAAACACCCAAAATCCTCATTAACGGCAGGAGGGGAACCTAGCATTGAGAGCCGTGGCGGTTGGGATTTGCGTAACTTAACTGTGAGTTCCCCTCCATAATCCTCTTCCTCAAAGAACCTCCGCGTATAGTAGGACCTAGTGAACATCCTATAACAAGAGGTCAGGACCTATGTGGGGACCTATATCAGCCTAATCGCTTTTCAATAGTAAGGAACCCACTCTCAAGCCAAGCCAACCCATAATCAAACTAGGTCAAACATTTTCGTGTGCCAGCTTGCTTATTTCTGATAGGTTAATCTTAGACTCCAGTCCAGACCCGCTTTTGATCTGAGCGGAAGCTTCTGGGTCCAAGTTCAAGCTTAGACCCAGCCTAGCCCAGGTCCGAACCTTGGCCCCCTCTTGGTCTTAGCCGAAGGCTCGTTCCTAACTCAACTTTGATCCAGTCCAGGTCCACATCTAGTTTGATCATTAAAACTCTATGGGTACAAGTCCAGGCTTGTACCTAGCCTAGCCCAGTTTCGAACTCGGTTTACACCTGGTTTGATCATTAAAAATCTCTGGGTCCAAGTCCAGGCTTATACTCAGCCTAGCTTAGGTCTGAACCAGGTTAACACCTAGGTCCGAACCTAGGCCCCCTCTTGATCCAAGCCGAAGGCTCATTCTTAGTTCAATCTTGATCCAGTCTGGGGCCACATTCGGTTTAAGTTTCAAAACCCCCTAGGTCCAAGCCCAGGCTTGCACCCAGCTCAGTCTAGGCCCTAACAAGGCTCACACTCCAGTCCGAACCTAGACCCACGCTCGGTCCTATCTGAGACTCGTGCACCATCTAGTTTATATCTTTGTCTAGGTTCTAATATAGGTCTAAGCATAGAGTTGCCTCTAGAGCTAGACTAGGCTTACCCTAGTTTCGAGTCCGAACCAGAACCGATTGAGTTTAGCAAGTCTAGGTTCCAGTCTAATCTTAGCCTAGGTCTTAGTCAGAGTTTTGCCCCTAGATTTTGGATAGGTCTGCTTTAAACCGTCAAGCCTAGCCCTTACCTAAGTCTAGATTCTAGAACCGAGCCAAAGAGAGTCACCATGTCGGTTATGCAAGGTGACCATGATGATTGCTCCACAGCCGACTCTAAGTCTAACTTGCCTAAATGCTGCAATCCCTTGAAAAACCGACTTTGAGCAAAGGCTGAGAGAATCAAGAGGCTAGAGGTTCTATTCTCAAGAAGCTTTCCACATGGTACCGGTCTATGAAGTATTAGCTAGCACGGGGAAAACACTATAGACACCCATGCAAACACCGAGCAATTCATATGAGGGTGCCTCATACCCCACAATCGCTGAATTTTAACACCGTTGTAACTTTCAAATCAAACTCTTGTAGCCTGGTATGCTATCCCTTTTGTTCCTCAGTTCGAGAAAGGTGAAGAAATCATGACCTACCCTGGAACTCTATTGGAAGTTCATATGTCAGGATCATGGGTCTATGCACTTGAGATTAATGAGAAACCTTTAAAGCCATTGATGAGGAGTTGCAGGGGTCCCCAGAAGAATGGGAAGAAGGAGGTCAAGCCACAACCGCTGAACTCGAAGACATAAATCTAGGGGATGAAATTGATCCTTGACCCACTTTTATCTCGATAAATATGTCTCCAGAGGAGAAAGAGAATTTCACTGCCTCCTTACAAACAAACTGATATGCCTTTGACTGGCATTACCATGAGATGCCTGGTTTAGATCCTCAAGTCGCGGTTCATCGTCTCGGCATCGATCCCTCTGTCAAGCCCATTAAGTAGAAATCAAGGAGGTTCTGGACTGATCCCGAAATGCAGATAAATGTTGAGGTGACCAAACTCAAGAAAGTAAGCTTCATCCATGAAGTCAAGTACCCAAAATTGCTAGCAAATTGTTTTCCATTCATGGGGATGCTCATTGATTCTATGACTCATTGTCAGATCTTCTCCGTCATGGACGAATACTCCGGATATAATCAGATACAGATGGCTCCAGAAGATGAGGAAACCACCACATTCTTGACTCCAAAAGGGGTCTTCTGCTATAAAATGATGCTTTTTGGATTGAAGAATGCCGGTACCACGTATCAGAGAGCAATGACGACCATCTTCAAAGACATGATGCATAAAGAGGTGGATTGTTATGTAGATGACTTGGTGGTGAAATCCAAATAGAAAGACGCTCATATGAGAGATCTTGAAAAGGTGCTCGAACGGTTACACCTTCATCAGCTCAAAATGAACCCGCTAAAATGCGCTTTTGAGGTGCATTTAGGAAAGTTCTTAGGGTTCGTTGTTAGAGGCTAAGGGTTAGAAGTGGAGCCAGTCAAGATCAAGGCGATCTAGGAAATGCCATCAACCTGGATTTTATCCGTAGGTTCATCTCAAACCTCTCAGGTCGTTGTATGGGAAAACCTCCCATCCTATATGTGACTGCTCTAAACGAGTCACTCAGGGCATTATTGGTGCTGAACAGTGAAGAAGGGAAATAGACCCCACTATACTATCTCAACCGCAAGATGCAAGGGGTCAAGAAGAATTATCCCCCTATCGAGAAGATCTATGTGGCCCTAATCTTTGCAGTGCAAAAGCTCCACCACTACCTGCTCATTCATGAAGTAAGACTAATATCAAAGGTGGATCTTGTAATGTTTCTCATGACACTTCCAAGCTTGTCAGGACATCTTGCGAAGTGGGCATTATTACTGATGGAATTCGACATCACATATGTACAACAAAAGGCCATCAAGGGTCAAGCCCTGGCTCATTTTCTCGCAACGCATCCTTTTCCAGAAGAATCTCCCTTATTAAGTGGCCTCCCCATTGAAGAATTCTTCTGTACAAAACTTGCTCAAGCATGGGAGATGTATTTGATGGAGCCTTCCAATCTGATCGCAGAGGCACCGAGGTGGTATTCATGACTCCGAAAGGAGGTGTGCTTCCTTTATCCATCTCTCTCACTAAAGTTGGTTCCCATAATGAGGAAGAATATCCGGCCCTTACAATTAGGTGGAGATAACCTTTGATCTACAGTTGGAGCAGCTCAATATCTATGGCGATTTTGAGTTGGTTATTCTGCAGCTTAAGTGGATCTATGACGTGAGAAAGGACAGTCTCAAGCCCTATCACAATACTGTGAAGTCGTATATGGCTCAGCTTGCCGATGTTTCTCTAAGTCACATCCCCAATAGAAGGCTGATGCACACACAAGGCTCAGCGCTACATTTCCATTATCTCCACCAGGGCCGATGCCTGTTTGGGTCATAGAGTGTACTCTTTGCCGCCGATCTTTTGATGGAATTATCCTTAGATGTGTAAATGTGCAAGAAGCAAATAAGGTGTTGGAAGAAGTGCATTCTGGCATCTGTGGACTGCATCAGTTCGGTCCTAAGCTTTATGAGCAGATACGTAGGCTGAGGTATTATTGGCCTTCGATGATTGCTGACTCCCTAAACAATGCCAAAAGATGCTAGGTATGCCAGATGCATTCATGCTTTATTCATCAGCCTCCATAGCCCTTACACCCTACAATGTCATCATGGACCTTTTCACAATGGGGTATGGACATTGTAGGACCTATTGATCCTCCTTCAACACTGGGCCATGTCTTCATTCTGGCAGCTACGGATTATTTCTCCAAGTGGGCTGAAGCAGTCCCCCTCAAGCAAGTGTCAGGGGCTGTGGTGACCAATTTGTGCGACATCATATCATATATCGATTTGGAGTGCCTGATAGGATTATATCGAACAATGGCCCTCAATTTAGAAGTCATCATATTGATCGCTTGGTTAGTCAGTTCAGTTTCTAGTGGAAGTACTCAACTATGTACCACCCTAGGGCGAATGGCTTAGTTGAATCTTTCAATGAGACTCTGTGTGGTGTTTTGATAAAGTTAGTATAGAAAATAGGGAAAACTTGGCATGAGAAACTTTTGGAAGCCTTGTGGGCCTATCGCACTACCATAAGAATAGCCACCAATTCCACTCCTTATTGCTTGGTTTATGGGGATGAAGCAGTTTTACCCCGCGAGATTCAACTACCCTCACTTCATGTCGCCATATATGAAGGACTGACTGAAGATGAGAGGGTCAAGCTTCATTACCAAGAGTTGGATGCACTTGATGAAAAGAGATTGGAAGCTCAACCAGGGGAGAATTAAGAGGGCCTTTGACAAGTCAGTTAAGGTTCGCTCATTCACCCATGGGGATCTACTTCTAGTTGTCAAAAGGCCAATTGTTATGCATGGAAGATGTAAAGGAAAGTTTGAACCTAAGTGGGAAGTCCCTTTTATAGTCAAGAAGGTCTCACAAACTGGTGCTCATGTACTGGCACATCCTGATGGAGAGGAGGCGATTCCCCCATCAATGGGCGATATCTACAGAAGTACTATCCTTGATACGTGTTTAAAAGACTCAACATGCGAAGGAGTTAAAGATAGAAGAAAGAAATGATGAAAAGGAAAATGAGCAAATCAATTCAATAAATCTTAATTCTTTTTATTGAAGAAATTACAAGTTATAATCATAAATGCATTATTAAGGAAGTTACAGGGATATATTGCTCTTACATCTAAGGAAAAGAGAATGGATGATCCAAGCATTGCTCTCGCATCTGAGGAAAAGAGAATGGATGACCTTAGCAATGCTCTTACATCAGAGGAAAAGAGAATAGATGACCCCTGCGTTGCTCTTGCATCTGAGGAGAGGACGGTTACAAGCCAAAAATTGCTTTCACATCAGAAGAGTTGCTCTTGCATCAAAGGAAAAGAGGATGGTTACAGGTCAAAAGTTGCTCTCACATTAGAAGAAGGTGGTAGTGCTTTAATTGAGACTATCAAACATACAAAGAAGACTTCTCTGGCAAGGAACTGGCCTATGATAGAGTGCATACCCTGTTCACAGTGGGGGCCCTTCCAAATAACATCATGAAGTTCACAATTGTGCTCGAGGACTTGGCTTCCAACATGCTTCATAAGCCAGCCCTCATCATTGGTTACCACCCTTTGCCAACCCAAGTCATCACCATGCACAATCACAGCAAAACACGATTCATCGTTGTTCTTGAAAGGATCGCTAAGGGAGCAGCTACTGCCACGCACGACTAACACCATATGAGTCATGTTGATGACCATGCGTGACTAAGGCACTGACCAGTGTTGTGCGAGACTAATGTTGAGTGTTATAAAAAAGACCAATGCTGGCTGCGTTTCCAAGGGCTAACCTCTGTTGTGTTTTCAAAAGACTAACGTCAGCTATGGATTCAAGGAGTAACATCGGATGTGTTTGACAAAGGGCTAACGCCGGCTAAGGCTAACACGAACTGTGTTACCTATCGCCGTGAATGCTCGCTCGTTACGCTTCGATTGCTAGCAACAATGACTATTCAATTGCCTTAAGACCATTCATCTCCTTACGCTTGTTCAATTCTCACGACCCTTTTGTTTCCGTGACTATTCAATTCTCACAAGCCTTCGGTTTCTGCTACTCTTCAGTTCTCGAGACGCTTCAGTTTCTTGCGCCCCTTCATCTCCCCAGCAACCATCCATCTTCCAGCAGTTGTTCATTGTCCTGTGACCTTCCTGCTACTCATTGAGAAGCCACTTCCACTTGTCGGAAAACCCACCAGCAGACCTTCCCCTCTTCTTTCCGACAGTGGAAAATCATTGGAAAGCTCTCGAAAACCAGCGGAAGTTCACTAATAGCTCCCCTCTGCAACTTGGATCCCTTTCCCCTTCTTAGATACTCCCAAAACCACTGTCAAAATCTAGGAAAACTCCTGAAACCCCTTGCTTCCCTCAACTTTCACTGGCCAACAACAATGACCACCGCGAAAGTCCCTTGTTTCCTGTGGGACTCGGCTAGAACTTTCTTTGCTGGAGTTATCACCAGACCACTGTAAGAACTTCCCCACGAGTGTCCTGCCGAAATTCCTTGTACTTTCACTAAAAGAATCCTGCAAATGTCACACGAGTGTCTTGTGCTCTACCAAAGTTCTCACCAGAAGCCTCTCTCTCTCCCTAGCCATTTAACCTTCGGTGAAACAGTGAAAAATGGGGTTTTACCCCCTTATATAGAAGATGCTTCCTTGAAGTACCCTTCACAAAGCAGGAATACTAGATAGGTCCTTGAAGGCCAAACGACAATGGGTTGAACTGGGTCAGGCCTAGATCTGAGACCCAAACAAAGGCTTACCTCCGTCAGTACAATGCCGAGCGTCAAACGACAATGAACCAGGGTTAGGCTGGGCCCAAGCCCGAGGCTCGATCTTAGACCAATGTTGCTTGCAGCTAACGACACGTATGAAAACTCATGACTAACGCCACTAGTGAAACCTCGCGACTAACGTCGCTTGTGAACTAACGTCGCACGTACCAACACCGTGCACCAGCGACTGCTCAACGACGTTCATGCAACTGATGATTCCATGCCAGTGCCGTGTATGGGTGAACTCGATCACCACTGTGAGTGTTCTACCATCATACTCAGTAGGAGTTACACTAGTGCTGCAGCCCATCATCCTCAATGGAGTTAGGCGTATGCCAAAAAGGTCATGTGAGACTGACCCTTTAATCCCCATGGGTTTGTCTCGCACCAAGCTATTCCCCATGAAGTTTCATCTTTCACTTTAAAAAGCCATGCTTGCCCCCTACCCCCCAGAAGTTTGCTTTAGTTTGCCATTCCTCGTCATGCACCATCTTTATCTAAGCCCTCTGCTTGGGTATAGCCTTAACTATTTTATCTGCAGGGAGTCAGATTGCTATCCACAGACCTATCCCCCATAAAGCTTCAACTACACGATGAATCACACAATGGTCTGTGTTGCATGACCTTAAACTGCACAACCTTGGTCTAGGCGCACGACCCCAAACTGCATGGTCAAAACTATACGACCTGAAACTGTAGCGGAGGTCTAGTTTCATGACCTTAAATTGCACAGTCCTAGTTGTGTGACTCTAAACTGCATAACCACGGTCCAAGCTATATGACCTTAAACCATAATGCATGTCGTACCCACACGACGGTAAAAGGCTTAGCATCATGATCCAAACTATATGACCTTAAACTGTAGACCTTAAACTACATGGTCCTAGTTGCATGACTCTAATCCAAGCTATATGACCCTAAACTGTAGTGCGCGTCCTTTCCACACGACGTTAAACTGCTTTGCACATGTCTCGGAGGCATGACCTTAAACTCACCCCCACACACACTCGCACACTCCTTTTACATGCATTTTCATGCACGTCTTCTCTAACCAACCCACTTGTGTGCACGCACCACCTTCATAATTCCCTAATGAATCCCTTCATTACCATTCATCATTCCCTAGTGAGTCTCACCCGTACTCACAAAATGGCGAGCCATCCCGCCATCCAGATTGGTCGTCAGCTAGTGGGTCACCACTTTTCACCCACCATCCATATATCATCCAACTTTCATAGGTAGTCTCATGCCATCCCCCCAAAGTGAGTCAAAACCACCACCATACTCACTCCATGGCCTCAACAGACTACCACCCATCTTCGCTATGGTCCAGTTGTACAACCTTAAATTGTAGTGCAAGTCCTGACCGCATGACATTAAAAGGCTTTGCACATGTCTCGAAGGCATGACCCTAAACACATAAGAAGAGAATAACCGGCATGGTGTATACATGAACAAGGGAACACCATGAGTAAAAATGATGGGCATGGTCACAAAACCATGAGTAAGAGAGTTCTAGAAAATATAAACCCGGGCACGGTGAAAACGTCAAAAGGAAACCATGAGTAAAAATGGAAAAATAAGGGTGGACATGGCCATAAGGTCATGCGTAAAAGAGCCCTAAATAAAAGGAAGTTGATGAAAACTATCTCTACGGTGCCACTTCCCAAGTCCAAATGAAAATTCGTAAAGGATGCTTGGATCAAAAAATAGGTTGATACAGTACTTGCCTTTATAGGCGGCTTCAGCCCACATTCTAAAGAAAACAATCCTTGGTGTCACAATACTAGGACCAAAAAGTAGGAGCATCAAGCAAGATTTTGATAGCCTGAGTCCATTTACAAAATGGACTTGAAGGACAGAACACTCGCCAAGAAGGCAAGACAAGTCTCATGAAGAAGAGCATCATTTCCAAGGTCACTAAACGCACTCCAAAATGCTGAAGACGCACCAAGAAAGCTAAGTCAGTCAGACCTTGGACCTGTTATGCAACAACAGGATTGAGCCCTCAGGGGTTGCCTCGAACAAAGAAGAGAGCTATCCTGATTTTTGAAACTACAAATAGTAAACATGAGCTATACCCAAAGCCGCTCACCTCAATAAACTGAGGTACCCTTGGTTCGCCTCCCCAGATCTATGTGATTGGGTGACACATGTCTCGGGTTCAGAAGACCCGAGACCTGAGACTGCTCTCTCAGGAACCTTATTCACAAAACAGGGGCTAGTGCCCAATTGGGGAGAGATAAATTTTTAATGTGAGGTAGGGACCAACCTCACCTAGGTTCGTGACTTACTCGGGCTGACTCACGTGGGCGCCCTCTTAGATAACGACCAAAAGCTCCTCAGCTGCTTCATCTGGTTTTGAATCACCTCCCTTTACCTGCAATCTCCTTGTTTTCTGCACAACACTATCATGGTTAACTTGCAAGACAAGTGGGTCGAAGGACCCAGCCTTGTCTTAAGGCAATGCACATTCATGAGAAGTTAGGGTGATGAAGAAGAGAGTTTGAATAAAGAGAGAAAAGATAAGAGGACTTGATATGGGGACGAGGCTGGGATGATAGCTGGACCAGTACAATGATCGACTTGGAGTGGTAGTAAGACGGGCACGGTAACTCAGACTGGCACGATGGGAATACTACTCGAAACCAAGGACGACATGATTATCCAAATCTGGTGTCGCAGTAAGATGGGCATGATACTCAGGATGAGTACGATGGCAATACTACTTGACAACCAAACTGCTGTGACAGTGCTAGACTGAGTCTACCCTTCAGTCAAGGGAGAATGACGAGAAAAGAGAAGAAGAGAAGGGGTGAGACGATGAAAAGGGAGGGTCCTGATGGTGTCATGGATCACCACAAACAGTCGTGGAGTAACAGTGTTGCGGCCCCTAGACGGCACTGGACACTGCTGCTCATAGTGAAAGGGGCGGGAAAAGAACTTCGGATGGCGTTAGGCCTGGCTGTTTGTAACACGAGAAGGCAGCACATCCCTTCGTGGGTGACGATATGCATCGTCATTGGAAACACAAGAAGGTAGCACATCCCTTATGGGTAGCGATAGCTTCTAGTGAGGCGCATGGTGATTACTTCTCATGATTCACATGACAATAGGTGTGGGATGCAAGAGAAGCCTGCTGACGGTGATAGGCATCGCCATTGGCAACACGAGAAGGCAGCGCACCCCTTGGGGGCGGTGATAGCTTCTGGTTCGGTGCACAACTATAGCTTCTCGTGAAGAGCATGGTGATAGCTTCTTGTGAAGCATGCGACGATAGCTTCTCTTGAAGCACACGGCGATAGTCATGAGATTCAAGAGAAGCCTAGGGACGATGATAGGCACTGAGCATGTGGAAGAAGCCTCCTGATGGAGATAGGCATTACCACGACCCTTCACGGGTGACGATAGACATCACCGTCTGCGATAGGAGCGCAACAGGGTGAGACCCTTGTGGGGCAGCAATAGGCATCGTTGCCTTGCGCTTGCGCGAGATGCCAAGGACATACCTGTAGATAGGGAAGAGCAGTGTCGTCAGCGAACCTCATTGCGGGATAGAGACGAATGAAGAAAGGGGGAAAGAAGCTCGTGCATGGTGCTACCATCGCCATGCATGACCTTTGAAACCACAGAAGGGGGAAAGAAAGAAAGAGGCATGCACGGCACTGCCACTGCCGTGCATAGCTTGGGAGAAAAGCTCAAAGAGAAGAAGAAGAGAGGAAAAAAGAGAAGAGAGAGAAAGATATTTACCTTAGCCCAAGGGTATCGACCTAAATGTTTCTCTCTCCTTCCTGTCTCTCTCAAAACATGACCCAACAATGAAAAGAGATGGCAATTTTATTAAGCAAAAGTTCGGTCCATGTACAATGATAGGACATGATATATAAAGAGTTTTTCTTAAACATGGTTGGATTGATCAAATTAAACCTAATTGCTGAAAATTAAGATTTAATTGAATTAAATCAAATAAGAAAATAGGGTGCAAAACGACTGATTTGCCCCTTCCTAACAATTGGAGAAATTTCAGAACAGTCCTTGTTGCTACCCTCGAACGTGTGTGATTTGGCCGCTCGAGCGAGGCATGATGCTACTAATTTCCTGCAACTTTCTTCACGGATTGGCAACTTCTCTCGAGTATTTCTTCAAGCTCGGGTGTCGTCACGGGCGTGACACATATCGAAACGCTCATTTTGACCAGACGAACACACTCACAAAATTTGAGTGTGATCCAACCTCAGGCCAGTGAGATATGAGAGTTGCAAGTCACTGTTCGTGACTATCCCTTTAATGGTGTTTAGTTGCAGGGTGGCTGCACAGGAATAGTGTGCGGCTCCTCTTGTTTCGGACTTTTACCCATAACATTTTTCTGGTGTGTCCTTTTAGGCTGAAATTTGACCCCTAAGAGTTTTCAACGATGTCGGATCCAATGACAGTGGTATCACAGCTGTTTGATACACTGAATGTAAGGTTCTAGTTATAGGGGTTCGTTTTAGGGAGTAAGAGGCTAATTCTACCGAAATTGTTTCTCAGTCTGCAATGCCTTAGAGAAAACGGAATGCGACGAAACTTGGCAGGAGACATTTTGGAGTCCTTATGAAGATCTTGACTTGTTTTGGGGCAATTATGAGATTTTTGAAATTTCCATTGTTTGTCAGGCTCTATTGACCGACTTCTCTTTTTATTCTGCATCGAGGATCCATGGTGCTGAAAAATATCTTTAAACAGCATGCCGCAACGAATGTTGTGCTTCGAGAGAAGCGAGAAGGACAACATTCGGAAAATTTCCTCTGGCTTTATTTCCTTTTTCTTTCTAGCTACTAGACCACTTGAACACCGAGGAGATCCACGCAATGCTGTAACTAAGATGGTCCGACGTTTGGATGCAATGTACAGGTCCATCTATGGAGAATTTAAGGGGAGAAGAGACTTTGAGGGATCTTTTCAAAGTTCTCACCCTCAAGGGATTGTTTGTGATTTTGGCAGCTGAGGATTTTGTTTGGACCGCGTTAGTCAAAATCAGGTCTATCTGGCGGCCAAGTGCTATGAGCCTTTGGTTGATGTTGTTTGCTGCTACAACATAATTGATTTTGACAATCAAGGTACCTCTATTGGCCCTCAACCTACCGGGTCCAGTTGGGGGCTTTTTGTTGGCCTGTCCCGAAGTCTGGACCTCTCGGCTAGCGAGGGATTTTGGGAGGCGGCCTCATGGCGAGGCATCACTCTGAAGTCTCTGGCAGGTTCCGCCTTGGCTTTGTTAGTTTTTTGGCTTAGTGAGCGTCTTTAGCATTTTGGAGGGATCTTTCGGTCTTCGTCTTCACCCTCTAGGACTCCTTTTTTATTTTGAAGGATTTATTGTTCATTGCTTGCACCCTCAGGGAGTCTTTTTTTGTTTTTTAGGGATTTATTGTTCATCGCCTGCACCGTCAGGGACTCGTTTTCTTTTGATGTCGAAGTGTGGGAGATCTTATGAGGCTCCCACTCCCGGGTGAGCCATTTTTTGTAATGATTGGATGCTGGCAGTTGAGGATCTGGTGTGGACATCGTTAGCTAGAATTGTACTTATTTGACAATTGAGTGTCGGTTGAGGCTGTGATGCTGCATCTACCTGCTTTATTGGTCCAAGAGCCCTTTGCGAGTTTTCATCGGGACTGGGGAAGTGGCACCGTAAAGATAGTTTTCAGCATTCTCCTTTATTTTTTATCTCTTTTACTCATGACCTTGGGACCATGTCCACCCTTTTCATCCGTTTTGGCTCACATCACCCTTTCGGGTTTTCACCGCGCCGGGGTTTTTGTTTTCATGAAACTCTTTTACTCTTGGTTTTGTGACCATGCCCGTCCGTCATTTTTACTCATGGCGTTCTCTTATTCAGGTATACACCATGCCCGTTAATTTTTTTTTTATGAAGGCGTGTTTAAGGTCATGCCTTTGGAACCTATGGGAAGCCTTTTAACGTCATGCGGCCAGGACGTGCACTATAGTTTAAGGTCATACAACTGAACCATGGTGGAGATGGATGGCAGTCAGTAGAGGCCATGGAGAGAGTATGGTGGTGGTTTTGACTCACTTTGGGAGATGGTACGAGGCTACCTATGAATAATGGATGACATATGAATGGTGGGTGAAAAGTGGTGACTCACTAGCTGATGGTGAGCGTAGATGGTGGAATGGTTCGTCGTTTTGTGAGCATGGGTGAAACTCACTGGGGAATGTTGAATTGCAATATTGAAGTGAATGAACTCATTGAGGAAGCAATGAAACTGGTGCTCCCACACAAATGGGTCTATCAAGGAAGGCGTGAGTGAAGATGCATGCAAAGGCCGTGTGCACATGTGTGGTGGCATACTTTAAGGTCATGCCTCCTGGACCTGGGCAAAGTAGTTTAACGTCATGCAGCGAGGACGTGCACTATGGTTTAGTGTCATGCAGCTTCGACCGTGGTTATGCAGTTTAAAATCATGCAACTAGGACCATGCAGTTTGAGGTCGTGCAACTAGACCTTCGCTACAGTTTAAGGTCGTATAGTTTGGACCATACAGTTTAGGTCATGCACCTAGACCATTTAGGTGGGTTGCCATGTAGGTGAAACTCCATTGAGAATAGGTCTGTGGATAACAAT
The DNA here is from genome assembly GCF_000471905.2 of Amborella trichopoda. The sequence goes on along the minus strand of NW_006497557.1, from coordinate 1,899,674 downwards.
TCGACTCCCTTGGTGACAATGATGGTTAAAACCAGCTGGAGGTTTAGATGGAGAAGCAGACTTCACTAAGGATCAGGGGACAAGTATGACTCCCTACGGTGAAAGATGGAACTCCATGGCTCGTGGGAAAGTAACGCAACTCCTTGAGATAGGATGACCACTGCGTGACTGACCTAAAGGGACAGAAGGGGTAAACATGACTCCACGGGGATAATGATCAATATTGTGCATTGAACTCCGTTGGAAATGACAGGCCGTAGCACAGGTGCAACCCCAATGGGGATTGAAGAGATGAGAACTAACTCCACTCGGGATAATGGGCCGCTATACGGATGTGACTCTTACTGGGGATGAGGGAGGTGCGTCCATTTCAAATAATAAAGTCATGCGCATGGACTATTTCTCACGCCGTTTTAATGTCTTGCTACAGAGACGTGCGTTATAGTTTTAAGGTTTGGGCAATGTAGTTTAAAGTCTGCAGCTAGGAACATGCAGTTTAAGGTCATGCAAATAGACCTCCGCTATAGTTTAAGGTCATATAGTTTGTACCATGGTTCTAAGCCTTTCTATGTCATGCGATCAGGATGTGCACCACAGTTTAAGGTCATACAGCTGGACTTTGGTTATACATATTAGAGTCATGCAACGAGGACTGTACAAATTAAGGTCATGCCACTAGACCTTCGCTACAATTTAAGGTCATATAGTTTGGACCATGCTTTGTAGAGTCGTGCACCTAGACCATTTAGGTGGCAAGGGAATGTGACTCCACGGGGAATAGAGCCGTAATTGGAGACTCTACTACTTGAGGAGTGAGGATCGTGGTGTAGGAGTGAGTTCCCAAGGAGGATAGGAAACATTGGTGGGGGAAAGAGCAGGGTGAAACAGGGGTTCTCGGCAGACGGACGAGTATTTCAAGAGAAACCCAAAGGATCACAGAGGATGCGAAAGGTCACGAGAAGTTTGACTGTCACTGAGAGGCAATTGTTGGGGGAACAGAAGAGGCGTGCAGGTTAATGCCCCCTAGGAATTGAGGATGGTGGGAAACAAAGCACGACAAGGGCATGCGCGACATTAAGTCGCATGAAGTTCTGCCTTGGCATGGCGTTAAGCATCTCGCAACGACGGCCATGTTCGGTAGCGCGCCACTCACAGCAATGGTTGCACGTGGTGTTGGCCTGCCCGTGGCGTTGGTAGAACGTGTGTCACGACCCCCCGCCCCTAACCACCATACCATACATGGCGACGGGTAATCGAGCGCGAGTTCGTGATTCAATGTAACGTTTTTCACTGAGGTAGGAGTGGACTCAACGCCTTTATATATGGAAATCGAGCAAACCATGAAAGAGAACTAAAGCGACAAGCTTAACTAGTAGAAGAGTAAGGAAAAACTCCGCACACCAAAATTCATAATATAAAAATCTTCCAAAATATTACATTTAGTTGGGGACATCTAGGCCCAATATTACACATATCCACCAAGAATAAAAGTAAATCAGGGCCAAACAGCCCAGACATAAACAAGGTTTAAGCACCTTCTTCAAGAACACTACCTTTGTATTCCTGCCACCAAACATGAACTTCCAGCCCTATACCTACCGTTATCAATCTACAAGGAGAGGAGAAATAATGGGATGAGCTATACAACTAAGCAGGTCCAGTGTTATGCATCTATGGTGGTTCTCTTCGTATGTGACAACAGTACAATTTATCATTATAAAGTCAAAATTTAGCATAAATGCATGTCAAGTCAAGACAGCGAATACAAACATTTTATTTAAATGGCAGTTATCACTATATCAGTGGGATCAGAGCCTTCAATTAGTGAAATCATAAATCATTTCATCATTATAATGCTAAAAATTACTTCTAAAGAAATTCAATCATTACCCATGCACTCCCTAAATCACCTACTCCCGCAGTAGAGGCCCTATCCATCAAGATAAGCCAATCCCATTTCTTATGTCCTCTACTATCACACTGGAGGGACGTTAATGACTAGTGGGGTATCCACTTTGTAATACCCTCAACACACTCACACAGTCCCCAGCACGCGTTGGGGTTTCGATTGGCCCTTACCTTATAATGCATCAATCACATATCATTTCATAAACCTAGGGTGCGACCATTTATCCTCTCCCTTAACCCGTTCCTATCATTATGCAGGTTAAGGGATATGCCGACATCACTTTCCCTACTACTGATGAGTGTCCCATCATGTAGCAGGAAATATCATAGTAGCATCCACTATTGGTGAGTGTCCCACTGCGTAGTGGCCAATATCAATATAAACAGTGATCAATCATCACATCATCATAATAGCATCCACTACAAGTGAGTGTCCCACCGTGTTGTGGTCAATAACAATATAAGCAGTGGCCATTCATTGCCTCATAATAGACGAATCATATGTCATCATAACGTCATAGCATTTAGCAAAAGACATGCATTTCATAAGCTATCGTAAGGCATTTACACATAAGCTTACTCAGTAGCATTTGGCATTCATTGTTAATTCATTTCATTATTATCGTGCTTGTGGCCCCTTTTTCTCACAAAGTGTAGTTTACATGGCATCATTCACATATCTTTATGACACTCTTATGGAATTTATCATATGGAATTCACTTTTATCATATATCAAGATGACTTCGTCACATGGTCATACAATGACGCAGTGACAAGTAACAGTGACATGTCCCTCTTAGCGAGGGCATAGCTCCCAATGTAAGGGAAGTTTCAGAATGCCTCAAACATGAATCCTTGAGCTAATACACATTTCTTTATAGAAAAAGTGATTTGAAGATATTTGGGTGCCATTTGATGGGTTAATAGCTCAGTATAATGTGATCCTTAATTGCTGGAAATTTCCTTGCAGCAGTGCACAGTGAAGTGTTTGTGCATTTTGGGTCATAGCTCAAAATCCATGGGGAGTTTCAAACATCCCAAAACATGCCACTTTGAGTACATTCATAAATATTTCCAATGGCATAATTTCAGGGTTTTTGAAAACCATTTGCTAAGTCAAAATCATTGCCCAAAGAGGGACAGTTGCTGGAAATAGCAGGGACTTTGAACAGTGTGTCTTGCCTCGACATTTACGGCCATATCATTTTATCCATGCAAAGCATTATCATGAAAAAAATTAAACTTAGAGTATACATACATGTACTTCATTTGGGACTGATTTGGTCATCTTTGGATGTCGTTTGGTCATCAAACATATAGATGCAATAACATTCACAGTTCTGAAAATTTACATTCTCAAGTTAATCTACTTTTAAAGAAAACTTAATTTCTCCTAGTCAAGCTACACTTTGGGCTTGGAACCTTAATCGTGATAAGAAGTCTCACAATGAGAGATTTCATGAGTTTCCATAAATAAAAAGATCAAACATGTGGTAGACACAGTCATGGCATTGAGAAGCACAAACTGAAACTTCAACCTCATGTTAACCCATTCATTCTTCACATTTTCCTTTGTATCATCTAATCCATTTCAACAATTTTCCAATACTCATGGATGCATAAAGCTGAACCGACTTTCCTTGACTTCTCATGGTATAAAAAATCCTCACTCATGGCCTTCACGGACTTTCCTTGGCTTCCCCAGTGGGCAGTCCTGAAAGGGCCGCCAGTGAACTTCAAGAGAGAGGGAAATGTTGAGAAAAATGGGAGATACCCGTGTTGCCCAAGGCTTAAAAGGAGAGGGTGCTTGCAAGACATTGTGGCTGAGACAATCACTCATTGCTCTGATATGTGCGGGGAGGCTCTGACATGAACAGAGGCTATACGTTTGACTAAGACCCTCCCAGCACTGCACTATCAAACATCCAACTGGCGTTGCTCCAGCCAGTGCTGCTCCAACTGGCTCTACTCTCTTCTAATCCCACCAGCTCGTCTCCAACCAGCGCTACTCTCTTCTTTTCCCACCGGAGCTTCTCCAACCGGTACTTCTCCACCCGGCGCTGCTCCAACCGGCGCTACTCTCTTCTTATCCAACCGGTACTGCTCCAACCGGCACTACTCTCTTCTTATCCCACCGGTTCTACTCTTTTCTTATCCCACTGGTGCTACTCCAACCGGCGCTGCTCCAACGGGTGCTGCTCCAACCGGTGCTGCTCCAATCGACGCTACTCTCTTCTTATTCTACCAGCACTGCTCCACCCAATGCTACTTCTCAAACACGTGTGGCAATGCCTCAGATGGTAATACTCCATAAGCCTTTTGTGCAAGGTGAAAATCCTTACGCCTTCTCACTCGACATTAGATCTCTCTTCTTGCGAGGTGTTACGGGCTTGGGAGAAAATTGTGGCCCTTACAACGCGACATTGAGTTGCGCACAATGATGGTCACGCACGGCATTGGGCTGCACGTGGCAATGGTTGTGCAGGGCGTTGGGTAGCACGAGTCGATGACCATGGTTGGCAATGACTCATTAGGGCAAAGAGTGATGACAAACGAGAAGGCCCAGTCATTGTGGTCTATTGAAAGCGAAGTCATCGAACGCAATAGTGAAGTCCATGTGGTTTAGGAAGGGAATCCATCATAGGCCAGCTACTTGCCACAGAAGTCCGCATTGTATGTTTGATAGACTCTATCAGAGTACTTCTTCCCTTTCCTGGAAACCAGTCGTACTTCATCAGATGAATAGAAGCTGACTCGAAAATGGTTGGTCCTCCTTGGAAGCACGAGTAACACTTCGGCATGAACATCCTCTTTGTCTCTGAAGCAAGAGCAACTGTTGATACTATATTGTAACCTCCCTGATGATGGTTTTTTACAATAAAAGAAATAAATTTCTTTTGAGTCGGGTTGCTATTTTTCTTTTCTACTTCTTTCTTTTTACTGCATGCATTCCATTTTGAGAGCACATCAGGGATAGTACTTCTTTAGATATCACCCATTGATAGGGTGCATTGCCTCTTCTATATCAGAGTTTGCCAGTATATAGTCCCCATTTGGTGTGACGTTTTTTATTATGAAGGGACCTTCCCACTTAGGTTCGAGCTTTCCTTTGTTGTGTCCATGCATGACAATCGGTCTCTTGACTACTAAGACTAGATCCCCACTAGTGAACCTTGACAGATTTTTCATAGGCTCTCTTCATTCTCCCCTAATTGAGCTCAAGGTTTTGCTGGGCCTCTGGCCTCTTTTGATCAAGAGCATCCAACTCCTGATAACGGAGCTTGATCCACTCATCTTTAGTCAGTCCCTGATTTATAACGACATGGAGTGAAGGTATTTGAACGTCGAGGGGTAAAACTGCCTCACCTCTATAAACTAAGGAAAAAGGAGTGGAGTTTGTAGCATTCCGATTGGTGCTGCGATAGGCCCACGGAGCTTCTGGCAGCCTCTCATGCCAATTCTTCTTTTACTTTGAGACCGACTTCCGGAGCACCCCGCATAGGGTTTTATTGAATGCCTCAGCTCAACCATTGGGTCGAGGGTGGTACATGGTCGAGTACCTCTACTAAAAGCCAAACTGGTTAACTAAGAGATCAATGCGATGGCTTTTGAACTGAGGGCCATTGTCAGAGATTATTTGGTCTGGAACCCCGAACCAGTATATGATGTGGTGACGCATGAAGTTGCTTACAGTGGGCCCTGGAACCTACTTGAGTGGGACCGCTTTAGCCCACATAGAGAGGCAATACGTCGCTGCTAGGATGAAGACATGACCCAAGGCAGAAGGACGGTTGATGGGTCCTACAATGTCCATACCCCACCGGGACAACGGCCATGATGTCACTGTAGGACAGACAGGCTCTAGGGGCTGATGAATGAGGCTTGAGTGCATTTAGCACACCTAGAATATTTTAGCATAGTTTTGGCCATCAGCCACCATTGAAGGTCAAAAATAGCCGAGTCTGTGTATGCGCTCATAGAGCTTAGGGCCAGATTGGTGCAGCCTGCAGATATTCTAATGCACTTCTTCCGATACTTTATTTGCTTCTTGTTTATTGACACATCTGAGGAGAATTCCGTCAAATGATCGGCAAAAGAGAATGTCCTCATCAAGAAGGGTGTACTTGGTAGACATTCGTCATATACCGTTGCGTTCTGCCTGATCCTCGACCAGCCTTCCATGCTTTATGAAGTTCATGATAGGCTCTCTCCAATCTTCCACTTGTTCAACTTCTAGACACATTGGGTCGAAGAATTCAGGCGCCTTCTCAGCCTTGGATTCTTTACCTCGGGACATTTCTTGTTCTTCCTTAATGACATCTTTGGCTGCATGGAGTGCTCTGAATGGATAAGGTGGGCAGTCAGGGAAGACACCTCTTTTATTATCTGCATCAACTTCGATTTGCAAGTCAACATGTCTCCATTTTGTCACCCACTCAGGCGTGGGCTCTGATGAGGACAGTTGAACGGTGACCCCGAGCTTTGAGAATGCATCGGCCTACGAGTTTAGCCTTCTAGGGATATGACTTAGGGAAAAATCATGGACCTAGAGAAAAATCATGGATCTAGGCCATATAAGATTTGGCTGTGTCATGATAAGGCTTGAGAGTGTCCATCAATATGTCGTAAATTCCCTAACGTTATAGGATGACGAGCTCAGAATCACCAAAGATGTTCAGCTGCTCTAGATTTAGCTCCTGGATGATCTCCAATCCGATTATCAGGGCTTGATATCATATTCATTTTGAGAAAGCGCCTCTATAAGTGAGAGGGATAGAGGCATCATTCCACCATCGGGGGTTAGGAACATGACTCCGGCACCCCCTCTATCAGACTGAAATACTCCTTCAAAGTACATTTCCCACGATCGAGTTAGCATCGTACAAAAGACTTCTTCATCCGGGAGGTCACTTGATAAGGGAGATCCTGAAGGGTCTGGGTGAGCCACGAGAAACTCTGCTAAGGCTTGACCTTTAACAGCCCTCTGTGGTACATACGTGATGTCGAACTCCATCAACAATAATGCCCACTTGGCCAAGCGTCCCGACAAGCATGGTTGGGTTATAAGGAACTTGACCAAGTCTGCCTTTGAGATTAGCTTGACCTCATGACCACAAGTAAGTAATGGCAAAGCTTCTGTACCGCAAAGATCAAGGCTAGGCACATCCTTTCGATGGGAGGGTAATTTATCTCCCCCCCTGCATCCTACGGCTGCGATAATAGAGTGTTGTTTCTTTTCCCCCATCGTTGTTCTTTGCTAGGAGTGCTCCAAGTGACTCATCAAGAGCCGTCATGTATAGGATAAGAGGTCTGCCTAATATCGACATGGAGAGTATTGGAGGATTCAACAGGTACTGCTTGATATCATCAAGTGTAGCTTGGCACACCTCATCCCATATGAAGGGAGTGTCCTTCTTTAGGAGGTGCAAAAAGGGCCTGCATCATCTTGAGAGGTTCGATGAACCTTCGAATGTAAGCCAGCTGACCTTGGAGAGACCAAAGTTCACGCAGCGTTGTAGGCAATGGCATGTACTAAATCGCCTTGATTTTGGCTGGTTCGATCTCCAACCAGTGATACCTCACGATGAACCCTAAGAACTTTCTTGAGCGTGTGCCAAAGGCACATTTCAGGGCGTTCAACTTAATTTGGGGACACCGCAGTTGCTCAAATACCTTTTTAAGGTCGTCCATGTGAGCATCTTTGCTTCAGACTTCACCATTAAGTCATCCACATAGCACTCGACCTCCTTGTGCATCATGTCCCTAAATATGGTCGTCATGGCTCCCTGATACGTAGCGACGACATTCCTTAACCCAAAAGGCATCACAAAGTAGAACAAGACACCTTTTGGGGTAAAGAATGTAGTGGCCTCTTCATCCTCTAGTACCATCCTGATCTGATTGTAACCAGAATATTCATCCATGAAGGAGAAGATCTTACAATGAGTCGTGGAATCAACAAGCATCTCGGTGAACGGTAAGGGGAGGTCGTCCTTGGGGCAAGAAGTGTTTCAGCCGTGAAAGTCAATATAGACCCTGATTTGGCTATTTTTCATCTTGACTGGGACAACATTTGCCATCCATCAAGGGTATTTGACTTCACATATGAATCCAGCCTGCCTGAGCTTGTTCACCTCATCATCAATCTGCATCTCGAGGTCGGGTCTAAACCTTTTCAATTTTTGCTTCATGGGTTTGATGGATGGGTCAATACCAATACGATGGACAATGATTTGAGGGTGTAGAATAGGCATCTAATGATAATGCCAGAAGAAGATGGCCCGATATGCTTGGCGGAGGGAAACATAACTTTCTTTCTTGTTAGGGGACACTTTTGCCGAGGTGAAAGTTGGCCTTAGGTTGGCCTCATCCCCTAAGATTATCTCTTCAAGGTCATCAGCCGTGGCCTTACCACCTTCTTCCCAATCTTCTGGAGCTTCCAGCAACTATCTGTCAAGGGATTCAGGATGCTTCTTATCAATCTCTACTGCAGAGACCCATGATCCTGACATTTCAGCTTCTAGGAGGGTCCTAGCGTGGGAGACGATTTTCAATCTTTGACTGGACCAGGGAATGAAAGGTTCAACATCCCACCTTCTTTAAACACACAAGGGTCGTGTCTACTAGCTGGAGCAGGGAGTGGGGTCTAAGGATCGATGACAACTTGGGTTTTTGCCTTGGAGACTGGAGGCTTGTGTCTAACATCAAGCAGGGCCCCGAATCCCTTTGTGAAGCCTGGGTGAGTAGCTGACCTAAGGCTGGCTCAAGATGGTACTCTTAGGGAACACCTTTGAGTACCAGAGCTCGAGGTGCTTGCCTGGAGAGGGTGGCAGCAACCTGCAAAAGCAGTGTGTGTGCATCTTTAGGGTTAGCCATCAGGGGGACTTGGGGGTCAACCCGGGCCAGGTCAATTAGTTCAAACTTAGGAGGTCGAGACCGACGAGCTTGCATTTGTGAGGGACATGGCGAAAGCTCATCTCTCATAGAGTGGAGCTGTGTGTGCTGAGAGGGAGGACGAAGCAGTCGACCCTCATGTGCCCGAGGTGGCATAGAGCTAGCGCTGCTCTTAGCTGTGGAAAGCGAATGCATGGCGCACGCAGGGTTCAGCCCAAGAAGGCCTAGCCCTGGGTGCGAGCTCAAGGCAACATGGGGGTTGCCCGAAAGTGTTGTTAGAGTGGATGGACCACGAATCCTTGGGTGTGTGCAACAGGTGGCGAGCCTTTAGGTGAAGAGGTTCGGAGTGGTGAGGAAGTATAGGGGGTTGCCTTAGCACGAAGCTCAGAGGCGACAGCAACCTCCCTGCCTTTCACAAAAGGAGTCAAGGTTGCCTTTCGGTGCACCTCAGCAATATGACCAGCAAGGGACTTGCCAGTAGCAGGGTACATGTGGTGTGTGGTAGCAGGTGTGCTACCAATGCAAGGGGTCTTGGTGGAGGGTCCACCAAAGTGAGGAGGCGAGCAGTCAGGGACCTTTAAGTCGCCTCTCGCACCGCAGGAAAGATCCTGAGAGCCAAACTGCGAGTCTTGACTCAGGAGGATGGTAGGAAAGAAAGCTTAAGTAGTTTGCTTCCCTGGGACAATCACGAGTGCGGGTATAAGGAAGTCCCCGACTCAGATGAACTGGTTCAACAACCTAGATGCCATAAAAATTAATGTAAAAAGTAAAAGAGGATACAAGTCAAACAAGAGCGAACCGACTACGGGGTAGTAAGACCCTAGTGGAGTTGCCAAGCAGATTAGGTGCCTCGATCTCGCCCTTCAGATATGAGTGATCTGGTGGCATGTATCTCGGGTTTCTAGTGAACCTGGATTTTGAGATCGCCCTCTCGGAACCTTGCACAAGGCCAATGACAGGTGTACCAATTGATGAGAGAGGAATTTAAATGGGTTCAGGACTTACTTGGGCTGGCTCTCGTCGGCACCCTCTTATATCACATCGGAAAGCCTCCCAACTACTTTAGTTAGATCAGAATCATCTCTGTAATCTCCTTGTTTTTCTGTACAATACTACTACGGTTAATTTACTAGACAAGTGGGTTAAAGAGACTCACCGCTGTCTTAGGGTAGTGCACATCCGTGTGGCTAAGAATGTACGGGGTTAGAGTGATGAAGTGGAATTTTCGAGCAAAGCTCAAAAAAGAAGAAAACTTGATGAAGGGACGAGACTAGCTTGATACCCGGACAGTTACAGACTTGGAGTGGTAACAAGACGGGCATGGTACTCAAAACCAGCACGGAGGCATTACTATTCGAAACCAAAGCCGATATGGTGGTGCTAGGTTAAGTCCACCTCAATCAAGTGAGGAGAGAAAAGAGTGAGGAGAAGGAAAGAGAGAGAAAAGAAAGAGAGCGAGACGGCGGAGGGGATAGGGTCCCGACGGCGCTAGGTGTTGCCACTCATGGCCGTGGAGTAGCAGTGTCACGACCCTGGAATGGCACTAGACACTACTGCTCATGGCTAGAAGGTGAGTAGAGGAGTATGGACAGCACTAGATATCGCCATTGGCAACATAAGAAGGTAACTCACCCCTACGCAGGCGGTGATAGCCTCTCATGGAGCACGCGACGATGGTCATTTGTGAAGCGCGTGGCGATAGTTCTCATGAGGTGCACGGTGATGGACATGGGACACAGGAAGAAAGGCGATGAGCACCAAACTTGCGGAGGAAGCTCGCGGATGGCGATGAGCACCGAGCACGAGAAGGAAGCTCGTGAACTGCGATAGGTGTTGACGAGGCCTCTATAGGACGGCAATAGGTATCGCTGTCTGTGATAAGAGCACAACAAGGAAAGGCCCTCGGGAGCGGCAATAAGTTTCGCCATCTGGGTTCTTCTCTGAGATGTCGAAGCTATGTCTGTGGACAGCGATGAGCAGCACCATCTACAAACTTCATTGAAAAAGAGAGACTGACAAACCGAGGGAGAAGAAAACAGGCGCATGGCATTGCCATCACTATGCGTGACCTGTGAGACCACGGGAGTGGCATGCACAGCACTGCCACTGTCGTGCATGGCCTCCGCAAGGAACTCAGACAGAAAAGAGGAAGAAGAAAGACTGGAAGAGAGAGAAGAAAAGAAAAAAGAAGAGAAAGAAGATTTTCCTCAAGCCTAAGGGTACCGGTCTAAAAGTTTCTGTCACCATCTATCTTTCTCCAAACATGACACAACAATGAGAAGAAAGCGAAACTTTATTAATTAAAACTCTCTCTTTGTGTGTGTATTGCCTCTATGTTGTCTCCTTTTGCGTAAAATGATGGTACGTGGTATATATAGACTTTGCCCCAAACATGAGTGGATGATCAAACGTAACCCTAATTGCTGGAAATTAATATTAAATTGAATTAAAAGAAATTAGAAAAGAGGGTACAAAATGACCTTCCTAACAATTTTTGGAATTTCATAACAGTCCCTGTGTTGCCCTAGAACGTGCATGATTTTTCATGGATGATCCGGGTCGTTCTAATGCCCAATTGATCGAAAGATGATTGTTTTCTCTTACGGCTCGGCATGGAAATTCATTTGAAACCAACTTCAAGCCACGGATCGTGTTTTTCGTGCACGATCATGTGACTTGAAATTTAAATGGATCTTGAAACTTTGAATCGATAGTGTGCTCGTTCCTTAATGTTTTTTTGTGACTTCTTCACTAGATCATACTGAGCATGCCGTTACCATTGCGGGGTGCCAAACGCAACTCGATTCGGTGCCCAAAAGAAGATTTTGCAACTTCGAAATTTTGGCCGGAATCTGGAATTCTGGTGATAGAATTTGGAGTCGCTTCGTCGGCTTCGTGTGCAGAATCTGACCGTTCTTCATATACAGAGTTTGGGTCAGAGATGGCTCAAGACCTTATGCATGTGATGGAATTGGTCTTGCATCATTCAAGCTCGCGAGCGGCATGATTTGGTAGCTTGAGCGAGGCACAACGCTGTTGAACTTACTGCACTATCTTCAGGGATCAGCAACTTCTCTCTAGCCTTTCTTTGCGCTCGATTATTTTCACGAGGTGTGCCACGTATCGAATCGCTCATCTTGATGCGACAAACATGCTCACCAAATTTGAGTGCTATCTGACTTGAGACGGGTGAGATATGAGCATCAAAAGTCACTATTTGTTACTATCCCTTCAATGGTGTAGAGTTGAAGGGTGGCCGCATGGGAATAGCGTGCGGTTCCTCCTGTTTCCCTCGTTTGCCTAGAACTTCTCCCTGGAGTCCCCTTCGAGCTGAAATTTGACCCCTGAGGGTTTTCAACCATGCCGGGTCCCACAGCATTTTGGGACACCAAAAATGTAGCTCTAGTTATAGGGTCCGTTTCAGGGTGCTAGAGGCCGATTCTGCTGAAAATGTTTCTCGGTCAGCACTACCTTAGACATGCTGGAATGCCACGAAACTTGGTAGGAGACTTTTTAGAGACCTCATGAAGATCTTGGCCAGTTTTGGGGTTATTCTAAGACTGTTGGATTTCCACTGTTTGCTAGGCTTTTATTGAGCCGGGGCCCCATGTTGATGAAAAATATATTCCAACACCAAGCAACATCTCGAGAAACAACAGCTGACGAGATACTTCTTCTCTATCAGTTTGTTGAAAGCCTTGACGGCCCAGCTTTTCAGTGGTATGCTCGACTTCCTCCAAACTCAATACATACATGGGAGGAACTGGAGAAGTTTTTCCATCATCGTTTTAATGAGGTCGAGAGAGAGGTTCAAACCATTGAGCTTCTCACTAACTCAACACTTCGATCAGCCCGTGGAGTAGTTTCATGTCAAGATGGAGAAATTTAGCTGCACGCCATCTTAATCCCATGCTTGAGAAGGAAGCAGTCCAAACTTATGTACGGAACATCCGACCTGAGATTGCCGTACATGTTGAGGCCTTTAATCCGACCTCATGTGAGAATTGATCTCTAAATCGGTCCGCATAGAAAGCCTATCATGCCACCACGGTGGGTCACGACAATAGCCTGCAAGCTCAAGGAACAACCGGGGTAATGGTATCTCTCGAACTAGCACCCGGGGCAGCCAACAAAAAGGAGTGATCTGTGTAGCCATTGTGGACACTGATCCAAAGAAGGCTCCCTCCCAAAATTTAGACCTCTACACAGGGGTGATCACAATAAAAACAATGCCCCAGGCAGGCAAGCAACAACAGTAATACAACTGAGTACCCCTGTCGGTTATTCTTAATCGAGATGATTATTTCACCATGCATAGGAACAGGGTCTACCCTTTTGAGAAGAAATGGGTCTCTGCACTACTATGGTTATTATTGGGAACAAAATCTGATCGAGCTACCATAAGCCATGTTCCCTGAAAAAGCTAGGCTTGATAAGCAGGCAAATTATTGTGCTTACCAAAGGAGGATCAATCACCCAACAGAGGACTACTTCACACTAAAGGATATCATTGAGGCCCTGATTCAGAAGGGTCAGATAAAGCTTGAGGACATAAAGAAGGCATTCGGGGCAGAAGAAGCCTCCCACACAGTATCCATCCAATAAGAAGACCAAGCAAGCCCCTGGTATCCTTCACGCCTTCTTTGTTATATGCTTCAAGAAGGCTTAATCACCCCAAAATCGGTAAGGCAGCGCCGACGCCATGCTCAAGGGACTAAGGACTGTTGGTGCCCGTACCACCAGATATGGGGCCAGTACCTATTCCATGATATATTCGTAAAGAAAATTTGGGAATGCCAAGAGTTTTACAATGTCCCAGTAAATGATCCACAAACCACTTCTCCACTAGTGCAAGAGGATCTCTCAACACAAGACCTTCCTAATAATGATTCAGACTCTATTGAACCCTCAACTTCCTAGCCATGGATAGTCCACCATGGGTGAAGTATACTCAAGTCCTTAAGACAAAAATTGGTTTGCCAAGCTAGGGCTATTCACAAGTCTAGCAAGACAAATGAAGCACTACCTTAGAAAACCAAGCGACGGGACCTAAGGGCTGCTCGCCGGAGAAACAAGATTGTTCAACCTCCAGTTGAGTAGGAATTTCTCAGGCCCCTTGCCCCACTGCTAACTTTACTGGACTTTATCCCTAGCACGATCCTTCTCCCTTCTCCATCCCATCAAGAAGATGTCCCCGAGTCATCTTCTCCTCAGAGAACGTCCAATGAGGGTGATGACGTTGAAAGCACTCCCAAATGGTCTAAGCGAGGGAAAGACCTAAACGACCTCCTGCACACGTCCAATCCTGGTGATGACGTAAAAAGCTGCCCAGATCGATCTGATGAGGGGAATGACCTCAAAAGTTCCCCACTTTCTTACCCTTCTCCTTCTTCTTCTTATATTTCTCATTCTTAGTCTTCTCTGTCTCCAACAGATATGACCTTGAAATGTCCAGACTTCGAAGCTCTTGATAGAGAATTCGAAGGAATCAACATAAGCAGGACGCAACAGAAATGGTTGAAGAAGACACTAGCCAAGGCAGCAGGATTCTTAACCATTGCTGACGCATAGGCAACCCGAGCTAAAGAAGATCCATCTACTTCAACAAAGCACAAAACGTCAAAGCCGAAGAAACCCCAGTGGCCCCCTAAGCTTGAATTTGAGTAGAGACTGAGAGAATCAAGAGGGAAAAGCTTCTACTCTCAGGAAGCTTGCCATGTGGTAGAAGTCTATGAAGCACCAGCCAACATGGGGTAAACACTGCAGACACCCATTCAAAGGCCATGTGATTTGTATGAGGACACTTCATGTGCCACAATCGTTGAATCTCAAATTCCCTGTAATCCCCCAGTCGAACCCTACAGCCTGAGATACGGTCTATATCTACGAAAGATCCTTTTGTTCCTCAATCTGGGGAAGGTGCAAAAATTATGTTCCACCCTGAACCTCTATCAAAGGCGGAGATGCTAGGATCATGGGTCTCTGCACTCAACTTTGATCAAAAGACCTTTGAAAACAATGAGGAAGGGTTGTAAGAAGCCCCCGAAGAATGGGAAGAAGGCCGCCAAGCCACAGCTGACGAGCTCAAGGAGATAATTCTTGGAGACGAATCGACCTTAGACCCACTTTCATATCAACGAATATGTCTCCAGAAGAGAAAGAAAATTTCACTACTTTCTTGCGAGCGAACCGAGACGTCTTTGCTTGGAATTACCATGAAATGCCTAATTTAGACCCTCAAGTCGCCTTTCACCATCTCGACATTGATCTGACTGTCACATAGAAATCAAGGAGGTTTAAGCCTGACCTCGAAATGTAGATCGATGCCAAAGTTACCAAACTCAAACAAGCAGGCTCCATTCGTAAAGTCAAGTATTCGAAATGGCTAGAAAATGTTGTTCGAGTCAAGAAGAAGAATGGCCAAATCAGGGTTTTCATCGACTTCAGCGACCTGAATACCGCTTGTCCAATGGATGACTTCCCGTTGCCATTCACCGAGATGATCATCGATTCTATGGCTCACTGTCAAATCTTTTCCCTCACTGATAGATACTTTGAGTATAATCAGATACAGATGGCGCTTGAAGATGAGGAAGCCACTGCATTCTTAACTCTAAAAGGGGTCTTTTATTACACAATGATCCCTTTTGGATTAAAGAATGCTGGTGCCACATACCAAAGAGAAATGACGACCATCTTCAAAGACATGATGCACAAGGAGGTAGAGTGCTATGTAGATTAATTGGTGGTAAAATCCAATGAGAAAGACACTTACACGAGAGACCTCGAAAATGCTACGTTTTCATCAACTTAAAATGAACCCACTGAAATGCTCTTTTGGTGCACGTTGGAGAAAGTTCTTGAGGTTCATTGTCAGACATCAAGGGCTTGAAGTTGAGCCAGTTAAGATTAAGGCGATTCAATAAATTTCGTCGCCAACTACACTGCAAGAACTGCGTTCTCTTCAAGGACAGCTAGCATACATCCGTAGGTTGATCTCAAATCTTTCATATTGCTGTAAACCCTTTACACACCTGTTAAAGAAGGATACTCTGTTCATTTGGGATGAAGCATGTCAAGCAGCCCTTGACGACATCAAGCAATATTTGCTCAATCCTCCAATACTTTCTACGCAAGTGTTGAAAAACCTCTCATCCTATACGTCACTACTCCGGATGAGTCACTCGGGGCATTGTTAGGACAAAACAATGACGAGGGAAAAGAAACAACACTATATTATCTCAACCGTTGGATGCAGTTGACTAAGAAGAATTATCCCCCTATAGAAAAGATGTGCCTTGCTTTGATATTCGCAGTACAAAAGCTTCATCATTATTTACTTGGTCATGAAGTGAAACTTATATCAAAAGCAGATCCTATAAAGTTTCTCATGACACGTCCATGCTTGTCAGGGCGCCTTGCTAAGTTGGCATTTATGTTAATGGAATTCGACATCACGTATGTCCCACAGAAGGCCAGGCCTTGGATGATTTTCTCGTAGCACACCCCGTATCGGTGGAATCTTCGTTGTCGATGACTATCCTGATGAAGAAGTGTTCTATGCTGACCTTGCTCATGCATGGTCATTGTACTTCGACAGAGCCTTCCAATCCGACGGAGGAGGCACCAGAGTACTATTCCTAACTCCAAAAGGAGGAGTATTTGCCACTTTCCTTCTCTCTCTGTCAAGTCGGTCCTCATAATGAGGCAGAATATCCGGCCTTTAATAATTGGGTTGGAAATAGCTTCAGACTTAGACTTGGAGCAGCTCAAGATCTATGATGACTCTGAGTTGGTTATTCGACAGCTCAAAGAGATCTATGACGTGAGAGAAGACACTCTCAAGCCTTATCACAATACTGTAAAATCATAAATGGCCCAATTGGAGGATGTATCCCTGAATCACGTCCTCAGGAGGTTAAACTTGCAAGTTGATGCACTTGCAAAACTCAGCGTTACAATTCAATTATCCTCATTAGGACCCACGCTTGTCTAGGTGGCAGAATGGAGACATGTTGAACTAAGAACCGGGATAGATGCAGATGATGAGAGAAATATCTTCCCAAGCTCCCTCCTTATCCATTAGGAGCACTTCTATCAGCTAAATAAGTACGTAAGACTGAATAAGAAATGGCATGGAGTCAAGGAGTTAAGGTTCGTAACCAAGAACCAGGATTCTTCGACCCAGTATGCTCAGAAATTGAACAGGTAGAAAATTGGATAGAGCCCATCACTAGTTTCCTAAAACATGGCAGGCTCCCGAAAGATCGTGTCGAGCACAGCAGTGTACGTAGAATGTCTACCAAGTATACCCGCCTTAAAGGAGATGCTCTTTTCAGATGGCCATTTGATGGTATTCTATTATATGTGTGGACGTGCAAGAAGCAAATAAGGTGTTAGAAGAAGTACACTCAGACATTTGTGGACTACACCAATCTGGTCCTAAGCTCTATGAACAGACACGTAGATTGGGGTGTTATTGCCCTTCGATGATTGTTGATTCTTTAAACTACGCTAAGAAGTGGCAGGTGTGCCAATACATTCAAGTCTTGTTCACTAACCTCCAGAACCCTTACACCCTACAGCGTCATCATGGCCCTTTTCACAATGCGGTATGGACATTGTAGGACCCATTGACCCTCCTTCGGTAATGGTTCATGTTTTTATTCTAGCTGCAAAAGATTATTTCTCTAAGTGGGGTGAAGCGGTCCCCCTTAAGCAAGTTCCTTGTACAATAGTAGCCAATTTTGTTTGACATCATATTATATACCGGTTTGGGGTGCCTGACTGGATTATCTCAGACAATGGCTTTCAATTTCAAAGTCATCATATTGACCACCTGGTTAACCAGTTCGGTTTCGAGTGGAGATACTTGACTATGTATCACTCTAGAGCCAACAGATTAGCTAAGGCTTTCAATAAGACCATGTGCAACGTTTTATGAAAATCGGTATCGAAATCAAAGAAGAACTGACACGAGAAGCTTCCTGAAGCACTATGGGCTTATCATATTACTACACAAAATGCTGTTGATTCCACTCCTTACTCTCTGGTTTATGGGGGTGAAGCATTTTTACCCCTTGAAATTAAGATTCCTTCATTACGTGTCGCTATACATCCAGGACTAACCGAAGATGAGAGAGTCCAACTTCGGTATCAAGAATTGGATGCGCTCGATGAAAAGAGGCTAGAGGCTCAACAGAACCTCTAACTCAATCAAGGGAGAATGAAGAGGGCTTTCGACAAGTCTGTTAAAGTCCGCTCATTCACCGGTGGGGATTTAGTTCTGGCTGTCAAGAGGCCAATTGTTATGCATGAACATCGTAAAGGGAAGTTTGAATCCAAGTGGGAAGGTCCCTTTATAGTAAAAAAGGTCCCGCCAAATGGGGCTTACATACTTGCACATCCTGATGGAGAGGAGGCAATGCCCCTATCAATGGGCAATATCTAAAGAAGTATTATCCATGACACGTATTCAAGAAAAAAAGACTCAATGCAAAGCAAGAAAGACAGTTCAAACAAAGTCTAACTCTGTTTTATTGGAGTAAAAACGAGTTACAAGTTACAAGCCAAAAAGCCCATTATTAAGGAAGTTGCAAGTCTCTTGTATCTGAGGATAAGAGGATGGTTACAAACCAAAATTTGCAGTGGTGCTCTTGCATTTGAGGATAAGAGGATGGTTACAAGCCCAAAATAATTTCTCTCCTCATGAAGAGGAAGCAAATGCACCGAAGAATTTCTCTCCCCATGAAGAAGAAGCAAACCCACCAAAGAAACACCCTCATAATGAAGAAGAAGCAAAACCGCTTGGAGAGTCATCTTCAATTCATCTGATGAGTGTCTTCAAAGAGGACAGTTATAGGCCAAACGAAGAAGCCAACCATTTTGGAGTGTGCTTCAATTCATCTGACGAGTATATCAAACATACAAAGAAGACTTATCTGACAAGGAACTGGCTTATGATGGAGAGCATACCCCGTTCACAGTGGATGCCCTTCCAGAAAACAATCTGGACTTCAGTATTTTACCGGAGGACTTCACTTTCAATGGGCATCATTAACCAGGCCTTACCACCCTTTGCCTACCCAAGTCAGCGTCGTGCGTGATAGTCGCCACACATGGCTCAGCGTTGTGCACAACAGTTCCTACATGTGACTCATTGCCGCACGTGAATAACACCACGAGCAACATGACGCTGACCATGCACAAATAATTTCCGTCTGTGGCCAGCACCGGCTGAGTCTCCCAAAGGCTAGTGCCAATTGTGCTGTTAACTCCCAGCGCCGACTGCCTTTCTTAAGGACCAACGCCGACTGTGTTTCTAAAAGGTCAGTGCCGACTGTGTTTTTAATGCCTATCGTAAGCCGCATATCTTAAAAGCTAGCTCCAGCTATCTTACTTGGGCCCTACGCTGGTTGCATATCCTGAGTCAGCACCAGCGTGTTTTAAGTCCTCCCGGTCGCTTTTCGTTTTCCATGCGTCTCCTTTGTTTTTGAGACCCCTCATTTTTTGTCCAAAGTCCCTTCGCCTCCTTGACGGTTGCATGATTTCCAAGGGCAACCGTCCACCTCCTCACTGGACACACGTCCTCACACATGTGGATCGCAACTGTCCACCTCCAATGACGGTCTGCCCTTAACCCTCGGGATTCCTGCTGGACCTCTCATTTCACTGTCGAAAAACCTCTTCAAACCTCCCCCAAGTTACTTGAAAATCATCTACGTCTGTCGGATTACTCATAAAACTAGCCGAAATGCCTTACCAGCTCACTGTTGCAACTCTCGCCTCCTCCTACCTCCACCAGAACCCTCAAAAGCCACGGCCTGAGTTCCCTCTTCCTCAGTAAACTCCCTCCCCTTATGCCAAACTCCTGCAAATCTGGCAAAAACACGGTCTTCCTCGCTGGTGTTCCTTTTGCTTGGCTGGAACCTTCCCTGCTACCGGTGAACTCCCGCTAACCCTTGTCGAAATACCTGGTGGTTGCCAAAACTCCTACTGGAAATTTCCTTCTCACTGTTTAAATTTTTTACTTTATGTTTTTACCTTCAGTGAAAAAGTGAAAATGGGGGTCGTCCCCTTTTATAGTCGATGCTTCCCTCAAATGCCCCTCACAAACTAGGAATCCCAGCTGTGTCTTAGAAGGCCAAATGACGATGGGTCGGGTCCGGCTTTGGCCCAGGGCCCAAGGCAACTCTCATCTTCGCTTGTAAAATCCCATTGCAATAAGGGCCAGAACCTGGTTAGGCTCGGTTCAGGGCTTGAATACCAATCTACGGCCAACGCCGACCGTGTTATTGAGATTACCCAATGCCGGCTACATCCACAGTAACCCCAACGCTACCTGCGTCCTCAGTAACCCCAGCACCGGCTGTGTCCTCAACAACCATAGGGCCACTTGTGTTCGCAATGACTCCGCACCGGATGTGCTCAAGAGATAGCACGGGTTGTCCTCAGCGTGATCTGTGTTCAAGAAATGATGTTGGTCCTTCTTATCGCCGGCTGTGCTTTCAACAAACCTAGTGTCAACTGTGTGTTTAAGAGATAGCACGAGTCGTTCTCAACACTGGCTGTGGTTTTAACAAACCCAGTGCTGGCTGTGTTTTTGACAAACCCAATGCCAGCTGAGTATTCAAGAAATACTGGTCGTTGCACCTACCGTCGATCGTGTTTGAAATAGTCTATTGTCGCATACTCCAGGGTGAAGCCGTGTGTGTCCTATTACTGTTATCCCCAGTGAAGTTCACTTTGACCGTGACCTATTATCCTCAGCAAAGTGGTACCTAGGTCATTTAAACTCAGGCCATGACTTCTCATCCCCAGTAGGAGAGTCATACTCATGATGCAGCTTATTATCCCCATCGGAGTTAGGGTCAGTTTTACTACTACAACCCCCAATGGGTCTACCTCACATCTAATTATTTTGTCCTCAAGGATATAAAGGACCCACATTCGTCCCCTTTTCCCCAATGATGGGCCTTCCCATCTGAGTCACTTGCTGGATTTAACCATTTTATCCTCAAGGAGTCACACTTACCCTACTAATCCCCAGCAAAAGTTTGCCACTCCTCGTAGGGCCACCATCCCCATCTAAAAAAGCTCTCTGCTTGTGTATATCATTAACTATTTTATCCCTAAGGGCAGAATGCTGTCTACAAGACCTATTCCCATGAAGCTTCACTTACATGACGACCCACACCTCGATCCACATTGCATGACCTTAAATAGCACAGCCATGGTCCACGTTGCATGACCTTAAACTGCATAGCCTTAGTCCAGGTGCACGACCTTAAATGGCAGGGTCCGAACTATACGACCATACACTATAGCGGCGGTCTAGCTACATGACCCTAAACTGCATGGTCTAAGCTATATGACTTTAAACTATATTACATGTCCTAGCTGCATGACATTAAAATGCTCAGCACCACGGTCCAAACTATATACCATAAACTGTAGTGGAGGTCTAGTTGCACGACCTTAAACTGCATGGTAGTAGTTGCATGACTTTAAATTGCATAACCACGGTCCAAGCTATATGACTCTAAACCATAGTGCACGTCCTGGGCGCCTGACGATAAATTGCTTTGCACAGGTCCCAGAGGTATGACCATAAACTCGCTCCCACATACGCACACGCACTTTTTACGTGCACCTTCATGCACGTGCACCACCTTAACTACCTCGCCAGTGAGTCCATTCACTTCATCATCCTCCACCATTCCTCAGTGACTCTCACTTGTGCTCACAAAATGGTGAACCATCTCGCCACCTATACTCATCGTAAGATAGTGAGTCACCATTTTGTCACCCACCTTTCGTACATCATCCATCTTTCATAAGTAGCCTTGTGCCATCTCCCCAAAAGTGAGCTAAAACCACTACTATACTCACTCCATGGCCTCTATAGGCTACCATCCATTACCACCATGATCCAGCTATATGACCTTAAACTGTAGTGCATGTTCTGGCTGCATAACTTTAAAAGGCTTCGCACAAGTCCCAAAGGCATGACCGTAAACACGCCTTTACAAAAAAAAATATAAACGAGCATGGTGTATACCTTAATAAGGGAATGCCATGAGTAAAAATGACGAACGTGCATGGTCAAGAAACCATGAGTAAAAGAGCTCCGTGAATAAAGATCGGGCACGGTGAAAACCCAAAAGGGCACCATGAGTAAAAATGGAAGAATAAAGGTGGACATGGCCGAAAGGTCATGAGTAAAAGAGCCCTAAATAAAAAAAGGAATTGGTATAAACCATCTCTACAGTGCCGCTTCCCAAGTTCAACTGAAAATCCGCAAAGGACGCTTGGACCAATAAACAGGTTGATGCGGCATTCGCCTCAATAGGTGGCTTCAGCCCACACTCAAAAAGAAAAATCCCTGGGGTCACAATTTTAAAAATAGGAGCTTCAAGGTAATGATTTCGACAATCTAAGTCCAGTTGTAAAAAGGACTCATTGGAAAGAAGATTCGCTAAGAAAGCAAGACAAGTCTCATAAAGAAGAGAATCATTCTCGTAAGGTCACCAACACACCCCAACATGTTGAAGACGCCTCAAGAAAGTTAAGTGCACTATCATTTTGGAGCGGTAATCACGATTAAAGCCCCTCTCAAAGAAGAGGAGGATCATGATTGTCGTAGCTACAAAGCAGTGGGTATGGGTTATACCCAAAGCTGGTCACCTCGATAAACTGAGGTACCCTACTCACCACGAAATCAGCGATGACTTTGGAGCAGGAATCAGGGTTGAAGCCTCTCTCAAAGAAGGGGGGCATGATGATTGTCATAGCTGCAAAGCAGTGGATAGGGGTTATACTCAAAGCTGGTCACCTCGATAAACTGAGGTACCCTACTCGCCAAAGAACAACTGATGCATGAAGCAGACATCACCACCAGAAGTCCCTTCAGCACACAAACAAACCAAATCCTTGAAACGTGGCTCAACACCAGAGGATACACATAAACCTAGACTAAATGGGAATAATTCCCTTCGACACGACACTCAATTTTCAGAAGGGCTAATTCTGACAGACGAGGTCCGTACAAAATCCTTAGCTTCAGAATGACCAACAGTCCACATGAGGGTGAGGACTTCGATAAGATCCCGTAAGAAAGGTCTCTTC
Source organism: Amborella trichopoda (assembly GCF_000471905.2). The sequence goes on along the minus strand of NW_006497557.1, from coordinate 1,876,745 downwards.
TCCCACTAAAGTCTCCATGGATGGACCTACAAACAATGCATCGCTACGTCTGAGCATCCTAGTTGCGCCATTGCGTGAATCTCCTCGGTGTTCATGTGGTCCTAAGGCTAGGAAGCAAAAAGCAATAAAGCTGAAGGAAATTTTTCGAATGTTGTCCTTCTCTCTTTCCTCAAGGCACAACATTCGATGAGGCAAGCTGTTTGAACGCATTTTTCAGTACCTTGGTCCATATTGTGGAATAAATAGAAAGCAGGTCAATAAAGCCTCAAAACGATGGACATTTTGACAGTCTCAAAATGGCCTCAGAACTAGTCAAGATCTTCATAAGCACTCCAAAAGGCCACCTTCCAAGTTTCATCCCAATCAGACATGTCTAAGGTAGTGAACACAAAGAAAAAATTATGAAAAATTTGGCCTCTAACACATGACATGGACCCTATAACTAGAACTATATTTACTATTATTGCATCAAAGAGTTGTGGAACTACTACCATTGGATCTGACACGATCAAAAACCCTTATGGGTCAAGTTTTAGCTTAATCTGGCACTCCAGGGCAAAGTTATGGGTAAAATACCAAAAAGGGGTAGATCGCACACTATTCCCGTGTGGCCACCCTGTACCAAAACACCATTAAAGGTGGTTATTTTCACAGTCACAACAGTGACTTTTGAGACTCATATCTCACTCGTCCGGTGTCGGATCATGCTCAAATTTTGTGAGCATGTTCTTCTCGCTAAGACGAGCGTTTCGATATATGTTACACCCCGTAACGATGCCCGAGTGAACAAAATTACAGAAAATTCAGCAGCAGCATGCCTCACTCGAGCGGCCATATCATGACGCTCGCGCAGTCGATCGACACAAAGCCAATTGCATTATGTGTGTATGGTCTGTGGCTATCTTTAGTCCGAACCCCATGTATGATGAACGGTTGGATTTCACACACGAAGGTGTCAAAGCTGCTGTAAATTTCAGCCTCCGGATTACAAGATTCCGGTAAAAAACGCAAGACAACAAAATCTTCATCGGGAAACGAAATTGAGTTGCGTTTGTTGCAACGTGATCATGACAGCATGCTTAGTGGGATTCAGTGAAGAAACTAAAGAAAAAAAATTAAGAAACGAGCGCACTATCAATCCAAGATTCATCCAAAATTCAAGTCTCATGATCATGGCTCAAGAACATGATTCATGGCTCGAAGTTGGTATCAAATCGATCGTCATGCCGAGCCCTAAAAGAAAAAAATCATCTTTAGATCAAACGAGCATCAGAATAACCTCATGTCAATCATGGAAGATCACGCAAGTTCTTGGGCAGCAGCAGGGACTGTTCTGGAATTCCACACATTGTTAAGCAGGGGCAAAACAGTCCTTTTACACCCATTTTTAGAATTTCTTCTAATTCAATTAAATCATAATTATCTTCAATTCTAGGTAGTTTTTAGGCATCCACCCATGTTTGGGCCTAATTCTATATAAGCATGCAAAGCCAAATTGTAAAATCCCCTTGAGTTCATTCTTTAATATTCGGTTAAGACTTAAACGTTTGCTTGAGTTCATGGGTGCATCTTGGAGAGTGAGACAAGAGAGAAGAAAATGATCGGTATCCCTTGATAAGGTAACTTTCTCTCTCCTCCCTTCTTTCTCTCTCCTCTTCTCTTTCTCTTTCCTCCTCTCTTTATCTACTCCCTTCTTTCTCTCTTCTCTTCTCTTTCTCTTTCCTCCCCTCTTTCTCTCTCCTCCCCTCTTTCTCTCTCCGCTTCTCTTTCTATTTTCTCCCCTCATTCTCTCTCTTTTTCTCATCTCTATCTCTTTTTCTGTCTCTTCTTCTCATCTTTATCTCTCTTTCTCTCTTCTTCTCATTTTTATACCTCTTTCTCTCTCCTCTCTTCTTAACACAATCAACGATGCTTAGCATCTCTTATATTCTTCTCTCGCCTCTCTTCTTAACACATCCAAGGATGCTTAGCATTGTTTGTGTCCTCTCTCTCCTCTTGGTCAAATACAATTGATGATGCCTAATGCCTCTTGTATCCTATTTCTCCTCTCCTTGAAACACAACCGGCAATTCCTAGCGCCGCCTGTGTCCTCTCTCTCTTCTTTATCTAACACTGTCGATGAAGTCTTAGTGTTACCTGTGACTTCTCATGCCTCTTCTCCCAAACACAGTCAGTGATGGTCTAACGTCGCTTGTGTCTCATTCTTTCTCTCTCTTCTGTCATACTGACGGAAGCACATCACCGCTTGTGCCTTTTTCTTCTTCTCCCTACTTGTCACAGCTAGCGGGGATTCATCTCCAATTAAGTTTCCTTTCTCATCCACATGTTGCCGTATGTGTCTTTACTCCTTCCTTCTCTCTTCTCTCACACTCTTTCCCTCCTTTCTTTCTCTTTACTCCTTCCTTCTCTCTTCTCTCACACTCTTTCCCTCCTTTCTTTCTCTTCCCTCCTCCTTTCTATTCTCTTCTTCTAGCCTACTTCTAATTCTTTCTGTATCTCCATTCTTTTTGTTAATCTTTTGTTTGATTAAGAGGGGTCGAGATTAGCCTTCCATGGTAGTCTTGTCATCTAGCCGTAATGTTGTTGTGTCAGAATTACTGTGCTCACTTTTTTCCCACGATAGACTGGCCATCATGTCTACCCAGTCAGTATTGGTATTATCGTCTAGTAGAAATTATGTTGAGCCAGTCAGAGTTAACAAGCCCGTTTTACTACCACGTCAGGTTAATTACTCACCGGTTTAGTCATTATGTTGATCTCCTCGCCTGGTCAAATTCTTCTCTCCCCCATCTTTCTTCTCTCATTATTCTCTTCATCTTTTTGAATGTGCACGCCCGTGTGCATTCACCAAAAAGGCAAGGTGAGGTCTATTGACCCACCTATCTTGTAACGTTTTCCATATATGTGTGATTGCAGAAAACAGGAGATTACAAGCCAAGGGAGGTGAATTCAAACCAGTTTTACAACTTGGGGCTTTCTTTGTGATCTAAGAGGGTGCCCACATGAGTCAACCCCTAGTAAGTCCCAAACCCACCTTAAATTCATCTCTAATTAGTTGATAATACCTGCCTTTGTTCTAGAACGAGGTTCTCGAGAGAACGATCTCAAAGTCTCGGGTTGGCCCGATCATCCAGATCTGGAGGGCAAGATCGAGGCACCTAACCACCAAGAACTAAAGAAGAGACTGACCACAGCTCTGGTACTGACCTTACTCGAAGGAAATGAGAACTTTACAGTCTACACCGACCCCTCTTATAAAGGTCTCGGATGCATACTTATGCAACGAGGGAAGGTCATTGCATATGTCGCCAGACAGTTAAAGTCGTATGAACAAAATTACCCTACCCATGATTTGGAGCTTGCGGTTGTAGTATCAGCCTTGAAAATCTCGAGACACTACTTCTATGGGGCTCAATTCAAGGTATTTACGGATCATAAGAGTTTCACGTATCGATTCTCTCATAAAGAATTGAACATGAGGCAAAGGAGATGGGTGGATCTATTGAACGATTATGATTGTACCAATAATTACCACCCAGGCAAAACTAATATGGTAGCAGATGCTTTGAGCAGAAAGACTGTAATATCAGTGCCTCACTATTTGAACACATGCTTTGAGCAACTTGGTCCTTGATGTGGAATAAAGAGGAAGTCGGTCAATGGTGATTGTGCTGCGTTTGTTGCCACGTGATCATGACGACATCCTTAGTGTGATCCAGTGAAGAATTCAAGTAAAAACATCAAGAAACGCCACACTATCGATCCGAAGTTTTCAAGATTCATCCAAATTTCAAGTCGCATGATCGTGGCTTAAAAACACGATCCATGGGTCAAAATTGGTATCAAATCGATTGCCATGTCGATCCCTAAGAAAAAAGATCATCTTTTGATCAAACGGGCACTAGAGCAACCCCGAATCACTCACTGAAGATCTCGCAAAGTTCTAGGGCAACAGCAGGGACTTTTTAGAATTCCACATACTGTTAGGCAGGGGCAAAACAGTCCTTTTGCAGCCATTTTTAAAATTTATTTTAATTCAAAATAATTGTAACTATCATCAATTAAGATAGGTTTTGAGCATCCACCCATGTTTTGGCCCCCTTCTATAAATATATGCTAAACCTAATTGTAAAGGGTTAATAAGTTCTTCCCTGATTCCCTTTCAATTGATCAATAAAGTTCATGCTTTTGATTTAAGTTCGTGAGTGCATCTTAGAGAGAGAGGAGAGAGAAGAAAAGGTCTGGTACCCTTCGGTAAGATAATTTCTCTCTCCTCCTCTCATCTCTCTCTTTATCTCTCCTCCTCTCGTCTCTATCTCTTTTTCTTCTTTTCTTAGATTTTCTCTCTTCTTCTCTATGAACATGCACCGCTATGGCAGAGCCATGCATGTCATCTTCTTCCTTATCCCTCTTACTCACATGGCGATAGCAGCATTGTGTGTTTTTCTCTTCTTCTTCTTCCTGACCTTTTTCTCTGGTCTTCTATGACTGAATGTGCACGACGATGGTAGCTCCATGCACGAACCTCTCCCTCCCTATCAATCTCACACACACGACGATAGCAACGTCGTGTGCATTTTCCTCTCTATCTCACACATGGCGATGGCAACACCGCGTGCGTTCTCTTCTCTCTCTATTTTCTCCATCTCATGGCGATGGCAACGCCATGTGCATTCTTTTCTCTCTTCTTCTCTATCTCACACACGACAATGGCAATGTTGCGTGCGTTCTCTTCTCTCTTTATTTTCTCTATCTCATGGCGATGGCAGCGTCGTGTGCATTTTCTTGTCTCTCTTCTTCTCTATCTCACACATGGTGATGGCAACACCGCATGCGTTCTCTTCTCTCTTTATTTACTCCATCTCACGATGATGGCAACACCATGTGCATTATTTTCTCTCTTCGTCTCTATCTCACACATGGCAATGGCAACGCTGCATGCGATCTCTTCTCTCTATATTTTCTCGGTCTCACGGCGATGACAATACTGTGTGTTTTCTCTCTTCTTCTTTATCGATCTCACACACGGAGATGGAAACACCATGTGCATTCTCTTCTCTCTCTCTATCTTCTCTGTCTCATGGTGATGGCAAAGTCATGCGTATTTTCCTCTCTCTTCTTTATCTCTCACACACACGGCGATTGCAACACTGTGTGCATTCTCTTTTCTCTCTGTTTTCTCTGTCTCATGCACACGTTGATGCCAGTGTCGTGTGTGTCTTCTTCTTTCTATTCTTCTTCTTCCTCTTCTCCTTCTTTCTTCTCTCTGTCTCTCTCTGTCTGAACATGCACGACGATGGCAACGTTGTGCATGAGTCTCTTTCGGTACTTTCTTCTCTCTGCTATATCTCTCTCTGTCTGAACATGCATTGTGATGGCAACGCCGTGCACAAAGCTCTTTTTTTGCTTTCTTATCTATCTGACACCCACGGTGGTGGCAACGCCATGCGTACCTCTTTCCTTTTTGTTCTTTCTCTTACATCCACGGCCGTGGTAGTACCGTGTGTATCTCTTTCCTCTCCTCTTTCCTTATTCTTCTTCTTTCTTCCTAATCTCTTTCTCTCTTTCCTTCTTTCTCCTCCTGCTCTTTACCAATTTCTCTCCTTACTTTCCTTTGCCATCTCTTCTTTCCTTTCTTCTCTCTCTACTTTCATTTCTTTTTCTTGTTTCCTAAAATCCTATTTCCTCCATCATGCATAGGGAAAGTCTATCGTCGTCCATGCTCTTTCCCTCTCCTTTTCCCTCTGTCATGGACAGTGGAAGTCCATCGCCGTCCTTGTTCTTTCTCTCTCTTCTCTCTTCTTTTCTTCCTCTTCTCTCTTCTCTCTCTTTCTCTCTCTACTTTTCTCATCCCTTATCTCCTTCTTTCTTCTTCTCCTTCCTCTCTTATTTAACCAAGGGACAGATGTAGCATAGTCATGGTAGGCTCGTCGTCGAGCAGTATCGCCGTTGTGCCGGTCTGAGTTACCGTGCTCGGCTTGCTTCCATGTCAAACTTGTCGTTGTGCCAGGCTGATCAGTATTGGTGTTCTATTGTCGAGTAGTACTGCCGTCGTGTCGATCCACATTACCGTGCCCATCTTGCTACCACGTCAGGTCAATCATCATGTCAATCTAGCCACTGTGCTAGCTTAGTCACGCGGTCAAATGTCTCTTTCTTTTCTTCTTCTTCTCTTTTCTTCCTTCTCCCAACCCTCGTCTCATCATATCTTCTCTTTTCTCCTTCGAATGTGTGCGCCTTGTGCACATTCACCCAAAGACAAGGTGGGGTCATTTGGCCCACTTGTCTTGTAAAATTAACCATATGTATGTGATTGCAAAAATAGGAGAATACAGGCCAAGGGAGATGATTCCAAATTAGTTGTAAGACTGGGGAGCTTTCTTCATAATCTAAGAGGGTGACCATGCGAGCCAGCCCGAGTAAGTACTGAACCCACCTTAAATTCCTCTCTCATCGGTAGGAACACCTGCCCTCGCTCCTGAGTGAGGTTCCCGAGAGAGCGATCTCAAAGTTCCGGGTTCCTCCGAAACCTGAGAAATGTGCCGCCAGATCATCTGGATCTGGAGGGCGAGAACGATGCACCTAACCACTCACCTAATGCTTTGAGAGATGGAATTATTGGAAGATGCAATGGAATGGCTCTCGACTCTGCCCCTTGATAATATGGTGGATATGATGGCTCACCTAAAAATGGAGCCCCAGCTTTTTCAACAGATCCGACTAGCACAAAAAAAGGATCCCCAACTCATGAAAATTTTGAAAGAGATAAAGCCAGGAAAGAGAGATGACTTCACCATGAGTACTGACGACTTGTTGAGGTTCAAAAGTTGGGTCTGTATCTCAGATAATGAGAACGTGAATAGGGTTATTTTAGACAAGCTCACTACACTCGTTATGCTACACACCCATGTAGTAATAAGATGTACGAGGACCTGAAGAAAACTTTCTGGTGGAATGACATGAGAAGGGATGTGGCATTGTTTGTTTCCAAGTTCTTGACCTATTAGCAAGTGAAGGCTAAACATCAAAAACCCACCAGATTGTTGCAACCCTTACCCGTGCCGAAATGGAAATGGGAGCACATTGTAGTGGATTTTGTCTCTGAGGTGCTTAGAACAAGTTCTAGGCATGACAGTATCTGGGTCATTGTGGACTGGCTAACCAAAGCTACCTATTTCTTACCGATCCGCACGACCTACACCTTAAACAAACTGGCCCAGTTATACATCAATGAGATAGTGAGGTTACATGGAACACCAATCAGCATCGTGTCTGACAGGGACACTAGATTCACCTCTAGATTTTTTGCTAGTCTACAATAAGCCATGGGGACTAGAGTTACCCTTAACACTGCCTTTCACCTGTAGACCTATGGGCAGTCAGAGAGAACCATTCAGAACCTAGAAGATATGCTAAGGGCTTGTGTCACTGACTTTAAGGGAAGATGGGATTATCATTTTCCTTTAGTAGAATTTTCCCATAACAATACCTTCCAAGCTAGTATTCAGATGGCGCCTTTCGAGGCCCTTTATGGAAGGAAGTGCAGGTCACCTATATGTTGGAATAAAATCGGTGAAAGGAGACTACTAAGGTCAGAAATCGTTCAAGTGGCCTCTAAGAAAATTGCTTTGATTCGAGAAAGGCTCAGAACAGCTCAGAGTCAGCAGACGAGTTACGCCGATAACTGGCAAAGAGTTCTCAAGTTCGAGGTGGGTGATCGGGTTTTCTTGAAGGTGTCGACAACAAAGGGTGTTATGAGATTCGGTAAGAAAGGAAAGTTGAGCCCACATTATATTGGACCGTTTGAGATTCTACAAAAAGTTCGAAGTGTGGCATACCGACTTGCCCTACCACTCGAGTTGGCTAACATCCACAAGGTCTTTTATCTCTATTGAGGAAGTACCAGCCTGGCCCATCTCACGTTCTTAGTTATGAACCAGTTTTGATTAGAGAAGACCTGACCTTCATCGAGCAGCCTGTTGAGATACTAGATATAAGGGTTAAGGTGTTATTGGTTAAGTGCCTCGATCTCACCCTTCAGATCTGGATGATCTGGCGGCATGTATCTCGGGTTTCTGGCAAACCTGAGATTTGAGATCGCTCTCTCAGAACCTTGCTCGAGAGTAAAGGCAAGTATACCAACCGATGACAGAGGAATTGAAAGTGGGTTAGGGACTTTCTCGGGCTGGTTCGCATGGGCGCCCTCTTCGATCACGAAAAAAGCCCCCCAGCTGCTTTAGCTGGTTCGGAATTGTCTCCCTTGACCTGCAATCCTCTTGTTTTCTGCACAACACTTCTAGGGTTAATTTGTAAGACAAGTAGGTCAAAGAGACCCACCCTTGTCTTAAGGCAACGTACGTTCATGCGAGGGGGGGATGAAGCGTAGGGTTTAAATAAAGATAAAAATGAGAAGAAAACTTGACAAGGAGGTGAGACTAGTATGATAGACGGGGAGTTATTGACTCGGAGTGCTAGCAAGTTGAGCATGGTTCTCAAGACCATCACGGCGGTAAGACTACTCGAAACTTAGACCTATATGGCGGTGCTTGGCTATGTCTACACTCAGTCAAGTGAGCAGAGAAAAGAGAATGAAAAGAAAACATGAGATGATATAGAGATGGGGTCCCGACAACGCTAGGTATTGCCACACATGACCATGGAGTAGCAGTGTCGGGGCCCTTGGGTGACGCTCAACACTACTGCTCATGGCTAAAGAGTGAGAAATGAACTACAAATGGTGGTAGGCATCGCTGTTGACAAAAAAAGAAGACAACACGAGAGCAGTAATAGTCTTGTAGACACCCCATTTTAAAACTGGCAAATTCTACGGTTTCTGAAACCTTAAGACCACATTATCACAGTAAACCCAAAATCCAGAATTCACACAGCCTCCCCTGTGACCTGGAACCAGTCAGCCTGCCCAGAACCTTGCTTGGACCCAAATTCCTGGTGATGCCCCGTTTTACCAAAAAAATATTTAAAAATAGTAAAAAACTTTTTTTTAACCCAAATGTTTTTTGAGAGCTTCACAAGAGGCTGCGAAATTCAAAAAAAGTGAAAAAAATTAATTTGGACAAGTTTTCTTGTGGTCACACTGGCAGAGTTGCCCAGGTCATTTTGTAAATGCCCTGTTTTACAAAAACAATCATCAAAAATAGGAAAAGCTCTGTTTTGACCCAAATTTTTCTTCACAAGAGGCTGAGGAATACAGCCAAAGTAAAAAAAAATCAATTTGGATACTTTTTGGTGTGGGCGACACTTGTGGTGTCACCCGGGTGACACTGTCAAGTCATTTTCTAAATGCCCTGTTTTACAAAAACAATCATTAAAAATAGTAAAAAAGTCCATTTGGACCCAAAGGTTTTCTGGTAGCTTCACAAGAGGCTAAAGAACACACCCAAAGTTTAAAAAAAGAATCAATTTTGAAAAAAAATTATTTTGGAGACACGTGCCCCAAAAGGAGATTTTTCACGTTCTAACCTATTTTTGGGGTGACACTAGCCTTGTCGCCCAGATCTGAGGCCTCCAAAAATGCATTTTGGCTAAGTAAACTTGTTGGTTAAGGGAAGATATTCGCCCCAACAAAATTTTCCCCCTTTTTAGTATCTTTTCGGGAACATTTAGAGGGGACAAAAATAGAGAGAGGGAGGGAGAGAGAGAGAGAGAGAGAGAGAGAGAGAGAGAGATAAACTCTAGGAGATAGAGAGAGATAGAGGTACAAAACCTACAGAAGAAAAGAGAGTAGGGAGAGATAAAGAT